>LR750283.1:231756-384738 GCA_902729485.2 Mus minutoides | reverse complement strand
TTCCTTCCTTCCTTCCTTCTTCTCCTCCTCCTCTTCCTCCTCCTCCTCTTCTTTCTTCTTCTTCTCCTCGCTCTTGTTCTCTTTTTGAAACAGGCTTTCTGTGTGAGGCCCTGGCTGTCCTAGAACCAGGCTGGCCTTACACTCATAGAGATATACCTACCTCTGCCTCTTCAAGTGCTGGTATTAAAGGTGTGTGTCACCAATGCAACATGGCTAGGTTTTCTGAGAGGCCTTCTCAGGCTGGAGTGATGGCTCAGTGGTTATAAACACTGACTGCTCTTCCAGAAGTCCTGAGTTCAATTCCCAGCAACCACATGGTGGCTCATAACCATGTGATGAGGTCAGATACCCTCTTCTGGTGTGTCTGAAGACAGCTACAGTATACTCATACATAAAAGATAAATAAATAAATAAATAGATAGATAAATAAATAAATACAACTAAGAGGGTTTCTCTTTCTAGGATGAAGATTCACAGCTTTAATCAGATTTTAGGAGTTTTGGTTCCAGAAATACATTTTACAATTATAAAATACAATTATAAACCATCACGAAATACATATTTTGTTTGATGGGATGCATTTTGCCAGAGATTCACTCTTATAACCCTGAGGACAGAGGTTTTCTGGGTTAAGGTTCTGTCAGCTGCTGGAAGGGGGGTTTCCACATTATTTTTCATTCCTTTACCTACTCTGTCCCTGTGCTATTTGAAAGTAGCTTCTAGCTCCCATTCTGCAGTGCTCAAGGAGAATCACTCTAGGCAACCAACTGTCCAAACAGCCTGGCGATCATTTCCTTAATAGTCAGGAAAGAGCAGGAGAGCCCTGGGGTGTTGCAGTCTTAGACTAAGAGTCAGCAGATCACAGAACACGTACCCTCAAGGAGTGTGGTCAGAGAGGACATCTGGTTCTGGTCATGCTCAGACAGCAAGCCAACGGACCCCTGGTGCGTGGAGCCCATGGCCAGCTCTTTTGGTTTGGCCCATGGCTTTGAAGGCCTTTTGATCTTGAGGAATGGGTCAGGAGTGTGGAACAGGAATGAGTGTTTGGGCCAAGTCTGGACCACGGGACCTCTGCATTGCTGCTGAGATTATCCCCATCACACAGACCAAGGAAACGGGAGTCCATAGAAATGAGTATCTTCTATGCCTGTATCTTCTAGTTAGGAAGCAAGCCAGGAGCCCAGCTAGGCTTGCCTGATTCGGAAGCCCTGCCTCTTACTACTGTTGACTTTACTGTGGGCCACTTAACCTCTTTGAAAACATTTCTATACTTGCGAAGACAGGAAAGGGTTGTTAAGCCCGCCGTGGTGATGAACTATCTAGGCCTTCTGTAATCTGCTCGAATCTTGGTTTTGCCATTTATTCGTGGGCAGCCTCCCTGAGCATCAGTTACGCGTAATGAGGGCCAAGGGGGTGGAGCCGTGATGAAGTGAAACCATGACCACCTCTCACACACAAAATGTTTTAAAGATTATATGAGGAAATACATGTGTAGTGGGTATTGTTGTGCCTTAAATGTCATGAGAACAGGAGTCTGTCATGGCCACACCTGCCTGTAATCTCAGACTGAACCCCCAAGAGGAGGAAAAAGGGAAGAAATAATATCAGAAGTCATCTTTTCCCTTTGCCTATGAAAGTAGGAAGTTATTAAAGAAATACCCAGGAATCTCTATTTCCATGGCATAGGGTAGAGATTGCACTGAGGCCTGGCAGTGGTGGCAGCAAATGCCTTTAATCCCAGCGCTCAGGAGGTGGGTCTCTGTGAGTTTGAGGCCAGCCTGGTCTACAGAGCGAGTTCCAGGGCAGCCAAGGTTACTGAGAGAAACCCTGTGTTGAAAAACAATGAAGTAAAATAAAATAAAATAATTGGGCCAGACACTGGTGGCGCATACCTGTAATCCCAACACTTGGGAGGCAGAGACAGGTGGATTTCTGAGTTTGAGGCCAGTCTGGTCTACAGAGTGAGTTCCAGGACAGTCAGGGCTGTACAGAGAAACCCTGTTTCGAAAAACCAAAAAAATAAAATAAAATAAAATAAAAATAAAGTAATTGTCCTGGGGAGAGGAATAATTTTGAATTCAATGGGAAAAGAGAAGAAGCAGCCCCCTAAGGAAACATTAAGGAACACAGCATACCTTTCACTGTGGGGTGAATGGGCAAAGACACTAAGCTTATTTCAGGAGTGGCTGGAAAGTCTGAGATGCTGCTCTGGGTGGCCTGAATATAATTCAGTCTTTGCAGTCTGGAGGGCTGGGGTAGCGGCTTCTGCTTTACAAAGAGGTTTGCCCAGAGCACTGAAGGAGAGAGAAGATGATCTGTCCATCCCATCTTGGTCCCCTGCTGCCGTCTTTTGGGCACACGAGGAGCTGAGGGGTGAGGTCCAGTGGGCCGGAAATCTGAAGGCCCCAGCAGCTTTTCCTACCCTCCAGCCTGGGCAGTGGTGGTTACACTGGGGAACTCACTGGCCTTACATGGGGTTCTTTTGTTGTCCCAGCTGCATGTGGCCAGCCTCTTCCATCTACACACTACCTCAGCTTGTCCAGATGTTGCCGATGGGAGTTGGTTGTTGAGCTGTGTTGTTGATGTATAGCTAGCTGTGTGTGTGTGTAGCGTGCACGCATGCATGGGTGTGCACATGTGAATGCTGTACAGACTTGAGTCCTGCCTCTCTTGAGAAGCTCTTTGCCCTGTGCTGCCTTAGGGCACCTCTTGGAATCACAAAGGGCCTTCTGTGGCTTTCTATTGAGTTCAGTACACTATAGACAGACCTATTCTCCTTTCAAAAAATCATACAGATTTGACTCAGGGCTTCTTCTATGCCTGGCCCCAAGCAGGCACTTGAGTCTGGGGAAGCCATTTAATTCTGACGGCTGCCTAGCACCAAGTGTTAGAACCTTAGAGGATGTCCAGGAAAATCACATGATGGATGCCTGCTCCGTGGTTGTGTCCCAGTCATCTTAGTACGAAATCCTCACATCCACTCTGCAAGATAAACAGAGACAGATAAATGTCTCCTGCGAGGACATTGGGGGTGGGGGGCAGCCATTCAAGCAGCATGTGGCAGAGCCAAGATAAATCCAGAGCCATACCAGTTTCACAGCCAGAATTGTATGGAGAAGGCTTGCCTGCCCTCCTGTGGGGGTTGCATCTACCCAGGTGGGATATAACCCCCTTCTGTGGTGCAGCTGGAACCACTAAGCAGGGAGCCATGCATGGTAACACGTCACATCCATGGTGGCACATTACCAGTGTGCACTTGGTGCCTGGCCTGCTTCCTCTACATCTGGGCCACATTCCCCTAGTATCCCTGCTACCCCAACCTGACTTGCAAAATGCCTGTTCTTGATGGCATCTAACGGTGAGCTGGTCCCCTAGTCCTTGGCAGTGATGTTAACCATTTCCCCATTTCCTTTCTTATCTAGTCCTGGCATAAGTCCTGCTTCCGATGTGCCAAGTGTGGCAAAGGCCTTGAGTCGACCACCCTGGCAGACAAGGATGGGGAGATCTACTGCAAAGGTGGGTAGCTCCACTTCTCTCTGAAGATCAGAAGGGCTGGAGGAGGCTGGAGACCAAGCGACTATGCTGTCGCTAAACCAACCAGCCCATCCAAGGGCTGGGGTGGCCTCTTCATGACACAACAGGGAGACCAGAGAAGGAGAAGGAGACTTGGCCAAAATCAGATGGAACACAGGGCAGGGATAAGGGTGAAGCCTAAGATCTTAATACCTGTCCAGTGACTGAAAGACAGCAAATGATTTACTCCCTCATTGAATTAATGGGGACATGGTTCTCCTNAACCAGCCCATCCAAGGGCTGGGGTGGCCTCTTCATGACACAACAGGGAGACCAGAGAAGGAGAAGGAGACTTGGCCAAAATCAGATGGAACACAGGGCAGGGATAAGGGTGAAGCCTAAGATCTTAATACCTGTCCAGTGACTGAAAGACAGCAAATGATTTACTCCCTCATTGAATTAATGGGGACATGGTTCTCCTCACTATTGAGGCTAGGAGCACGATGGAGATGAGGAGGAGGGCACTGGTGGACTTTCCTCCAGAGACGAGGCACAAGGATGGTGGGTGGAGCTACTCTGGGGGCAGGAGTACATCCTTACCCTTCTCTCCTCTCTGCAGGATGCTATGCCAAAAACTTTGGGCCCAAAGGTTTTGGCTTTGGACAAGGAGCTGGAGCCTTGGTCCACTCAGAGTGAGGCTGCCGCCACCTGCGCACTCTGCTTATTCCTAAGCTTTTCATTGGCAGTCCCAGAAGCCTCGGACACCTCCGCGATCCTCTCTCTCACTCAGCCCCGCTGCACATCACTAATGCCTTGGACTTGGGTATCTGGCTTTTTGAAGCTCAGGGATCTGCCTGAGCTCCTTCCCCATTAAGGGTTTCCTCCTGCCTGGCATTTGATACCATTACCTTTAGGAGACATCTGTCTACTCGCCCCTTTCCAGAGACCAGGTCATTCTCCTCACACCTCATCCCTACAGACCTCTGTTTCTAGGCTGAATGTCCACCCTCTACTGGCCAGGACACCTGAGCCCACGTCTTTGGAGACCAATAGAGCAAAGCAGGAGCCCTGGGGCAGGGAGGCAGGAGTTGGGCTAGGGAGGGTTGTGGTTTTGTGGTCCCAGAGAGTCTCCTCTGGGTAGGAGGCTGAGTTCTTGGTGTATCTCAGTCTGGGAAGTCTCCGTGAGAGGCAGAGAGGTGCAGATAGGATTGTGGGCCATTGGAAGGAGCTCTTTCTCTGGCTCTTGCCTTTGAATGTGGAAATAGTATCTTTTCACTTAGGAATGGAGAACAAGCCAGATCAGAGGACCCCAAAGTCTAGAGGTTGCCTGACCTCCTTAGCCACCAAGTTCCCTGTTTGATGGGCAAGGGAGATCCTAATGAATACCTTGAACAAGGATTTACATTTATCAGTGGTCCAGATCTTGGAGTAGCCAATTCTAGTTCTAACCTTGGGCCAAGTGGTTGGGATGGCCAGCTTCTGTTGCAGCATAGCCCAGGGTAGAGCTATGTTCTAGCCACTCCTGAGGGTTCCTCTGAACCCCAAGTCCTCACTCCTCTCCAACCCAGACTCAGACCCTTCTTTCTTCACCCCACCCCTCTCTAGTAACCTTCACTACCTTGCCCACCCCATCCAGGCCCTAAGGCCAGGAGCAGAGGTGGGAAGGGGAAGGGCCGAGCCTTGATGCTCCCTGGAACCGAAGGGACAAGGCTATACAGCTATTCGCTGCAAGGGCTGTAGGCATGGGCTGTTGAAGTTGATTTATCATCTGATCAATAAAGCAATTTAGAACTGAACTCTGCTTTCCTGTCTGTCTATGGGGGGCCTGCCACACCCTGGAGCCAGGGCTGAACCAGAACAATCTCAGCAAGGCCTAGTAGAAATGAACCATAAAGAACCACTCTGGAACTTTCTGTGGATTGTTTACTTTAGTATTGATTCTAAGGGAACCAAATGACCAAAGGCCATGGCCTCACCCTGTTTGCCCATCACAGGATGTGGGAATTTTGTGGACTTAGCTTTTGAAAGGCTCAGTTGTGTTCAACACTTCAGCTTTTGGAAAGCCCCCTGTAAAGACAAACTCAGCCAGAGAAATGTCCTGTATCAACTCCAGAAGTCTCACTTGGAAGTGTGTGTGTGTGTGTGTGTGTGTGTGTGTGTGTGTGTGTGTGTGTGATATTGGGGAGAGGCAGCTGTCTGTTCTTCTCTTAGGGCCCCACAACCGGGTACACGGAAGACCAGGCTTGGGAAATAGCCTTGTCTGAAGGATTGTAGTGTTGTTCATCATAGGCACACCCCTTGTACCCAGAGCTAGGCTGTGCCAGTCCATGAAAATGTGCCCACACTGAGTTTTTCAAAGCAGTGAGTAGAGTTTAAACAATGGGTCTTATGCTTGTATTAGCAGTGCTCCTCATCGGACCTACACCACAGCACAAGGCAACACCTGCCCAACAGCTGGAGATTTAAGAGTGCCAGGTCTAAGTGGCGAGGACAGCTCCCAAACAGGGCTCAAGACCCACAGGAAGTTCTCAGGGACACAAATGGATCCTCCTACCCTGGGCGGTACCCACAGAGTACCAGGATGCGTGTCTTTGGGGTCCAGAGGTGGAGACAGGCTGCCCTCTGCTGGTTGCGCAGGCAGGTCTCGGCCTAGCACAGTGCTATCAGGCAGGCCCTGGTACTGCGTAGACCATGGGTAGTCGCGGGGATCTATCTGCAGGCGCCAAGCTTGCATTCTACCTTTAGACACCAGGTGGCGCTGTGGGGTCAAGGCCAAAGAGAGCCACTCAATTTTCTCTTTTCTTCTCTTCTCTTCTCTTTTCTTTTCTTTTCTTTTCTTTTCTTTTCTTTTCTTTTCTTTTCTTTTCTTTTCTTTTCTTTTCTTTTCTTTTCTTTTCTTTTCCTTTCCTTTCCTTTCCTTTCCTTTCCTTTCCTTTCCTTTCTTTTCTTTTCTTTTCTTTCCTTTTTATTTTCATTAGCTACTCCCTTTCTGCTGTGGGTGTTGACGACCCTGTGCTTCTGCGAGGGCATCTAATCTTCCCAGAAGGAGCTGTGCTCTAATACTGACCTGTGGCATACCAAACCACAAGAATGACCCAAAGCAGACAGAATCTCCTTTTTTCCACTTAAGGGAGACCTCGGCATGGACCAGGATGCCCTTAGGGGAAAGATGGCATGAAAGACGCCCAGTTGGACCTTTAGGGTGTGGTGGAAGAAAGCTGCCTGTTCTGATGGAAGGAGGGGTTAGCTTCATCAGTCTTCCTTCAAGACCACAGTCTGGGTCATCTAAAAGGATGGCTTCCATGGGGAGTCAGACTGCAGCGATGATGGCGAATGCATTTGGAGATTGAGGCAGGAAGAAAGTGAGTTCAAAGCCAATTTTGCTACAGAATACTTTTGTTACAAAAGTGTATGTGTGTGTGATTTATGTGATTTGCTATTAGGTGTTTGAGTAATACCCAAGTCAAGAGTACATGCTTTGTGAAAAACAGAAACCCAATGAAGGAACAGTCCCCGGCATCCTTAGACCCTGGTGAGGATGAGGGTAGTTTGAGAAACTGAGCAAAGACCCTTGGGAACCAGTCATTGGGTTCTAACTCCCTTCCTCCAGTCCCTGGTCCTGCCTTCAAACATACACACCTGTTATGAGAACCATTGCGGAGGTGTGGAGGGGTGCTTTTAAAATAGATCCCAGATCCACCCTATAGATTCTGATCAGGTTGGGATGGGGCATGGGAAACTGTATTTGAAAACTGTGTTTGCCTGAGATGACACTCATAGTCAGCCCAGGCTGGGGCACGTGGAGGTTACACCAGCCTTGCCAGCCTTGCCAGCCTTGCAGCAAGAGAGCCCTCTCCCCCACAGCGCACTCGCCTTAGGACTCACGATTACAGGCAACTTCTGGAACTGTCTCCCACCAGTTGTTATTATGACTGGAGAGGACTTACCTGAACTTTCTGTTTCTGTTCTCCAGAGTCTGTGAGACCAGGTCTAGACTTCCCCCACCTGACAGCCTGCAAAGTTTTGAAAACAGCTGCCATCCAGTCTGACTGGGCTCCTCTTTAACCCCACCCCCAGAGAGGTGCTGGATGCCTTGAGGGTCCTTTATATTAGTTGAAGAAGAAAGAGGAGTTTTCAGTATAGCTCTGTGGTAGAGCACTTAGCTAGCATGTGAGAGACCTTGGATTCACTCCTCAGAAGAACTGGGTTGGGGCACACCTAGGCACTTGAAGTACTTGGATGTGTCAAGGCAGAGCCATTCTGAGAAAGGCCTATAGACTCTCTTGAGCTAGCCTTCTCTAATGGTGTCTCCTTCTTTTGGGTAGTTTGGAAACATAAATTTGTCATTTCTGGCTTATTCAAAGATCAAAGGCCTTCAATGACCTTTTGAGATGGAGTCAACTCATTTATGAACGACCAAACTAAAGTCAGGAACCAGGGGACAATTTGGAAATCCAGTTCAAGGTCAGATGGCAGAACAGGCTCTGCATAGAACCCCCTGGCCCAGGACTTATCCCTATACTGTAGTACTGTCTATGGAGAAGGTGGCTTGTGTTGGGAGGCGGAAGGGTGGCCTTAGCATGGATAGCTAGAACTATAGTGACTGTTATATATAGTGTGTGTCTATGAAGCCTAATTTGGGTGCTGTCCTATCTGGTGCATGCGCAAGCACTTGGAGTCGAGTGTGATACCCTGCCTTATAGAAGGGGAAAGTGAGAGTCAGTGCATTTTTAAATGACTTACTCAAAGTCTCTGGCAAGTGGTGAAGCCAGGATTGGAACCAGCTGTGTAACTTTGGGCCGGCCTCCTCCCCTCTGGGTGTCAGCGCCTCGTTTGTGAAATGAAAATGTTGGCCTAAATTAGTGCCGGGGAAGTACTTCCCAGGCTCTGATGTGCATACACATCTCCTGGGGAATCTTGTAAAACACGGATTCTAGTTCAGCAGTTTTGGGTGGGGCCTGAGACCGGATGTCTCTCACAAGCTCCCAGGGGAAGGTGGTGCTGATGTTGCGGATCCAGAGACCACACCGGAGCAGCCAGGCTCCAGGGGACCCGCCCAGCTCTGATGTTCTTTGTTTATGAGCTTAGGAAGACTCGCCCCAAAGGCCTTGAAAATTCAGGAAGTCGATTATCCTGACTGGAGACCTTAGTGGGCACTTTCCATGTCTGGACAAGCCCTTGTGCCTAGTCTGAAGTGTCTGCTCCTGACCCTTCTATACTGCCACTCTGTCGACCTTGGACTGACATGTCCAGAATGTTCAGGGCTTAGGTTAGTGACCAGACACTTACTGTCCCCTATAATAGGTATAAAGAGGAGTATCCAAGATCTTGGGGCCACCCACCATCCCATAGTCTTTTTAGGATTCTTCATAAATACCATGTCTTCTGAGTGCATGGTAAGGCTATATTTTTCCTCTCCTATTTTAACTTCGTTGTGGCCATGCGCCTTACTCATGTGTTTAAACAGATCAAAGTGACTGACTCATAGCATTTCTGTACAGAGTTTTTTGTTTGCTTGGTTGCTTGAGGCAGAGTTTTGCTATATTGCCCAATCTGATCTGGGGCTCGAAATCCTCCTGCCTCAGCCTCCGGGGTTGCTGAGACTACAGGCGTGCATCACTATGCCCTGCTTGTACAGAATGTTTGTGGCTTGTTTCTAAGACACAGCTTTGCTGTGTAGTCAAGGCCACCCTTAAACTCATGGTCCTTCGCCTTAACCTCCCAAGAGTTGGGATTACAGATTGTTTAGAACTCTTTAGAAAGTGGGTCTGGAGAGATAGCTCAGACGGCTCAGGTACAGGCATGTGGGGTTTATTAACAATATCAGTACTAGGGAGTCAGAGATAGGCAGATAGCTGGTGTTCACTAGGGAGCCAGCCTAGCCTAACCCATGAGTCTTAGGTTCAGTGAAAGACACTGTCTCAAAACTCCTGAGGATCGATACCCGGGTGGACTTTTGGCACAGACATGCATACCTGCTCACATGCCTCATACAGCCATGGGTATACACTTGCACAGGTGCACACACACAACTCTTTAAGAGCTATCATGTGAATCTTTATGTCCCCCAACAAGGATGGGGACAAGTAAGAGATGTACTCACTGTGTCACAGTGAGCAGAGTCCTCCCTGGTGTCACTGATAACAAATCAGTAATTGATTTAAAACTATTCTTTGGTATATACTATTTATTAAATAGAACAAATTTGCATTCCTTTGAGATGGGTGTGCTTGTTTATTTTTGCATAAGGAACTAAGTCTTGGCTGAATATTTGGTACTGCTAGGCACAGAGCAGGGTCAGCATATCTCAGAGTGGCCTGGCATTTGGCTGTCATAATCATCCAAGCTACTCACACCACTTCACACAAACACACCATCCAAAATGATAGCTGGACATTGAGGGTCACTTTAGAAATTGTTGGAAATTCTAATCACAAACCAAAATGCATTGAAGGTTTTTTTTTTTAATTTCTTTTTTGGTTTTTTTTTTTTTTTTTTTTTAAAGAGAGAATTAAAAAAAAAAATCAAGCCAGCAATGCAAACAGTAATTTTAAATTTTAAACATTCCTGGTTGGTGAGATGGCTCAATGAATAAAAATATTTGTTCTTTGACTCCACAGTATGAGGTAGCACACATGTCACTGTGCTTCCCCCCTCAATAATTAAATTAAAACATTCTAACAATACAATCCATTGATATACTAGCTAAAAAACCTACATGCTCAGAACTGTTAGCTGTGATTAAGCCACCATCTTTGTATAAGAGCAGAAATCTCTCCCCCGCCCCCCAGACTGGGTTTCTCTGTGTTGCTCTGGCTGTTCTGGAACTCACGCTGTAGACCAGGATGGCCTTGAACTCCCAGAGCTCTGCCTGCCTCTGCCTCCTAAGCGCTGGGATTAAAGACGTATGCCACTACTGCCCGGCGAAGTGAAAAACACTTTATGCATTAAAAATACTGCAATTCATAGCATATAATATTCTCGAGTCTGAGCCAACGTGTTCCAGCAGTGGAATCCTTCTCCAGCGCATGCGCAGTGAGAAGCTCTCCAGTCTACGATAAGGATCGCGGCTGTAATGAAGTTATTAGATACTATATGGATGTGTGCTGCCAGATACACCACAGATTCATATTGTGTTTGATTTTGTGTTAACTTTTGGTCACTGCATGCTCAGAAACCGTTTAATCTCACCAAGATATTCCCATAGCCCCCACACTCAGTTATACAAATCACATACAGGGTTGGAACTCAGGTTTAAGGCCCTGTGGTTCAAAGTACGTTGTTGTTATTAAAAGAGAATGGTTGGGGCTGGCGAGATGGCTCAGCGGGTAAGAGCACTGACTGCTCTTCCGAAGGTCCTGAGTTCAAATCCCAGCAACCACATGGTGGCTCACAACCATCTGTAATAAGATCTGACGCTCTCTTCTGGTGTGTCTGAAAATAGCTACAGTGTACCTATTTATAATAATAAATAAATCTTAAGAGAGAGAGAGAGAGAGAGAGGAGAGAACAGTAAGAAACTGAAAATGATTGGAATGTGGAGAGTTGCCCAGCAGGCAGGTTAGGAAAGCTACTAGTTGCTTTGGACCCCCACCTCTTCTGGTAATATCTCCGCTCTGTGGTCCAGTGTCCTGGAGGGCCGTTCTGGGGCAACCCTTTTGCTTCTGCAATATGGGCATCCAGATGCCAAGATGGCATGGGAAAGGGGAAAATTCTGCAGGCCTCAGCCTGAATCCTGAGCCCACAAATCCAATCTCTGTCAGACCCAAGCTGGGATCAAATGCCTTCAAGTCCAGACTCAGCCCCATCAGAGAGGGGCAGTGGGCGCTCTCAAGACGAAAGGGATCCCTGGTGAATCAGGAAAGTTATTGGGTTGGAAAGTGATTAAAGGGCTGAGCGTGGGAGGGGATTTCCAGCCAGAGAGACAGGCCCAGGAGCATGCCCGGGCTGGTCAGCTCTACGGTTGCTGCCCACTTGAGATCTGTTGCAATAGTGCCCATAAAATCCAAGTCATTAGAGACTTGAAACTTGGGCCGGTTTTCAAAAAAAGCAGAGACCGGAGGAAACCCCAAAGCCCTGGACAAAAAGAGCTGTATATCAAAGGAGAAGGAGAGGATCAGAAGTGTGGGGAAGAGATCTGCTGGGGTGAGAGAGGAAAGCAGGGAGGAACTGGGGAACTGGAGGTTAAATACAGAGAGGGGGCAGGGTGGACAGAGCTATGGGTGGACGCCTGCCCCCTTTAGGTGAGCTACCTGTTGCTGATGAGCTTGGAACAAGGAACCGGTGGCGGAGGAAGGATCAACAATCATCCTCTTTTCTTACCTATCTGGGGAGTTCCCGATCCCCTGGGAACCAACCAGGCTTTCTTGGAAATCATTATTAGCTTTCGGAGCTTGACAGCCTTCAATTTACAGTGAGAAATGGAGGTGTGATCAGGGATGTGACTGTCCAAAGCGCTGTTGAGCTGGTGTAATTCCTTGAGCATCCACACTCTTAGCCAGAGCGCTCCTTCCAGTCAGGGGTCCATAGTGATTGCTCAGCATCAAAACCAGGGCTCTGACTCAGTAGGTCTAGGGTGGAGCCTGGAATTTGCTTCTCTGGTGTTGCTGGACCTGGGAGTTTTAAAAAAACCATTGCTCTAAACTTTGGCTATCTGTTTAAAGTATATGGAGTAGTATCAATGATATATAACAATGAGGCTCCTAGAAAGGCCTATTTTCCAGACCTCCTGAACCATCAACATCCCTAGCAGCATAAGTAAGCCTTTCAGTTCCAAGGGCCAGGTACCCAAGGTGCACAGGGGACACCGTCTCTATGTTTGCAGAGGTTGGCGGAGGGGGTGAGGAGTTGGTCTGTCTATTTGATATGATGTTGATATTCCCAGCAGGAGAGTCTGCTGTGCCCACCCAGGAAAACCCCACAGATGTTTTGAAGACAACCATCTCCAGGAATGCGTTTGAAATCAACCCTGCTTTCAAGTCAGCCCTGGATTTTCAATTTCATAGAGAGTTCCTAATGTAAACTGGACGTTGGTGGCACATGCTTGCAATCCCGGAAGTAGGGCAGCTGAAGCAGAAGATCTCAAGTGTTAGGCCAGCTTGGGCTACACACAGAGACTGCATCTCCAAAAACCAAAAAAAGAAAACCAAAGGGCAAACATCTTCAAATTGGCCCACCCACACCCCATGGTTGTATTGGTCACACATCACTATGACACTTTCCAGATTTAGCCTACATGGCAGAGGTGGGCTTCAGTTCATGTGGGGTCATGTTTCCTACCATGTTATGCTTCTGATACTAAAACAGTCCCCGTTCAACCACCAATATTAGTCATCTCTCTCATTTGTTTTATCTAAACATATTTGTTTAATTTTATGTGTATGTATGTGTGTGTGTGCCTATGTGTATGTCTGTAGCACATGTGTGCAGAGCCTGTGGAGATCAGAAGAAGGGTTGGCATTGCTGGGACTGAAGTTACAGAGGTTGTGAGCCACCATGTGGATGCTGGGAACTGAAGCCGAGTCCTCTGTAAGACCCGTACGGGCTCTTAACTGCTGAGCCGTCTCTCCAGCCCCTCAAACTCATTATTCTTCGTTGCATACGTGTTGACGTGTTGGGCACTTAACTAGGCTTATAAAGGAAGCAAGATGGGCCAGGATTGAAAACCTTAAGTACTATAGAATGATGACATTTAAAAGAAAAATAACTCTGTCCCTTGTCACCCTTTCTCAGAGGGACGGTTAATGGCTGAGTCTTGGCCTTTAACCGTTACATTTATGTATTTATCTATTTTGTGAGGGAATGAGGGAGACTTGTGAATGCTGTGCTGTGTGTGATTAGAGGTCAGAGGACAACTTGCAGGAGTCTGATCTCTTCTTCCAGCATGTGGATGGTGGGGCTCCAGTCTGATAGCAAATGCCCTTACCTGCTGGGTCACCTTTATGGGACACTTGGAGACACGCTGTCACTATGTAGTCCTGGCCAGTACAGAACTCACTGTATAGCCCAACCTGGTTAAAGATCTTGACTCTCCTGCCTCAGCCCCCTGTGTGCTGGGACTACAGATGTCAGCTGCTAGGTCTAGCCAGCTTCCATACTATTTTAGGTGGTATACTTAGACCTCTTTTACAATTAAAAGCTTACAAGTCCTTCGTTTTCAGCAGCAGCACCCTGTTCCACCTCCCAATTTTTTTGCTATATTTTTCTGTTTTGCCCACTCATAAGTAAATGTTTACAGAGGCAGGCCTGGGGTGGTGGTGCACACTTCTAGCACTTGGGAGGCAGAGGAAGGCAGAACTTTATGAGTTCGAGGCCAGCCTGGTCTACGGAGCAAGTTCCAGGACAGCCAGGGCTACACAGAGAAACCCTGTCTTGACAAACAAAACAAACAAACAAAAAGTGTTTACTGTGAGCCCAGCAGCATCTGATGCTGGAGCTATGAGGATGAAGAAGACCGTGAACTCTTGCTGGCATAAAGCCTATATTCTAGGACAGGACAAACAGTAAGTAGTCAAATAGGAAACATAGAGCTGAGAGGGTGATGCAAGTGAAGCAGAGAGGGGGACATGGTGTGTCTGTGGGAAGTAGGTGGAAAGTTGAAGTAGGGTATTGGGGAAAATCTCACGAAAAAGGTAAGAAGATAAAGAACAAAGAACTGCAGGAGGTTGTAATGCAGGGATGCTCCCTTCAGTCAGACGGCAAAGTGCAAAGATCATCAGGAAGGGGGTTGAGGTTAGAAATCTAGAGCGGATCCCAGACCAGCAGTCCCGGAGGGCCTTGCCGGCATGTCGCTGCATTAATCTTATTCATTGCTCTGTGGATCCTGAGCAAAGTGTATCATCATTTTACATAGTTGACTTTTTTCTTTTTGAGACAGGGTCTTATGATGTAGCTCAACCCAGCCTAGATATAGATCAGGCTAGCCTCAAACTTGTGGCAGTCTTCCTGCCTCTGGAGTGCTGGGATTATAGGTGTGCATTATTATGCTGGATTAGTTTGAAATTTTAATATTAATATATTTTATTTTTGAAAGATTGTTTAAATTTATTTTAGACAAGAACAACCTTGATTTTTTTTTTTACCTTCCCTCCCCCTAGACAGGGTTTCTCTGTATACCCCTAGCTGTACTGGAACTTGCTTTGTAGACTGGACTGGCCTGAAACTCATAGCTTTGCCTGCCTCCACCTGCTAGGTGCTGGACTGATGGTGTGCACCAGTGGTGACTGCTTCAGCCTTGCCTTTTTTCTTTTTTTTTAATTTTTTTAAAATTTATTATATGTAAGTACACTGTAGCTGTCTTCAGACACTCCAGAAGAGGGCGCCAGATCTCGTTACGGATGGTTGTGAGCCACCATGTGGATGCTGGGATTTGAACTTATCACCTTCGGAAGAGCAGTCGGGTGCTCTTACCCACTGAGCCATCTCACCAGCCCCCAGCCTTGCCTTTTTTTATCCTTTTGTTTTTATTTGTAGTTATTACAGCTCTGCATCCCTCTGCCACATTTTACACTGTCGATAAAATTATCTTTACTGCTGTTCCTTTGTCTAGCAATGTATCACTCCCTGGCTAAATTTCTTTAAGTAAATGTATACAGCAATAGCTCTGGGGCTGGAGAGAATACTCAACTGGAGAGACGGCTCAGCTGAGTACTGACGATTCTTCCACAGGACCGGGGTTCAATTCCCAGCACCCACGTGGTAGCTCACAAACACAGACATAAATGCAGGCAAAGCACCAAAGCACATGAAATAAAGCGAAATGATTAAAAAGATAAATCCAGCTACTTTGTTTGTTGGTTGGGTGGCTGTGGCTCTTCACCCAGCTGTGCGTGTCCTTCTGCGTGGTCTCTTCCTTCCTTACAGTAAGTAGAATGTAGAATGGGACATTCATAGCTAGAGACATTCTTGGCTCACTCCCTGCCCCCTCCTCAGGGCATTTTGAGTCAGCCCCAAACAGCTGGACTCAGCTTGCCTGACGGGGCAGATCAGCTTTCTATTTGGTAGGGGGAAGGGGAGGCGGCAGCTCTGGGTTGCTACAGGGACATTCTGTCCATCTGTCCCATGTGGGGTCAACAAGTCAGTAAGAGTCCAACCAGAGTCCCAGAACTCAACCTTCCTTCCCCGGGTCAGGGATCTGAGAAGGCCAAGCAGTGGTTCCTGGGTGTAGTACCCTGATGGGGAGGCATGCCCTGCCCCCTCTGCTCTTGGAAACTTGATCTCAATATTTAATTAGTACAACCCAGACCTGGACCTGAGTGCCCCTCAGATAGGGCTTCCAGGAAAAATGCCAGTCCTGGGGGAACTGAATTCTCTTTTCTAACCCCAGGAGGCCACATGACTGCAGGTCAGTACTCCTGGATTCCAAGGACTGACTCTGGCCATCGGAACAGCAGTAGAGGGGCCCAGAGCAGGATGCTCCACGGAGTTTCCTCCTACGCCCCTTTGCTCACTCTCTTGCTACCTGATGTGGCCGCCCTTTCCCTTCCTTTCTCCACCGTCTAGAAGCCTCTAACCCTCCAGCCAGTAAAGAAAGAGTGTGGGTGGCCATGTCATGTGTTACAAGGGCTCAATGTTTATGGAGAGGCAGGGTGATGTCACCAGCAGATTCCAGGTCCTGTAAGCCACCATACATTCATGCCCTAGACTCTCTGATTACAAAGCTGCAGGATCCCGTGTAAGTTGTTTGAGTTCTCTGTCTTGTTTTTGTTTGTTTGTTTGTTTGTTTGTTTTCTCTCTCAAGAGAAAATGTGAACAAAACACTACGCCCTATCTCTCACGAGAATTTAAAGCATAAAGGAGGGCTCTGTAAATTTTGTCTTGAGAATGATCCAGTAGTTATAGAAAGCATCAGTGAAAGAGAAGGAAGCAGTAGAGATGGGCTCAATGGAGACACTCCTCCTGGTCCCACTCCCCAGTCCCATTTCCTAAAGGAGAGAGGGTTGGTCAAGGCAGGATTCTGCCAGGTTGGTCAACTCAGCAGGCCCTAGAAGAAGGCTGAGGGGAAAGCCACACCGTAGTGGCTGGCTGACAAGGGTCCCTAAGGGTTCCGTCTAATGTCTCTCCTGGAGCGGCATTGTGGGAGTTGGGAGCTGAGGGACAGGGAGAAGGTCAGAGGGAGGGACAGACAGACATTGGGCACATGTATTCCACATACAGGGCTCTGGGAGGGAAACTGATTACTCTTTCTCTCCACAGCTGGCTTGGTTCTGCAGGGTAGGGTACCCCGGGCTCACAACAGAATCTTCCCTGTGCCTGTTAGTTTTTCCAACATTGAGGGCCAAAACAGGAGGAGTGAGTACAAAGAGGTCTTCTTTCTGACTAATTATTTATCATTAGTCCCAG
Organism: Mus minutoides; assembly: GCA_902729485.2. Classification (NCBI taxonomy): domain Eukaryota; kingdom Metazoa; phylum Chordata; class Mammalia; order Rodentia; family Muridae; genus Mus; species Mus minutoides. The sequence continues at coordinate 367,884 of LR750283.1, read as the reverse complement.
AACTTTTACAATTAACATGTCCATGAGTAGGTGTTTAAGAAACTTTGGCCTGGAGGGGTTGACCAAGAGGGCCAGATGAGGCCCTAGGAGAGTCATCTTTCTCAGGCTTCTGACCTTATATGAAGGAAGACAGAGTAGGAAGGGAGGAATAATTGAGTTGCCAGATCTGCAGACCATTCACGAATGGTCACTAAGTTGCTCCTCACAACAATCCTACCAGATCAGGATAGGTTAGTTATCCCATTTGATACATGAAAGTATGGAAGAAGGTTAGAGCCATTGGCCAGGGAGGAGAGATAATGCAATCCGGGAAGAGAGGTTTGAAGGCAATTGAGAGAAGCCTGTTTCCCTTCAGCATAGTGTCCCAGGAGAAGCCCACTCTCTGGTGTGGACTCTGCAGAGAAGCCACAAGGCTGAGGGCTTACGATGTAGGCATGGCTGGGCTCCAAGTCAGTGCTCTGCGAGACAACCCCACACCCACACCCACAGCACATGGGTCTACTTCCCATTGATCCATCAAGATTTCTCTTGCCGGGCGTGGTGGCACACGCCTTTAATCCCAGCACTTGGGAGGCAGAGGCAGGTGGATTTCTGAGTTCGAGGCCAGCCTGGTCTACAAAGTGACAGGACAGCCAGGGCTATACAGAGAAACCCTGTCTCTAAAAACAACAACAACAACAAAACAAACAAACAAACAAAAAAGATTTCTCTCTCCCCACTTTATACACACCATTTTCTAACGCCTACCCTAAGTAGACACAGGGAAAGGTGGGAGAATAGGTTGTCCGATCTGTGGCCAGCCTCCCTTGAACCCAGCAGAGAGACATCTGCTGATGATGGTGGAGGTACCCAATACTAGCTTTTGGCAGAGGCTGGGGAACCAGAACTCTCGCGCTCTGAGATGCAACGGGTATTTGACACCCACCCTGCCATGGTGCCACTGCGCTATCGCCAAGCCCTCCCACCCCAGGCCAGCAATGACCCGGCTCCTCTAGGAGACGCTTCTCCGCCCTCCCCCACTTCTCCTCTTCTGCCCCCTCCCCCCTTCTGCTATGTCCCAGGTGTGAGGCCGGGGTGAGCGGTTGAGGCTGGGGGTCGGGCTCGGGGCTCGGAGGCTGTGTTTTAAGAAGGGGCAGCCCGAAGGCTATTGAGTAAGCAGCCCCCTTCCGGGCCTGCGCTGCTGATGTGTGCCCCGCTGCAGCCCCGCCCCCCGGGGCCCTGTCCGGGCGGGTGCGCGGCGCAGAGGGGAGGGCCAGGGGGCAGGAATGCGCGGCGGGCGGGCGGGCGGCGCAGGAGGCGAGCGGCGGAACATGTAAGGGCACATCCCGCCAGCAGCCGCCCAGCGCGCAGACGGAGCGCAGGGGAGCGGGCGGGCGTGCGGGCGGCGAGGCGCAGGGCACCGGGTAGAGGCTCGGGGGGAGGTCGGAGCTGCGCACAGGGTTCCAAGCCGGCGGCGAGCGAGTAGCATCGCACGCGCCTCCCGATCCCCGCTGTCTGCGAGGCGGCCCCGGCCGCAGGCTCGACTGGACAGGGAGCAAGGCCAAGTAGCCCCAGAGCGCGAGAAGCCGGCGCTGTAGAGTCGGGACAGCCGGGATCGCCGCAGCCTCCAGCGCTGTGGGAACCTCGGGGTGCCCATGACGGCGGCGGCGACCGTGCTGAAGGAGGGCGTGCTGGAGAAGCGCAGCGGCGGGCTGCTGCAGCTGTGGAAGCGGAAGCGCTGCGTGCTCACCGAGCGCGGGCTGCAGCTCTTCGAGGCCAAGGGCACGGGCGGCCGGCCCAAGGAGCTCAGCTTCGCCCGCATCAAAGCCGTGGAGTGCGTAGAGAGCACCGGGCGCCACATCTACTTCACGCTAGTGACCGAAGGCGGGGGCGAGATCGACTTCCGCTGCCCCCTCGAAGACCCCGGCTGGAACGCTCAGATCACCCTGGGCCTGGTCAAGTTCAAGAATCAACAGGCCATCCAGACTGTGCGAGCCCGGCAGAGTCTTGGGACTGGGACACTCGTGTCCTAAACCACGAGGCGTATCATTTTATCGACATGCCCCCCCTCCCATCTCCGTGCCCAGAAGACATGTCAGGTGAGTCCCAGAGCACTGAACCCTTTCTCTTCCTCCTCCTCTGCTCTCTATAGAATACCAGGGGCTTTGGTTTCTATCCCAAAGCTGGACGATCCCAGGGAAGGTTGTTGGGACCAACAGAGAGTAGGAACCGAAGAGAATGTGTTTGGGAAGCCTGGGCCCTTTGCCAAGTGAGCAGAGCCAGGCCCTTTCCCTAGGGCACCAGGCAGGAGGGTCCTTAATGTGACCCAAGTGTCGGGAGAGGAAGATGGGTCCTAGGGGAGCACGGGTGGAATAGGCCTCCTTAGAGATTGGTTCACCCAACATAGGACTCCTGCGTTGTACGACTCTCTTCCAGAATGAATGCATGTTGGAGAATGCAAGCGTTGAACTGCGGTGACAACTCACTACGGTGTAGTTATCGAAGGAGTTATAAGGGCTTGCAAATAAAACCACACTGTCCTAGATCCCCACATGGGGCCTCAGTGGAAGGCTGGGCAGAGCCAATGGCTTCAAAAACTCATTCTTGATAATGGATTGGGGGCTCCAGGGCTGAGGTATGGGGAGGATAAAGGAGTGTGTGAGATGTGGAATGTGAGATGTGGCTAGGACATCATTGCAGGGATGATAGGCCTGGCCTATCCATGAGTGCTGGCCAAAGGCATGCTGGGCCAGAGGAGGAGCAGCTAGAAGAGGGATGGGTGTCTAAGAACTGGATGGGGCCATTGCATCTCTATTCATGATGTCTTAATCCTCCTTGAACAGTAAGGCAGAAGGTTGGTGGGGTGGGTGGGTGGGGGGAGGGTTGGTTTGTGGTTAGAATGGCTCAAGGGAGGGACCAAGAATAGAACCTAGAAGCCGTGGCGCTTAGCCCTGTGCCCTCTTCCCCAGTTACTACTCCCTCCTCATGGGAACCAGAGCTGGGTCAAGGAAGGGTTTATATAACTCTGCCCTTAACTTCTCCAACGGAAGCTTTGGTCCCTCTGGACCCAGCTACGCCACCCACAGTACCTCATCTGCCTCCTCTTCCATCTCCAGCAAACAGAGGTCAGGTGAGCCTAGGGATCATCTAGTACTCCAGCCCCTTTGAGACTCCGGTTTGCTGCCCCACCCCCCCACTATAGAGAAGCTGTAAAGCAAACCCTCTGGGCTAAGAATGGGTCCACCTTGATCCCTTAGGATGCAGAGAGCGGCTGGAGGAAGCGGTTTCCACTGGCCACAGCATGTTATCTTGTCATCAGCCTTCTGTCTGTTTCTCCAGTCAATCACTGGTCAAAAAATACTTGGGAAAAAAAAAGTCTCCCTAACACTCACAGACCTTTTTTTTTCTTGTCAATCATTTCCCAAACAGTATAGCTTAACAACAATTTATATAACATTACATTGTGTTAGGTATTAGAAATAATACAGAGATGACTTCAAGCATATGGGAGGTTTGCATAGGTTATATGCAAAACTACACCCTGTTAGAGAAAGAAGCCCCCGGATTTTAGTGTCTGTGGTATGACCTGGAACCTGTTCCCTGTGGATAACAGGAGTGGTCACATTATTTCCTTTTCTTCTGGTGTAGAAAAGGTTGAGAAGACCTGGTGTGAGGCACGCAGTAAATCAACCGTCCTAACTACTGTTCTTGCTTTCCAGCTTCTCTGTCCACTTTGGTTGGTTGGGGCCTGATTACATGTGATGAGCCAGAAGCTATCAACATGGAGGAAGATATAACCTATCATCATGGAAGGAGCCAACTGGCCAGAGGCGGAGAGCAGAAGCCAGTAGGGGCTGAGCATGAAGATTCAGTTCCTGGACACTAAGACTGTTGTTATATCCAGCTCAGATCTACGAGCCACAGGCCTGGCCTCCAGTATCATGATGGAGTACTTGGGCCTTACCTGGTCCAACCTTTGGTTCTGGGCTCTGCAGACTGCTGTTTGACCTCTGGCTTTGAGACATGCTCAAAGAAGGGCTGTTCTTCATGGCGTGCTAAGCCAGTGCCTCAGAACTGAGGAGGCCAGCCTGGGGTCCAGAAGATGACCACCCTACCTTAGGACAGCCCCTGGACTCAGCTTGTGGAGGGGGGTCTGCTGGGCTGGAGGCCTGTGCCTGGAGGGGGGGTCTCCTGCTGCTTAGGTCCTTTTGGGACCCCCCGCCCATCTGTACCCTTTCTTTGCACACTTCTTCCCTCACCCCTGTTGCCCTCTCCTCTCTTCGGTGTTGGGCCTGGAGGGGGTGGAGGTGGGGTAAGGGTTGGCCCTTTACCATTTCATGCTTATTCCAGAATGAAGAGGCCCAGTTTGTGGGTAGTAACCACGCTGTCTACTGAGTGAAATTCTTTTAACTACAGGACACCTAGAGCTTTGGAGCATCTCTTCTCTAGCCCACAGGCCCTCTGAAAGATGAAACTTGAGGGGTACAGGCACTATACCCCCAGTAGACATGGCCTTATTGGCCTTAGGAAGGAAGGGCCCCAGTGTGACTGAAGACTGTCACAGTCCTGCAGCTGCCTCTTCTGTAGAGGGTGACTTTGTCCCTAGTAACCTGGCAAGTGGCTCTAGTTTCCAGGTAGGCTTCTCTCCCTGTGGTTTACACATGCAGATGCACACATTAATACGTAATTAAGACTCCCTTAGTGGCTAAAAGGGGGTCATTTCTACATGGGAAGCAGCAGAGGAATCTGGGTCTTGAGTTAGACAGAACCGGCTGCCGAGTGACCCCTGTGACCTTTCCCATTATAACCAGCAAGTCCCCCTCCCCTCCCTGATGGAGCGGTGACCTGCTTCAGAGTCTCTCCAGAAGGAACAATGAGGCCAAGAGAACTTACTTCTTAATAATTTGAAGTCTTTTTAATAACCTTTGGCTTCTCATGTTTCACCCCTTCTGGTGTCTCTTGTTTTCTAATCAAAACTTTCCCTTTCTCCTGTCCGTGTCCCTCGGTCCTCAGCAGTCTCTCTCATGTGGGATGGGAACTGTATCTTACAGTCGAATATGGGTGTATGGTTGACAGTTAACCATTATCCCACTTATTATCTCATTAGTCTACCACTACCCTGTGGAGAGCTTTATCCCACCAGGTCAAAAAACCATCATCTTCCATGCTAACCTAGATCAATGCTATAAAGGTTAGGGCTGAGCCAGCATGCGCACTGTGATCCATTGATGATGTCTTCTTCGGGTGGGGAGAGTCAGCACATTCATACTTCAGGAATGGAGAGAAAGTTGCCATTCCTGCCTTGATGTGGCTGTTTAGTGGGGAAGGGTTAGTCTTCCCGTCCTTGTGAAACAGCCGACTATTCCAGCGAAGCCCAAGAACTGCTCCTGGTGGTAGAGATTCAGGCTTAAAGAAGAGAGGCATCGGGCACTCAGAAATGGGGAAGGAAGATGAGCAGAAATAGTGTCTCTTCTTGGGTACTCTGATTTCCAATCGATGTGGAGGAGCAAAAAAAGACAGACCCGATCTCCGCTCTAGGAACCCAGAGTTTAGTGGCAGACAAACCAATAGCAGCCGGTGCTAGTGGAACTGACCACAGGAAGCTTCAATGCACTGGGCAGTATTTCCTTGCTGTTCAGTGTTGAGCTCGGCAGAGCTGAGAGGGGTCATTGTGCTGCAAAGGGCAGCAGACCCGGGCAGGGCAGAGCCGTCAAGGGCAGAGTGCAGATACTTGCTTAGGGGATGGAAGCAGGCTCTGGTTTCTGAAGCTCCCTACTTTTTTAGAGACTGGGCCTTGGTTCCAAGTGCGCTTCGGTTCTTGCCCAAAGCCAGCTTTGGTGTGTCCTTTCTGCTAGGTGAGTCCCAAGCTATCTAAAATTCACTATTAGAGACCCTCTTGTGAACCTGGCACATAGCAGGCCCCTGGTACACATGCGTTGGTGGGGACTGTTAAAACAGAATGGATAGTTACCAAAATTCTGAGAACCCTGGCTTCTCAGCTCTCACTGTAGAGAGAGGTCTGGTGCTCCCAGAACATATTATTTTAAAAGACCTTTAGGGGAGTTTCAGGCTTTTTAGCAGGGAAGGGGTCACACCGCAAGCAAGGTTGGGCCTTTTTGCTGTGAATATCCAAGAAGGAGCAGAGGCCTTCACCCTTGGAATGCCAGCTGTACTGCTGAGTAGGGGAAAAGCCCCTTTGGTGACAGAGGCAGGTCAGGGTGCCAGCAGACTCTCAGGAGAGAGAAAACTGCTCAGCTGGTCCAGAGGACACTGAGGCCAAGGAAGGGCTGCTGCCACCAACGTTCCCCCTGCTCTGGCAGCCAGGGCCTCGCCCGGCCTGATCCATGAGTCATCAATGGGAAAATGAGACAGGGCATGTCTCAGCTGAACAACTGGAGTCTGAGGAGGTGGGGTGGGGAGGCTGAGGGGAGAAGGGATGGGCTCGTTCTGCTCTGGGAGAGCCGGGTTGGGAGTTGAGGCTTTGGCAAGAGTGAGCCTGTTGCAGGGGAAGAATGAAGAGAAGGTGGGAAAAGCCAGCGAGTCCGGAGCTGGAACTGCAGAAGAAGAGAGAGGGTGGGATCTGCAAGGCTCGATAAGATTGTCAGCCGGAAATCTGGAGCCGGTGATAGGCCATCCAGGGACCCTAGCAACAATGCCAGGCTGGATGCCAGGCTGCCCTGAGGCTGTATGGACAGCTCTGGCTTGGGTGCTTCCAATCGACTGTTCCCATTTGCCCACCATAGTCCACCAGAGTGATCTCCATTAAATTCAATTGATTTCTTCTGCGGGCACCAGCAGCTGCTTGTCCCTTGCAAAGGGGGAGTTCCCATCCCGATTATTCTCTCTCTCTCTCTCTCTCTCTCTCTCTCTCTCTCTCTCTCTCTCTCCCCCCCCCCCCCCCCCCCCCCCCGTGCTTATGTTTGCACATCCAAGACTCCACAGCTAACTATTCCCATCCCAGTACCAGTGAAGGTCACCTCACACTACAAGCCATTTCCTCCAGCTCCTCCCACATTTTGGTATCATGGCTCGGAGCTTTTGTGCTCCAAGACGCCTCCCCTGCAGGCTAGCCTGAGTAACTGCTCTTCCTGCCGTGTGTGGCCATTTCTTCTTCATTAGTCACACTGAATGCGATTGCTGGCTTGTGTGTCTGCCTGTGTCAGTAGACTGGTTAGTTCTTGGATGTGTCAATTGTGTATCCCTGGCGTTCCAGATTACCCGGCACCCAGTACACCCTTAGTAATAGCAATGGCAAGCAGTACATATGTTTACTGTGTATTGGTCCAAAAAGCTGCAGTTACCTATAGTGCTAAGACATCTAAAATTGTAATTAGTACTCGATGAGAGAGGTACTTGTCTTATATTAAGAAACCAGGACTCGGGGAGGCAAAGTGACTATTCAGAGTCACAGCAGTTAATAAGTGGTGCCGTCAGGAGTCAACTTAGTCATGGTGGAAATCAAAGCAGGTGCTATTAACCCAATGCCAAACAGATTAATTCTTACCGCATGAGTGATTGCTCAAATCAATGATTTCAGTCAGTTTTGCTGAGAGGAGGGAGCTCAGAGGTGAAGGAGCTCTCCTGTGTTAGCTCCATGGAGTAGGAAACTTCAAAGAGCTGCTGTGTGCTGGGTGTTCATGGAGAACGTGACTAGAGTCAACTCCTGGGACCAGGGTGGCACCAGGCTGTGTCGGTAGTACCGATAGCACTAGAACTTGGGAGGCTAAGGCATGACTCTCAAGAGTTTGAGGTCAGCCAGGGATGCACAGAGGCCCCTTCTCAAGCTCCTGATTCTACCCTAAAACAAACCAAACCAAACTAAACCCAGCAAGGATGGGCTCTGAAAGCAGGAAAGATCCAGTTATTTGGGCCATCGAAAAGTACAAGGTTAGACCAGGAGTATTCTAAAGAGTGGAGGGGCCTTAGGATAGGAAGGGACAGCAAGGACTTTGAGGGACCTAAGGAGACCCAGGTCCAAATGCTGTTCCTATGCTGGTCTAAGATACTGTTTGTCTCAGGACCTAAACTCAGGGTTACTCCAGCCACAAAGGCCAAGATTCAGCAGCCCTGTCTCTCATGTGGCACCATCCCCAGGGGCCTCACAACAACAAGAAAAACTTTCCTGTTTTCTCCATTATTAGCCCTGAGCAGTCCACATTCTGAGAGACTCCTCAAACCTGGACAAGTTGTTCTCTGACCCATTGCCGGAGATAGATGTTACCCAGCAGCTCCAAGGAACCCAAACCTGCAGGCAACAATGCTTTCCTTGGAAGCATCACCTCCTTTGGCTCAGCCTGGCAACATTTCCTACCTTCTTGGAGAAAGGGCAGCACACCTCTATCTGCAGGGAGAAGAGCCGGCAGGAGTCTCTGTGGGGCTCTCCTGCCAGCTCTCTGCAGTGCCCCTCTGCTAAGTTTATCAGTTTAACTCAGCCTCAGTGAAGTGTAGGCACTTAATATTCACAGCATGAGGAGATACTGTTCTGGCCAGATGTTGGTTTCCAGGAAGCCTCAAGGGTTTTGAGACCAAGAATGTGGCAAGGGAAAAGCAGGCTGGGAGAGGGGGTGTTCATGGAGGAGTCTTTGAAGGTGGCATAGAGTTCTGATCACAGGGAACATTCCAGGTGGGAGAAATCAATTGTGTAAAGATGCTAGTACCAGAGAAGGTGAGGTGAGACAAGAGACACAAGCAGGTTTGCACAGATCCTGGGAGTGACAGCTGAGTGCAGGCCAGAGGGCCTGGGTCACCTGGATCACTTCCAGGAGCTATGCTTTTTATAGGTGTTGGAGACCATGCAGAGCTCTGCCACACAGATAAACACACACACACACACACACACACACACACGAGCACACGCACACACACCCCACATACACATACACCCCCACATTCACACATGTACCCAACACACACACACACACACACACACACGAGCACACACATGCACACACACATACACCCCCACATACACACATGTACCCAACACACACACATGCACACATGCACACACACATCTACACCCCTTTAGTTTGTTATAAAACCATGTTTCGAGGCAGAGGCAGTTGGATTTCTGAGTTCGAGGCCAGCCTGGTCTACAAAGTGAGTTCCAGGACAGCCAGGGCTACACAGAGAAACCCTGTCTCGACCCCCCCCCCCAAAAAAAAAACATGTTTCAGCCCAGCCTAATGGTGAAGGCCTGTAATCCCAGCTACTCCAGGAGGTTGAGACAGGGGGATGACAAATTTAATGACAACCTGGGGGACTTGTCTGAAAGGTTAAGAGGGCTAGTGACATGGTTTGGGGGTAGAGTATTTGCTTAGCCTGTGCAAAGCTCTGGGTTCAATTTCCAGTACTGAAAAACAAAACAAGTCCCAACACACCAAAACAGGTCGGGTTCACTGAAGAAAAATGTGGAAAGGCAGAACGTGCCAAGGAGGAAAACAAATATCACCTTCATGCTTTCGGCATGAGTGCTGTCCTTGGACTTCTTTGTTTTTTTTTTTTTTTTTTTAAAGATTTATTTTATTTATTATATGTAAGTATACTGTAGCTGTCTTCAGACACTCCAGAAGAGGGCGCCAGATCTCGTTACAGATGGTTGTGAGCCACCATGTGGATGCTGGGATTTGAACTCATCACATTCGGAAGAGCAGTCGGGTGCTCTTACCCGCTGAGCCATCTCACCAGCCCTGTCCTTGGACTTCTATCCACACTTATTTCTATGCAGATGGCTGACATCTAACACACAACTGTTAAATAATTTGCCCTTGTGCTTTATGTACAGGGTTTTGGTGTGCGTCTTCTGTCGCATGCTGGCATGTGGGTTATTCTCCCCTCTTCCTCCATCCCTGTCTGTGGTGCTGGGATCAAGTCTGGGCATCGTGCATAGCAAATAAATGCCCTACCACTGAGTTTTAGCCTCCGATTAAATTTCATTCATTCATTCATTCATGCATGCATGCGTGCGTGCGTGCGTGCATGCATGCCTATATTTGTTTGTTCATGTGTATGGGTGTTTTGTCTTTCTGCATGCATGTGCTCATCTAGTTTCCATTGAAGCCAGAAGAAGGTATGGGATCTCCTGGAATTGGAGTAACAGACAGTTGTGAGCCACCACGTGGGTGCTGGGAATCGACCTTGGGTGTCCTGGAAGAGCAGCCAGTGCTCTTAACCACTGAGTCACCTCTCTAGAGAGCCAGTCCTTCCCTTGTGCCGTTCCCCTTTTCCCTGCTCTGTGGTATGGAAGGCCTCAGTGACCATCTCTGCTGTGTCCTCATGGTTCTGTTCACATTGAGTCCTAGGTTTCCATTGGAAAGTGAGGGGCATTGCAATAAACATTCAAGTTTAGGATGGAGGATGGTGGGCTCACCAGGATGGAGAGGGGAGGCCTGTGGGGGGAGGAAGCAGGGGGGGGGAGCGGGGGGGGGGGGAAGCCCGGAGCTGAAGCATCAGGCTCAAAGCTGGTGGTGGGGATGGGGAGGGGAGCTGGGGAGCAAGAATGAGTGTAAGATGGTTTGTGAGTGACCTCCACTCAGTCAAGGCAGGGACTTAGGCATTCCGTCACGTCACCCGTGGAGGTGGCCCAGGGGCAGTGAGAACTCTGAGTTCTCATCACAGGCCTGAGTGTGAATCTTCACTGTGCTTCTTATCAGCCTGGAGACTTGGGCAGGTTATCTGGCACGTCCTTGAGAATGGGGGTGTTAATAGCCCTGCTTTCTAGGATCTCTATGAGATGTAATTGAGAAAAATGCCTGTAAAGTAGATAAAGCACACAGATAGCACGCATTAAGGGTTTGTTTTTCTAGTAGCATAACAATCTTCCCAGCAGCCTCGCTCCACCTAATCCCCATTTAGAAAACTGCGTGTAATTAACACTGTCAATTAGTACCACTTACAGAGCGCTTTTACCTAATCCCTGTGCCTAGCCTTCATGGAGTGTGTGCTAAGTTTCCTTGAAGCCTTATCTTCCTTCAAGGGGAGGTAAAGCCTATGTTCTAGGGACAATGAAGCTAATGCCTAGAGAAGTTGAAGCCGGGATGTGAGACTCCCAGGCCACAGATGGTGGCTTAGCCTTGGGTCTCTCCGCTATGGTCTCCTATGCCCTCTGCAACCTTTCACCCTTGTCTTAGTTAAGGTTTCTATTGCTGTGGTGAAACACCAAGACCAAAAGCAACTTGGGGAGGAAAGGAACTATTTTGCTCACACTTCCACACAGTAGTCCACCATCAAAGGACGTCAGGACAGGAACTCAAACAGGGCAGGAAACCTGGAGGCAGGAGCTAATGTCAAGGCCATGGAGGGGTGCTGCTTACAGGCTTGCTCCTCGTGGCTTGCTCAGCCTGCTTTCTTATAGAACCCAGGACCACTAGCCCAGGGATGGTACCGCCTACGGTAGGCTGGGCCCTTCCCCCATCAATCACTAATTAAGAAAATGTCTATGGCTGGATCATAGGAAAGCATTTTATCATCTGAGGTTTCCTCCTCTCAGATGACTTGAGCTTGAGCCAAGTTGATGTAAGATGAGCCAGGGAGACCTTTCTCCCCAGCCTTCAAGTTTCTAGTTTTGAAGATGGTGGGAAGGCATGGCTCTCTCCAGTCTCCATCCCCGACTGAATGCAGTGCAACAATATTGCTATTGCCAGCATCTCTCACCAGACTCTAGTTGAAATGGGGAAGAGAGAGCCCAGAGTCTCAAACCCTTAGCAACCACTTGTTGGACTCATACTACACCAGGTACAGAGGCTCAAGGCAATGCAGCCCCTAGTTAAAGAGAAAGATTTGCGGTGCCTGGGGTCACTCTTAGTTCCTTTGTATCATCAAAACCAAGGGAAGGACAAACATCTTATCCCGTAGGTTGTATGCTTTTATCAAGCACCCAGTTCTGCTCATTTGCTGGATTGGTAACCAGTGATCAGCTTCTATTTCATAAGAAGGGCAAGTCAGGCCAGTAATAGAGATGTGCTTAAGGTCAGAGGATTGGGTAATGACCAGTCTAAATAAGAACCCAAAAGGTCCCTCCTGACTCCTGACCTGACTTTCTCCAGACTCCATGTGTCTGAAGTGTGCCACTGGCATCAGGAGACCAACTCATGACCACTCAGACTCAAAAGGCACCTGCCCTGCCAGTTAATAATAGCCCCCTAATATTTTCTCTCTCTCTCTCTCTCTCTCTCTCTCTCTCTCTCTCTCTCTCTCTCTCCTTCTATGCATAACTTTGATGCATCCAGCCACTGACCTGGGAATCCAACAGAGAGTACAGCCTGAGCTCAGCAATCCTGGCTTCCTACATTTTTCCAGCCCAAATCAGTGAGTAATTGAGGGCTTTGAGTCCATTCCAGTGGCCAGGCTCTGTCCAGGCCTGGCGCAGCTAAACACAGGAGCAGGGCTGTGGTTGCTGCAGCCAGAGGACCTCTCTCTGTACTATGTAGGCAGGAAACCTGAAAGTCTCTCAGGACAGCATGGATACAGGCAAACTTACAGTGGAAGGAGGCAGGCCATGCAGACTAGCTGCCACAGAGGCCAGGAGGAAGTGCTGTCAGCCATCCTTTCCCTGACCTTGCAGCTGACCCAGATGCATGCAAGCCACCGGCCTCAGCAACCGCTACCCTGAGTGAGAACACTTAGCTTTTATTCCAGACTGGATATCGACTTGGAAGTCCTTTCCCAAACACAGGAAAGACACACAGCTCCACAGAGCCTTTATCAGGTAACAAGGCAGGGGTAGTTGGGCAGCACTATAAGGTCACATGACAGTGCTGTGTGAGAATGCAGTCAGGGCACATCTGATGGCTCTTTGAGTCAGAGCCTTAGGTAGGAACACAGACACGATGACAAGGATTACATGTTTGAAGGCTGTAGTAGGAGAGGGGTGGGCGTTAGGCCTTCTTCTAGAAACTTTGCAAAAGGGGGTCTATATTTGACCTGCTGGAGAACTCACCCTCCTGAGCATGTGGGAGAGCACTGGGATTATTGAACTGCTAGCTGTTGGCACGTGATTTACAACTGGATAAATACAGAGTAACTTCTAAACTCAGACAAGCCATGCTGCTTGCAGTCTCTTCTGCAGTGGTGGTGGGGAGCCAGGAAGAAGGATGTCAGATGGGTGTGAAGGGCTCTAAGCAATCACTGCCAGGGAAAAGTACCATTCCAGGGCAGGCTTGAGCTGGTAGTGGCAGACTCCTTGAAAAGGAAAGGACGATCAGAGTGGGAAAGAGTCCCTAGGTAGAGGACGCTCTGCTCCATCTATCCAGTTAGGTTGCTGGCAGAACTGGCTTTCTGTAGATCTTTACAGAAAGCATTCTCCTATTTTCTACTTACCCACAGAAGTTAATTTTCTCATGGCTCTGGGGGATGGGGTGGGGCGGGGCAAAAACTATAGCCATCTGCAGGCCAAAATCAAGATACAGGTAGGCCGCACTCCTGCTGTGGGTTGGAGGTGAGGAGAGTCTGGTCTCTTTTGCCTCAAGTGACTCCAGGTATGGCATGGTTTATGCAGCATTAGGAGGTCTCTGTGGACCTCTGTGGGCACAGTGTCTTCTGGTCTGGCTGTCTGCCATGTCCGTGTGTCTTCCTCATGTGAGGACATGCGTGGTAGTGTTCACCCTCCACAGGGGTCATCAAAGTTATCCGTCCACCTCGGGATGCTTAATGTGGCCACAGGTCTGAGGGACTAGAATTTGGACATTTGGGGCTCCATTAGTCACTACCCCCAAATGATGCGTCAAGAAGGGAGAAACTGAGGCACACACTGATGGGCGGCATAGTATTAGATTCCCTTCTGGAAACTCTAGATTCCCAGAGTTTGAACTCCCTGCCTCTGTCTACTGTCTCCGCATGAATAGAGGCCCAGGACAGGCATGGTCAGCTCTGTCTTTATCCATCTCGATATTCAGAGCCAGGGTTCTTGTGGACCCCAGGCTTCTCCTTCCTGCCCCCACCTTCTCCCTGGCGCCACGTGGGAGGCCCTGGCTTTGAGACAGAGGAGTCTGAACTCACAGTGAGCACTCTGCTTCCTTGTCACTGTGTGAGAGAAGCGTCTCTCTCCTGCACAGGCTGCTCAGCCCCACAGTGTGGGTGGCTGCCAGGCTGTAAATCCCCTGCCCGCCCGCCCACGGAAACAGCTGGGTCCTGGGCGCATCCTGTGGACTTAACTCCTTCCAGGCCTGTGGACCCTCCCTTTGGGCTGAGCTGAGAAGAGGTGGAGGCCTCTTCAGGGCCAAGCAGGATTTCTGCAGCTGTGTGCGATGCTGGCAGTTGATCCTAGTACTGTTTGTTGAGGGGACTTGAGACTGACCTTCCTGCCCAAAGTCAGGAAGGAATGGACTAGTTAACTCTTGGTATGGGCCACAGTAATATGGGCGTGGCCTGGGGCACAGGAGCCTCCTGTGCTGCTATTGCCAGCACCCGGGTGGCCCGTTGTTCTGAGCCAGAGTATGGGGGCTCTGGGTTAAACACTGAACCAGCTGGCCATACCCTGTGCGCGCGCACATACACACACCCACGCACGCGCACACATACGCGCACGCACCTGCCCCAGGGCAGGGCTGCTGACAGCAAGCTGCTTGCCTAACCCTCTCTGTGCAGGATGGAAGCTGTCCAGGGAGCAGGAGCTGGGGTTTTTTTGTCTTTGGCAGATACTAAATTCTATAAATGATTCGATGGATACTCACAGTTTCCAGCTCCTTCAAGCAATTTCTCCTCTTTTTTTTTCCTCCCTCCCTCCTTCTCTTCCTGTCTCCCTATGTAGCCCCAGGTTAGCTCCAGATGCTGAGTTCTTCTGCCTCTGCCTGCCTCTGAGTGCTGAGACTATAGCTCTACAGCTGTGCACTACCAAGACTGCTTTAACATGAAGTGGCTTCCCCACCTGGGGCTGGGGATCAAACCCAGAGTCTTACACTTGCTAGGACTGTGCTTTGCAACTTAGCACCCCTCTCTGCATCTTCTTTAGTTTTTAAAACGTTAATTAACTCATTTTTCTTTGCATGTATTTGGGCAAATGCATATACCTCTCTCTCTCTCTCTCTCTCTCTCTGTTAAAAGACAACTTGCACTGGTTGGTTTTCTGTTCTGCCACATGGGTCCCTGGACTCAAGCTCAGGTTGTCCCGTTTGGCAGCAAGCTCCTTTACCTACTGAGCCATCTTGTCAGCCCCATTTGGCCTCCTCTGACATCATATTTATATGATGCTATATTATTGGTCACCTGCCACCCTCAGATACCCAGAGTAGGAATGAAAAACTCACAGGATGTCACCTGGGCACCGCATTCTGACTTCTGTTCCTTTTTCCCTGCTGTTGGCTTTGTATCTTCCAGGGTGCCTTCCACAGCTTAAAGCCTTCACCCAGGGTGGTTCTCCAACCCCACAAAGCTGAGTAATAATAGTATCTTATTGAATGTTGCATATGGGTTAGCGCTGCTGGGCATCCGATATGAATTACTAACAGGTTAATTAGAAAAAGATAGTAAGCTAATTAGGAGGGGCTGGATTGTGGAGATAAACGGGCATCAGAGGCCACTGCAAAACAGTAGACATGTTGGGTGGAGACTGCAGAACAGATCCTGGTAGATAGCAGGCCTTTTCGAGGGAAGAAGAGCCGGAAGAAGTCTGAGTTGCGGTGATCCAGACACCACACAGTGGAATGGGTATAAGCATGGTGAGCTAGGCCTGGCCCTGGTGGGCTCTGAGCTGCCAGTCCCTCAAGCCATAACAGAAACACAATAGTTCAAGAGAGCCCTCTCAAGATCGGTCAGCCGGTGCCAGGCTGCCCAGCAGGACAAGGAATCTTTGTGCAGGCTTCAGCCTTTAGATCCTGCTCCACCCTCCCTGGCCCTGGGGGAGTTTGGGGGATGGCAGTGGTTGGAGGTTCAGATCCTGAAGAGGCTGCAAGCTCATCCTGTGTGACGTGTGCTGGGACTGGGGTCACCTGGAGGTCTCCAGGGAGCCAGGATGTATCTGGGAACAAGCTCTGGTTGCTGGAGCCTGGGGGAGGTGGGTGTGCATTTGTATCTTTCCTTGGACAGAAATGTTAACGTTTCTAGATATTTTTCTTTTGATCCTCACAATCCCCCCTGGAGATGAGTACAGGAAGATTAAGCACACGGACAGGTGGGAAAACAGATCCAAAGAGAGGAAAGTTTTCCCCTGGGGCTATCGAGAGAGAAGAAAAGGATTCTCTGGGGTCATAAAGCACTGGGTGTGGGCTTGGGAGTTGAGCAGAAAACAGTTTGCTAAAGCCTTTTATGTTCAGGAGCCCAGGGTCACCTGGGGTGGGAGCCAGGACTCTATCTACTAGGATGGTCAGGATTGTTTTATTGTCCATTTGGTCCTTCTCCTTCCTCAGCCTTCATCCATCCATCCATCCATCCATCCATCCATCATCGAGAGCAGTCTCCTGGGAACGTAGGCCAAGCCATCATTCTAGGGAAAAAGAGGTGCTGAAAGCCACATCAGGGAAGCCCAAGGGCCACGGGGACAGCCCAAATCCACTCAGCTTTTCCTTGAAATTCCACACACCCTGGGCGTTTGGCAGGAGCCTGGAATGTACTTCATCGGAACAATTTGTCTTTCATGGTCCATTTGCATCAATCAGCCCATTGTTCTATGCCTTTGCCTGGACCACTCTGGCTAGCTGTGGCCTTCCTGTGCTTGTGGGTGGACCGGTTAGGAGATACCGAGTGCACGCATATGGGGAGGAGCGACCCCTGGTGGTCCGATCTGTAAACACACAGGTTCCCTGGCTTAGCGTTTCCCAATGAGATTCTCCCTGACTCTTGGAAACAAGAGAAATACTTTGGGAGCTTCGAAGGTGTAAATAACGCAGGTAAGCCAGGCACTTGATGAAACAGAGGGCGCTGTTGTTGAGGAAAAAAGGCTGTACACCTGCCCAAGCCCCGCAATGCATGCCGGGATTGCCTCCAGTGTCTGTGGCTGGCCATCCTCTCTGGGTCTAGAGCTTTATTTATAAAAGGAACAAGTGTGGACAGGAAGACAATTTCTAATACTGCTAAAACCCCAGCCGTAGAAGATTCTTCCAGGTTTGAATTCTAGATCTACTAGTTATCAGCTAGTCGTCAGCTAGTTGCTCCGATGAGCTTTAGTGTGTCCATTGTGAAATGAGGAGAGTAACTTCTTTGGTTCCTGTTTTTTTTTTTTTTTTTTTTAAAGATTTATTTTATTTATTATATGTAAGTACACTGCAGCTGTCTTCAGACACTCTAGAAGAGGGCGCCAGATCTCGTTACGGATGGTTGTGAGCCACCATGTGGATGCTGGGATTTGAACTTATCACCTTCTGAAGAGCAGTTGGGTGCTCTTACCCGCTGAGCCATCTCACCAGCCCCCTTTGGTTCCTGTTATGTGTGGATTTTATGTTTGGGAGTTACTGTTCTTTGCTAAGATTTCTTTGTAATTAAATCAGTTGTGGGACTCGAGGTCATCTGCAACAGGCAGAGCGTTGGACAGTTCTCTCTCTCTCTCTTTTTTAAGATTTATTTATTATTATATCTAAGCACACTGTAACTGTCTTCAGACACACCAGAAGAGGGCGTCAGATCTCATTACATATGGTTGTAAGCCACCATGTGGTTGCTGAGATTTGAACTCAGGACCTTCGGAAGAACAATCAGTGCTCTTAACCGCTGAGACATCTCTCCGGCCCGTGTTGGACAGTTCTAATTGTTGGAAGCACACATTTCCTGCGGAGTACAAGGTGATTCTCCTGCCTCACATCCTGTGAGATTTATATGTTCACTTTTATATGCACGAGCCTTTTGCCTGAAGATATATATGTATGCCTAGTGAGGGCCTGCTATCTACAGAAGTTAAAAGAAAGTGCCCCTCAGAACTGGGTCATGGGAATTGAACCCGGGTCTTCTTTAAGAGCAAGTAAACACTCCTAATGGCTGAGCCAGTCCCAACAAGTGTTCTCTCAAAGTTTGTGTAGTGCCATGGGGGGGGGGGATATTTATGCTTTTTGTTGGTGATCTTATAAATCATTATCAAGTATAGTACTCTGGGGTTCCTAATAGACTGCAGTATGCCTCATGGACAAAGTATATAAGATAGATAATTTTCAGGGAGGGGTGCACTATAATGCTGTTGCCTATGAATTCAATGTTAATGGGCAGTGTGTATCCAATATGGTGTCTTTAAACAGAAATGCCCTCAGTACATGCTATGAATTCATTAGTTGTTCTCAGATTGTGTCCAGGGGCTCCCGGGAACCAAACCCTATGTTTCTCCTAAGAGCAAAGGGTCTCTGTTTGCTGATTGAGGGTGCAGGGTACCATAATGACTGCAAATATGAAACAGTTATAGTTATTTCCCAACATGTCAACTGTGCAGTTGCCTCTGCCCCGTGACCATCTACCTCCTGAAGCCTCTGACTCTCATGTGGGCCTTAGAGTCCCCATGTGCCTAGAGATGAGAGTCTCAAGAAAGCNCACCCCCCCCCCCCCGCCCCCAATCCTTGTCTTTCTCAAGTCAGTTCTATAACTGCTCCTGCCCTCAAGCCACCCCCAACTCCATCTTCTCCCAGAACTCCGTCTCCCGGTAGGGGTTAGGATCTCAATACACAGAACTTTCATTCTTTCTTTTCTTTTTTAATGTTTATTTTATGTATATGAGTACACGGCAGCTGTCTTCAGACAGACCAGAAGAGGGCACTGGATTCCATTACAGATGGTTGTGAGCCACCATGTGGTTTCTGGGATTTGAACTCAGTACCTTCAGAAGGTCAGTCAGGGCTCTTAACCACTGAGCCATCTCTCCAGCCCAGAACTTTAATTCTTAACAGACCCTTCATGCTCCTGAGCCAGAGAAGCCACGGCCAGGCATGGGCGGAACACACTTCACTGCTCGCATTCTCTATCACTGGCTTCCATTGTCTTCTGTTTCAGTCAGCTACTCTAACTTCCTTTCTGAGAAAGCCACAGCCTCTGGAATGCCCTTCATTTCCTGATGCGCTGCCTGCTCCCAGCCGCCCTCCTTCCTCACCTAGGGATTTTATTTCCAGTGTGTTTTTTTTTTATTCTTTCCAGCTCATTCTTTTACAAGAAATTACTATGACCAAATAAACATAGTAAAATTTACCTATGATCATGGTGGCCTGTATTTGTAATCCTGGCTCTTGGGTCAAGAAAGGCAGGAGGATTATGAGTTCAGGACCAGCCTCAGTGATGTGACAGGGTCAGCCCGGGCCATAAGAAGCCCCGTCTCAATACTCAGAACAAATGCATGAATAAATGAATGAATGTTGCCATGTTGATCATATCTAAGTATAATGTCACTTTCAGGGACATTAAGAACATTCACCCTGGGGTGTGACGGTCAGCAGTATTAGTCCACAGCACTAATTGTCCTGCAAAATGGAAGCTCTGCTGGAGCCCCCACCCCCACCCCTTTTAGCCCTGGAAGCCTTCCTTCCATGTTTTGCCTGCTGAATTTGACTACTCTTGGGACCCCACAGAAGGGGACCCGTATAGCATTTGTCTTTGTGTGACTTTTTCTCCCCCAGTAGTATCATCAAAGTTCACCCATGTTATCGCTGCTGTCAGACTCTCCTCCTTTTTGAGGGTGGAACCTGATTCCATTGTGTGCACGTGCCATACTGTGCTGGCCCGTTTCTATGTCACTGGACCTCCGGCTGCCGTGAATCATGCGGTAATGGGAAGGAGTGTGTAGATGTCTCTTTGAGATCCTACCTTCAAAGCTTTGTGTTGAGGTTTTGAGTCAACGCCTCACTCGCTCAATAATAGCCCAGCTTGGCCTCAATCCTCCTGCCTCTCCCTTCCAGAACTGAAAACAGATATGTACGCCGTGGCTGACTCTACTTTTGAATGTTTTGGGTATACATGTCCCAAAGTGGGATTCCTGTATCACATAATATATTTGATTTTTTTAAAATAAAATTTTAAAATTTTCTGTGTCTGAGTGTTTGCTTACAGGTATGTATGTGTGTCACACGTGTGCCTGGCACCTGATGAGGTCAGATGAGGATGTCAGATGCCCTGGAACTGGAGTTACAGTTACATCTAGAGACCCACCACATGAGTGTTGAGAACTGAGCCCAGGTTCTCTTCAAGCAGCCAGATTTCAGTGAGAGACTCTCTCCCTTCCCCTGGTGACTTTGCTTTTCAGATTTGAGGCTTTGCTACGCTGCTTTCTGCATGGCCACCCACTGTCCTTCCACCAACAGTGCACAGGTGCTGGTTCCTCCACATCCTTTCCTCTGAGCCGTCCGAATGAGCGGTCCTTGGTTTTTGTTTATGTCTGAGACATTGTCTCTGTATGGGTCAGGCTGGGCTTGAACTTGTAATCAGTTTGCTGACTCTGTCTCCAGGGTGCTGAGGTCACAGGTATGTGTTGCCACACCAGGCTGCCATGCAGTTTTCATTTGCATTTCTGAAATGGATGGTGAAGTTGGACATTTTTTAATGTGTTTATTGACCATCTACACAGCTTCTCTGGAGAAATGTATCAGTCTGTTCAAATCCTTTAATCTGTGTGGGGCGGCCATGAAGTTGTCTGCTCCATTTCACACTTAGGTATGAGCTTCTCCAGAGGCACCTTTTGCTTTTGCTTTTATTTATTTTGTAATGTTATGGATCAAATCTGGGGCCTTATGCATTACAAACAAGGGTTCTATTACTGATCTACATCGCCATTACCATTTCATATGATTAATGTTACTGTATTACTCATCCTATATTGCTCATATATAAATGAATATTTATATGTGAATATTATATACATAGATCTCACATATATATATGTTTATATGAGAGAGAGAGAGAGAGGAGAGGAGAGAGAGAGAGAGAGAGAGAGAGAGAGAGAGAATGCTCAGCCTGACCTGGAATTTGCTATGTAGCACAGGATGATATCAAATTTGTAATTGTAATTCTCCTGCCTCAGCCTCTTGGGATAATAGGCACATAGCAGCATGCTCACTTTCGTTTATATAATATTTGATAGTGATTACTCCTAAGGTTTGCATGTCCCTCCTAACTTATGCTGAAATCTAGTTGCCACTATAATGTCATTAGAAGGTGGGCCCTGTCTGGGCAGTGGTGATACCTTTAATCCCAGCACTCAGGAGGTGGAGGCAGGTTGATCTAGTTCCATAAAAGCCAAGGCCACACACACACACAAACAAACAAACAAACAAAAATCCCGTTTAGAAAGACACAGAGAGAGAGAGAGAGAGAGAGAGAGAGAGAGAGAGAGCGCCCTTTAAAGACTTGGGCTTGAAGACTCTGCTTTGAGGGTTTGAGGGTATTATTTAAAGGCTTTTAAAAAGGGTTTTCAGTAGATTTTATCTGGGGTTGAGGGTTTGAGGGTATTATTTAAAGGCTTTTAAAAAGGGTTTTCAGTAGATTTTATCTGGGGTTGTACATCTTGGAATCTAAGCCCTTGAGAAGCTGAGGCAGGAGAACTGCCTAGGCTGCAGTTAGAAACCAGCCTGGGCTACATAATGAGTTTGAGACCAGCTTGGACTATTTGGTGTGTTTGAGGCCAGCCTGTGCTACAAACAAGATCTTCCATTTTCCCAAAAATGCTAAAACAAACAGACAAACAAACAAACAAACAAACAGATAAACAGCTTTCAGCAATGTGTTATGGGGTCTCTTTCTTGCCTGTTTATTTCTGCTGTGTGAGGAGGTGACATGAAGCCCCTTGTCAGATATCAGCACCTGGTCTTGGAGTTCTCTGACTCTAGAACAGGGAACCAATAAGTTTTTTATAGATTATAAATTCCCCCATCCTGGGCATTCTGTTTCAGCCATTCATGACAGACTAGATGATGGTGATGATGATGATGACAACGATGACGATGACAATGACAACGATGATGGAGGTGGTGGTGGTAATTGTCTAACCTTGGCCTCTAATTCTTTCACCATCCAACTCCCTACCTTTTTTTTTTTTCGTGAGATATCATACCATGTCACCCTGGCTCATAACCCTTTGATGGGTGCTCTATAAATGCATGAAGGCCGGGTTCCCTAGCACCTGTTGTCACCTGTATGTCCCCTCTCAGCTGTGTTGTCTGGTACCCAGACAAGCCTTTCGCATCCCATCGAGAACAGAGAACTTGGACTCTCCTTACTCCACCCTTTGTCATGCCACTTTGCCCTTCTCTCTGCTCTTGGGTCTCCAAAGCCTTCTTTCTGGTTGCCTGAAAAGCTCTTGTACTTCCTAGATAACCCAGCTTGGGAGTGTTCCCTCTCTGAGACAATTAATTACTTGCCCCACCGCCACTCCCCATCCCCACTCTGCTGTAGATCAAATCTAGGGCCTTGCACATGCTAGGCGAGTGTGATTCACTGAGCTTCAAGAAACTTCTCTTGAGACAAAGTTTCCTTGCATAGCCCAGGCTAGCCTGGAGCTTGAGATTCCCCCTGCTTCCTGAGTTCTGGGATTACAGAACTGTGCTACTGTGCCTAGCCTTGTTTCCCTTCCTCACTGGACAGGAAGGCACAGCTTTTATTACACATATCACAAATGTCTGGAGGAAACTTTTAGATTTGTGTGGCAACAAAAGTATGTTTAGATTTTGGTATGAATCTCAGAGAAATCACACGAGCCAAGCTTTGGAGGGGGATAGGAGATGTGTTTCAGTGCGGGCTGCACCCCTGAATAATTCTGAGGTGATCATATCAGGAAGTGGAAGTGTTGTGGGGAGAGAAATGTTATTGTCACAGGGTATGAAACTCTGGGCTTCTTGAACTCCACTAGTCACCTTGAAACCTCCATAATATATTGAAAGTAATATAATATTGATATATATATATATATATTTCAATAGTGTAAACAGCTGCATAAATTTTCCTCAGCCAAGCTTGGCTCTCCTGAACAATTAAGACTAGGTCTTCTGAAGCCGGGTGTGGTGGCGCACGCCTTTAATCCCAGCACTCAGGAGGCAGAGGATTTCTGAGTTCGAGGCCAGCCTGGTCTACAGAGTGAGTTCCAGAACAGCCAGGGCTATAAGACTAGGTTTTCTTTCTTCCTGCTCCACACTGCCCTCTAGTGACAACTAGAGGTCTAGGGGTCCTTCATGTTTTCCCAGAAGTATCTTGGCTATGTCCAGTGTGTGTGTGTGTGTGTGTGTGTGTGTGTGTGTGTGTGTGTGTGTGTGTGTTTCAATATGCTCCAAACACAGCCTCTCTAAGGTTTTGGAGACATCTGTGCACACAGTACTGTGTTCTCTTCCTCATGAAGCCTTAATACCTCTGAGCTTTCTGGAATTGGTGTAAGAGATTATGGCTCTCAAAAATGTGGTGCATGGCTGGGTGGCGGCTGCTGCTGCTGCTGCAGTGTTAGTGGCAGTGGTGGTGCACTCCTTTAATCCCAGCACTCAAGAGGCAGAGGCAAGCAGATCTCTGTGAGTTCAAGCCTAACTTGTCTATGGAGCAAGTTCCAGGACAGCCAGCTCTGTTACACAGAGAAATCCTGTCTTGAAAACTAAATTTAAAAAAAAAATGTGGTGCATGAATGGTTATGGGTTTCAGAAGTTTCCAAAGAAGTCTCTACCCTCTCTCTGAGAAGTTACGAGCAGCACAGCCAGTTAGAGCCCACAGAGAACTCCTGGGGAAGCCTCAAGGAAACCCTCACTTTAAGAAAGACAGACATTCTCATGGCTGGACTGGGGTTAGAGTGGATCCATCCAGGGGCTGCATTTGCTGCTCTCCCAGCCTTCCCTGGTATTGATCCAGAGGACCTCATTGGGAACAAGGAATGCATGTAGAACATGAAGGGAGGAATGGGTAAGGGCTGAGAATGGAAACACATCTGCCTGCTTATCACCTGGGTGGGGCAGGGAGGAGGAGGGAGTGGCATGGGAGATGGAACAGTCAGAACGTGGCCAGTTACTCAGAAGTTTCCATATATAAGTCACTCACAGACAGACACACAGAGTCCTTCGTGGCTCCCTCTGGCGGCAGGCAGAGCTTCATCTCTTTCTCCAGGAACCTCAGCTTCTAGATACACTCAGAGAACCAAAACAAAGTCAAAACAACAACAACAACAACAACAACAACAACACGTCCCCACAGACACTTCATTTGGTACTTTGGGGTTTTTCACTAAACCACGAGATCCTCAGAGCTCACTAGCAATGGGCAAGCCTATTCTGAGATAACTTGCATTGAAGACAATCCCTTGGGGCTCAGCAGGTAAAAGTGCTTGTAGACAAACCTGGCTACCTGAGTTCAATCTCTAGGACCCACGTGGTGGAGGGAGACAATCAACTTTTATAAGCTGTCCTCTGACCTACACACACACACACACACACACACACACACACACACACACAAAATCAGTAAAGTTTTGAAATGACTTGGTTGGTTTTTATTAATGACTGACACTTTTCAGGACTAAAAATTGCACTTAATTTTTTTATTATCTTGTATTTATCTATTTATCTGTCTATCTACACTTTCCTGATTAAGAAAAACCCAGTGTTTTCCTCAGTGAGTGTTGGTGGGGAAAAGTTCCCAACCACAGGGAGGGGTAACTCCTAGCTCGCTTTGTTTCCACGGCCTTGATTGAAGCTAAGGCACTGGTAGTTTTCTTCATGGCTGCACCGGTACCTTCTATGCAAATATCAGCACAGTAATAAATGCTCAACCATACAGACAAGGCCCCAACAGTCTAAGGTAGTGAAAAACACTACCTTAGATTCTTCCACAGGATGGCCTTGAGGAGGAAGAAATTGTCTCAAAATTGTCTCAAGACCAGCTCCATGGTTAGCATTTATGCTGGGAGAATTAATTATGACCTCCAACTTTATCCCTGTCCTACTGTGATCTCTCTGGCTACCTTTCTGCCTGCAGGACTGCGCCCCCTGGTGGATGGCGCACAGAATTTGCGATTAGGGCTTTGGGTAACCAGACAATGATAGAGGAGGTGGTGAAGACTCGGTTGGGGAGAGAGGGTCTGTGTTGAGAAGGAGATGAGGGAAGGGGCTCCTCTTTCTCCTACAGCAAGAAATGTAGCAGCCGTCTCTGTATGGAAAAAGTGTGAGCCCAGGGAAACCCACCTTACCTTCAAAGGGAGTTTGGAAGACATTATTCTTCCTGACTGGAGTCCTGAAGGAACCTTATTAGGCCTGCTGACCAAACAAGTACCTCCCTGGTCAGTCACCTGCCACTTAAATCATTTGCTTAAAACAGGAACGTGTGGTTGAGCAGAGAGGAAAGTTTGGAGGGGAATGGAGAGGGAGTTGGTGCAGGCGGGGTGTGTGGGGGGTGCTGAGTGGCCAGCACATTCACAAGCCCTTAGCTTGTATTAGTGCCTGCTTCCCTGGCACCTGGACCTAGCATGGCATGGGGCGGAGAGGGAGTGGTCATTGTTTAGGATCTAAGCCTGATAACAACAAAGGCCCAGGTCCCCAGCTCTTGTTTCTTTGTCTGTGTGAGCACATTGTTGGATGTCATCTCCTATGCCAAGGTCGAGCAGGATTGGGGATGCTCCTTCCCCTGGAAAGGGACAGCTGGTACCAGAAGCCTGGACAAGATAGATTCCTAGCCAGTCTTCTCTCTGAGCTCTGAGCCCCTGACCTGCCTTCAGGACTCCCCAGGAAAAGCTCGGACCCCTTCTGAGCTGGGAAGGGACTCCCTGCCCTGTGTCTGCTCAAGAGGGTAACCTGTCAGCGCTGCCGTATGTCCATTTACTCAAGGACTGAGCCTTTGTTGAGCACCTACTATGTGTGTGTGTCCATGTGGGGAGAGGAAACAAAAGGATGGAGCCTAGGGTCTGCACTCCAGTTCCTCCTGGAAAAGGACATGAATGATGTCAGTGTTGGGGTGAAGTGTGGGAAAGAGGGACGTGAGGGGGTGTTAGGGCCAGGAGCAGGGACACCTAACATAATCAGGGGTGGCTGGGCAGTGAGGCTTAGGGGAAGTCTGGAGGGAAGGATGTCAGTAGTGCCAAAGTGGGTGGCCGGTGTTGAGGGAGCAGGAAGCCAGGGAGGCCCTGAGGAGTGTGAACCGATTCCATAGCATCATCAGATCCTTTCGGGAGCTGGAGAGGCTCTGGCTGCAGCCAGAAGAGTAATGAGGAGGCTGTGGTGATGATGCTGGCTACGGCCAAAGCAGAACTGGTGTTATGGTCTATGCAGACCAGAGGCCTCAAGGTGGGGCAAGGCAGACACACTAGGGCTCAGCTGACTTTCAAGAGTGGCTCACGGTGGTGGTGGTTGTACCTTCTTGTGACACCGAGGACAGAAGGAACAGGTTAGGAACAGACACAGGACTCAGATGGAAACTAGCAGGTGAAGAATACGTTCACGTGCCCGAGTGAGATTAATGATGAGTGGCAGGCCTCAGACAGAAATTCAGGCAGGACACTGAGACAGGCTGTTGGGAGCATGGAGTTTATTGAGGAGCTATTAATGGCTCAGATAGACAGTATGGCAGGGCCCTTAAGAGTCCAGACCCCAGCACTGGGGATAGATAGCATGGTTCAGTCTCGGAAAAGAGGAGATAAGGGCCCTTGCAGTAAAAGTGGGTGTCTCTTCTTATACTATACTGGGATGAAGTGACTGCTCAGGGTGTTGTGGTACAGGTCGGCTGCCCAATGTCTCCACAGACTGTCAGGCCGGAGGCAGGGAAAGGCAGTGTAAGACCCCAACTCAATGTGTTTCTTAGACCCCTAGAAACAAAGCCAGCATGAAGTTCTTTGTTCTTTCACCTTAAGCCTGAGAAGCCGATGACCACTGGGTGACCCACTCAGGTGCCTGATTCATTGTGTAAGGGACCAAGAATGTTTGCCAAAGATAGCCCATAACCCTTCCGTCAGAGATGAGCTATAATTCATCATCCCCATTCTTATGATGTTTACTCAGCTTTCCCTTTCTTTGTGCTTTCTTCCCTTAAATACCCCCTTACCCAGCTACTCAGGGCACCACAGTCCTCTATTCCTGTGGGGTGCATGACTGTGGGCCCGAGAGCTCTTGAAATAAAAGTCCTCTTGCTGTTTGCATCAAGACCGTTTCTTTTTTTTTCTTTTTTTTTTCCCTTGTTCCGGTCAACCCGCTTGCTCCGCTCAACCCCGCTCTCTCCCGCCAGCTCTGCTCGCTCCAGCCAGCCCCACTCGCCCCTGTTTGGCCCCCACTTGTTCCAACCAGCCCCGCTCACTCTGGCCAGCCCCACTCGCTCCAGTTGGTTGGTCTCTCCAGTCCAAGGATTCATTTCTTATTATTCTTCATAAGTACGCTGTAGCTGACTTCAGACACACCAGAGGAGGGCGTCAGATCTTGTTACGGGTGGTTGTAGAGCCATCTCACCAGCCCTCAAGACCGTTTCTTGAGCGTGATTTGGGGTGTCGTCTCTCCTGAGTCAGAACGTGTGGAAGTCCTCACGTTGTGGGTCTTTCAGCAACAGGATGTGTGGCCACCAGTACTCGTTTTGGTATAAACTCACTTCCCTGGGTAAGAAATCCTGGCACCAGGAAATCTGCCAGCTAGAGAATCACAGGCTGTCCCCCACCCCCGTCTACCTGTCAGTATCTAAGAGGATATGAACAGGGAAGGGGCTGCTGCAGATAATGGCGGCCTAAGCAGCAGCTGGATTCTAACATTAAGTTCTTTCTTCATTTATTTGGGTTTTCTATCTTTTCAAAGAATTGTATCTATTTTTAATTCACACACACACACACACACACACACACACACACATACACACACACACTGTTCATTTAGATATATGTTCATTTGTCAAGAAAAAGTGGTTCCTTTGTGTAGTCCTGGAACTCACTCTTTAGAGCAGGCTGACCTTGAACTCAAGGATCTGCCTGCCTCTGTCTCCCTAGTTCCCTAGTTCTGGGATCAAAGGTGTGCACCACTACACCAGTCTCTAGCATTGTGCTCTTAATGTCAGGAGGCTCCCTTTTCCTACAGCCTCCTCCTCTTTGCTTCCATCTAAACACTGGCCTGGTGGAGTGGCCCTGTCAGGGAGGGACTTTATCCAGAGTACCTTGCTTTCAGCTTCCTAGCCCCAGGACAAAGCCCCACCTGGTGACAAAAGGGACAACCATTCCTGTTCCTCCAGGACTGCTCTGTGGGGGAGGAGGAATGTGAAAGCAGTCAGGAAGGAGGTCAGAAGCCCCACGCCTGGGCCCCTCTGGAGGTCTGGGTGTGGTTTTTCTGGGCTGCTCAGTGCCTGGTACTTACAGAATTCTAACAGGGTGAGCTGAATGAACACATGTGTAGCTGAGAAATGGGGCACCTGGGGGCCTACATCATTCTCTGGGAATTGGAAGGTGGTATGGCAGATGGGTGAGCAGAATTGATACTCTGTACCCACACCAACCTGCTTTGGGGCAAACTCAGGCCCCATTTGGGCATTTTTACCCCATGTTGTGTTTGCCCAGAAGGGGACCTTTTGAGTGATTCTTAACTGTGTCTCAGACCATTGACACGGGCCTGACCTTGTAAAAGACACACATTTCTGGACCTGCCTCAGCCCTGCTGGAGCAGAAACCTGAGGCTGAGGACCAGAACTTACGCTTTAACAAGCCTTCTGGCACATTCTGAGGCATCGTGGTTTAGAAAAATCACTGGGCTAGCATGGGCTCGCTCTGTTACACACCATGATGAATCCTGCAGGGGCAGAGAGAGAGAGAGAGAGAGAGAGAGAGAGAGAGAGAGAGAGAGAGAGAGAGAGAGAGAGAGAAAAGACCCTGACACCGGCCCCTTGAGGCAACTTTCCCAGAGGAAAGGTTAGGTAGATTATTGGGTACATCTGAAAGCTAAGGCACATAATGCCTAGCATCAGGCAAGCTGTGCAGAAGGAGTCCTAGGAGAGCCAAGGCAGGCAGGTCTGGGAAGGAGAACTGCCTCTAGATTGTGTGTGTGTGTGTGTGTGTGTGTGTGTGTGTGTGTGTGTGTGTGTGTGAGGGGGGCAGCAGACTCTGGAAGCCTGCAAGCTCACAGAGTCTGGGTTTCTTCAGAATAAAGAGTAAAGTGGCCAGGACAGGGTGCAGGGCAGGCTGGAAATATCATAGGAGAGGTCTGGGAGATGTGATCATCAGGCTGGGGGCGGGGGAGGGGGTAAGGGGATGGAGGGGGCTGGGCATGGGCATTGGGAGGAGCGGGGCAACATTGGGCGGGGCGGGGCGGTATTGGGCGGGGCGAGACGACATTGGGAGGGCTGCGTGCTGACCTGGTGTCCCAGTTCCCAGGTTCACTGACTGTTCATACGCCAGTCTAAAAAGGATTTGTTTATGAAGGGTGGCACCCACACCTGGTTTGCAAGCTCTCTCCATTTCCATGTCCCACACCCCTTTCCCGTGCCCCACAGGGGCAGCCCTGAACCTTACCTACTTATTACGGGGATTTCTGGCCAGGCAGCCTGTTCTGCAGGGACCTGCCAAGGCATGGCCCAGCCCTAGGCTCAAAGCACGATGACAACTTGGAGGTAGCCTGGGGTGAAGAGTGGGGTCTGCCTTGGGCGCCCCGTGTCTGTCCATCACAGCGCATGGCTGGAGGCAGGAAGTAGGCAGAGGGGCCAAAGGCAGATTTAGTACAGGATGGAGTAAGCTCAAGGAGCTGGGAGAAGTGAGACAACAGGTTCGGGCAGAGGGTGTGGGAGGAAGTCCGAGGCGTGGGAGGAAGCAGAGAGAGCAGTGTGAGAAAGCAGCCTGGCTGAAGGTGGCAGGGCCCACCCAGCTGCTGCTCGAGCCTGCGGGAGCTTGAACGTTCCTCCCGGTGGGTTTACTCATTCGCACCCCCCTATTCCTTCTTTGCCCAGCCACCGCTTCCCTGTAGCACAAAGAGAAGTTTCCTCCTCTTGGAGTCTTAGGGCTGAGAACAGAGGCTGGGAACTATTTCTGGCTCGACAGACACAGACCTCCGATAAACATCAATATACAAAGCAGCATTAGGTTTTAGGGAGCTTTGGGTCCCAAGACTGGTCCATTGAAATTTGCAGTAGAAAAAAAAACCTGAAGTTGAGAACATTGAGGAAATAAACACTCCTGTGTTTACGGAACAGTTCCTGTCGGCCAGGCTGTCACCAGGCACAGGGGCATATAGTTTTTGACTTGGCCTCCTCTTGCTATGGGTCACTGAGTGAGCTGCTCGTCTACTGTGAGTTCTGTTTCTTCATCAGTTCGATGGGATTGATAATAATGCCCACCTCAGAGTGATTCTGAGGTTTCGGCTGGCTGGGGAGGGAAGTATAGTGGCTGAGGGCTTGCCTAGCCGCCCTGGATTCAATCCCCAGCGCCGAAACAAGAATACACGAAGAACTTAATATCGGCTAAGCGCTTGCCTCATGCCAGACCTTTGCAAAGCCCTTTGTACACATTACCTCACTGCAGCCCCACAGCAATCCTCTGAGGTAGACACTATTATTATCTCCATTTTATAGATGAGGAAACGGAATCTCACAAGGGTCAAACCGCTCAAGTTACACCAGATCAGATTTGCTGAGAGTGAGGCCGTCTGTCTCCAAGCTTGAGGATTGACTCACTCTGCTAGGCTCTCTCTCCAGTGACACAGGCTGATCTGTGGCGGAAAACTGAGGAGTGACAGCCTTTCTTTGTTCTGGCTAATCTCTCTTCCTCCATCCCCTGCCCTCCCCCTCCCAGGGTCCACTGTAGACAACTGATCCCAGGGCAAGGACAGATAGGCTCAGCGTGGAGTGGAGTGGGTGTGGAGAGGGGGCTCCGGCTTGGCTGTCACTGAGGCATGGTCCCTGAGCAGTGTTGGAGGGCCTGCTGGCAGGACAAATGGGCTGACTTTGTCACTTGCTAATTTAGGTTCTTCTGCTTTCCAAACAATGCTGGGCAGCTGGGGGCTGGCTGACAGGTGTCTTCCACTGAGATGGCTGACCCCCGACTCTACTACCCATGGCCTTGCAGGCCTCAGCTCTTCTGGCTAGATACTTTCTTCCTCCCATACCAGTGTGACCAAGGGGGGGGGGTACTCTACCTAGGCCTTTCTCTTTCACTAACCCATTCTGAGTCTCTTTCCTGTACACCCCCCCCCCCAACCTAGAAAGCCCTGGAGACTCCTGCATTCTTCTTCCCTTTCTCCTTCCAACTCAAACTGTCTTCACACTCAAAGCCACCCTCCTGCCTCAGTGTCCCAAGTGTTGGCATGCGACACCGCGCCCCACTTTTGTTCTGTTAATTTCTCATTGGGTTGAGGGACACAGAAGTTGTGACCGTGGGGTCATTCCCTTGAAGCCCAACTTCTTTCAATAGTGCCTTAGAGTCCCCTGGACTTTTAAAGAAGTCGAAGGAAGTTCATCAGCCCTCCCAGTGCAGGAGTTCCCCAGGAGGCAAGGGGGAGTCCCTTGGAAGGCAGGCTCCCTTAAGGTCATGGCATACTCTTAAACCAGCTTACCAACGAGAAAGGTTCCAAGGGCCCTGGGGAGCTGGCTTATTTAGCTTTGAGCCTTTATTTAGGTGAGATTGGGGACGATGCCGAGATGGGGGTGGAAGTGGGGTGAACAGCAGAGAGTAGAGACTGGAGATGAGTCTGGGAGGCCCTGGAACATGAGGAGTTGTATGTAGCAAGTGGTCATCCCAGGAAAGCAAAGGAGCGCTCCGAGAGCCCTGGGTTAGCACCGGGACAGGACATACGGTGCAGCTGAGTATACCCTCGCGCTCCCGAAGTCCTACCCTGCTCTGGAGGAGCCTCAGTGCCTGCCGGGCTTCTTTCATTAAGAAGGGCCTGTCTTCTCATTCACTCAATGGACACCTATGGGCCTTCACAGCATTAAAGACAGAGACGGGGGTGTGTGTTTGGAGTAGAGGAGGAACAGAAGCAGAGTTAGAACAAGACTAATGCTAACCTTAGGGAAGAGTCTGTGCAGGGGGCCTGCTTATCACGCGGGCTCGCCTCTCCATGTTCTCCTGGACTATGGAGTCTTCCTCCTCTGGCCTTCATGATCCTCCCAGCAGGAGAAAAAGCTGCTTCCAGGAAGGCGAAGCCCTAGGGGGTTTTGTCAGGAAAGTGTCGGGGTCTTCCCCAAGACCCTGCCTTGCTCTGGGTACAGTTCACCTACCCTAGTTTTTCCTCACTGACCTTGCCAAGTTCACTGCTTTCTGGATGGCTCCAAGCAGACCTGGCCATGAAGCCTGGGGCCCTTCAACTCACAGGAGAGAGCCCATTAAGTTCTTATTGCTGCTATAATAAGCCACCACAAGCTTAACTACTAAAAACAACACAAGTTATCCTACAGACCTGAAAGGCCAATGTCTAAAACCAGTCTCACAAGGCTGGGAGATGAGGTATTTGCAAG
The DNA here is from genome assembly GCA_902729485.2 of Mus minutoides. Taxonomy (NCBI): domain Eukaryota; kingdom Metazoa; phylum Chordata; class Mammalia; order Rodentia; family Muridae; genus Mus; species Mus minutoides. Next base: position 335,655 of record LR750283.1, on the reverse strand, counting down.
GCTGCTTCCTTCTGGAAGCCAGCCACCTGTGTCCCTTGGCTGGCTCTCACATCCTCCAACTCTGAGGACAGTGTTTTGCATCTCTCTCCTTTGACCTCTACTTAATCTGTCATATCTCCTACCAACCCTGAGCCACATGCCCCAGTATTAAAAGGGCACTTGTGAGAACTCAGGAGAATTTCCCATCTTTAATTTAATCATGTCTGTGATTTGGCTATATATAGTATCATATTCACATTACCGTGTTTTTGGAACCATTATCCACGTGGCCACAGGAAGGTCTGCTTGGGGACACTGGAGAGCCATGAGTGCTGGCTGTTTCTGACCCCACGTCTGAAAAGAAGCTAGACATAGCCTGGAGGCTCTTCGATAGCTGCCCCTATAGAGGTAGAATAGGAGGTGGGTGACCTATTCCTGGACTGATGTGTAGTGAAAAGGAGGCACCCTTTAGTGTAAGCAAGGAGGTCAAGAGAGAAGCAACAGGGGCACCTTGGTAAGGGCAGCGATCGGGGGAGCAGGGCAGAGATATCTGGATTGAACCCTTAGCTAGGCTGAGAAGGACTCCTGCTAGAGGTTGTAGGGCCTACCTGTGGGTGGCTCTGGCGGTCTCTGTACCCTCTTCCATGCTTGGGGAAACTAGAGCTTGTACAAGGTCCTCAGGCCATGACAGACCTAGTTTTGAGGGTCATTTTTTGAGTGATATCAAGAGACAGACCCCAGAGAAGTCTGTGGGCTAGTGTACAAAGCCAGAATTGGGGCCAGAGTGCAAAGCCTACATTGGAGTCATGAGTTGGGGTGGACCTGAGTGGGCAGGAGAGAGAGAGAAAGAGAGAGAGAGATAGAAAGAGAGAGAGAGAGCAAGCAAGCTAGGTGCTTGGAGCCACAAGGTGTGAAGGGAAAGAAAATTGAGGCAGGACATTGGAACCTAGAACTAGAGAATCCAGGTCCTGCTTTTCCCAAGAAACTCTTCGCATTGTCTTGTAGTTTCAGCAGAGAAGACATCCTCTTGGGCGGTCTACATTCACAGTGACTTGCTGTAAGCCTATGGTTACCTAATTTTTGGTTTGTTTTGGTCCTTTCTTGTGCTTTGTGCCACATTTTCTTTATTTTCCTTTTCAAAAAGCAAGGTAATTCATGCAGACAACTCATTTTTGGTGTGAGGTCTTAGTGGTACATTGTTAGGATGTTTGCTGTCTACTGAGTTTGATCCTTAGCACCCACATCAGAATATCACCTCAGCACTGGAAGACAGGCTGGGCTCTGGGGCTCTCTGGGAAGGAAGCTTAGCTGAATCAGTGAACCACAGGTCCCCTTGAGAGACTCTGTCTCTAAAAATACAGCAGGTGTTCCCATTGAATAGTACCCCAGGTCGACTCGAGCCTCCACAATTATCAATGCACCTCTGCACACACACTTATATATACACACTTATATATACACCTTACACATGATAATGTGCGCGCGCGCGCACACACACACACACACACATGCATGCATACACCTCAAATTTTTTATTTAAAGATTTTTACTTATTTATTTATTATAAGTAAGCACATTGTAGCTGTCCTCAGATGCACAGAAGAGGGCGTCAGATCTCATTGCAGTGGTTGTGAGCCACCATGTGGTTGCTGGGATTGGAACCCAGGACCTTCAGAAGAGCAGTCAATGCTCTTACCTGCTGAGCCATCTCGCCAGCCCCACCTCAAATGTTGAGAGAGAGAGAGAGAGAGAGAAAGAGAGAGAGAGCCACAAAAAGCCAAGGCAATAAGCTGCAGTAGACCCTTCACCAAAGTTCCTAAATCCCTCTCCCATAGCTGCTCCATGTAGATCCATGGCTGTCTATTTTCTATTCCAGACTCTCTGCTTGGAATCCTATGTCTTCGCTCCACAGCTTCTCAGACCCTGTCCTTTCTCCCTGGCAGCCATCAGCAAGAGACTTCTTGCATGTGACCTGTGAAGAAGAGACTTGGAGCCATCTCTGCCAGGCAGCAGAATATTAGTGTCCCTGCCGTAGGATATTTCCTCTTTATGGGCCCTAGAAACACACCTCCTTAGCTCACCCTTGCCCACCTACACCCTCCCTCTGCGAGCCTGCTTCTGACCTCCTGTGGGGGGTCAGTGCTCTGCCTGTCCTGCCTAACCTGGGATCTTGGCCCACAAGATGACCGACTATAATAGCCACTGGATTAACATAGCAGGCATTGTCTTTCTCTGACTATAGGGTGGGTATTATGTGTTCATCAACAGCCCTAAAAATACCCAGGAAACAGGTGTGGCCCTGCAGTCAGGCAGGCTCTGGTTGACATGAAGATTAAGCAGGGAAAAGACTTTTAGTCTCCCTGGGTTCAAGGAATGGAATGTGGAGTGGAGCTTAGAACCTGGGCCATCTGAAGACGTGGAGGGAAGTCTACCCATCTGCAGGCTTCCGTGAACACAAAGGTTGCGCTTCTGCTACTGCGACTCAGCTGGACCTCAGAAACATGCTCTGGGGCTGCCAGAACTCTGCAGGCACCCTCCTTTCTCACTGTCACCAGAGACACACTTAGGTCTTTGGCTTTTTGAGGATTTTGGGAGCATGGTCTAGGGTTGCATGTCTACATGTCCTGGCTGCAGAGGAAGTGTCATCCTGCCAGCTCCCTCCCTGGTCTTTAATGGTTCCTCAGGCCTCCCAATGCCCTGATCTCCTTCATCCCCAGTCTCTGGTCAGCTCCACAGCTGGTGTAGTCTTCCCCTGTCTGCCTTCCCCCAGGTGAGTGCTGCTTCCCTCAAGTCAAAGGCTCATGTGTGCAGGGTCGGTGTGTGCTCCTGATGCACACACATGGGTCTCTAAGCCTGTGGTATACACGTCAGCACGTATCTGCCCTGCGAGGTGTGCACGGTGGGAGGGGGCGGGAAGGAGGGGCAGCTGGAGGGGCAGCGGCTGTTCTATTTTTACTGGCCAGTTGCCGGAGGCCACGGCTTTCATAGCCTGCCCTCGGCTCTGCCCCCACACTCTGCAGTCTGTGGTGAGGCTCAGGCCAGCCAGCTTAGCTCCACAAGGACTAAACTAGGTAAGTGTCTGGACCATGGACCTGGGCAGGGCTGAGTAGAGAGGTGAGGTTTTGTTTAAAGGGGAAATGAAGTTTGGGAGACAGAGATGTTTCTTATTTGGATAAGTAGGTTAGGTGGCAGACTTCGACTCCTCGCCTTTTGTCCCATCCAATGGCATTGCTCCTGTAAGATGCTGTGGCCCTTGGGCCTTGAGGGAAACAATTGTCCAACATGTTCCTTAGGGGGCCGAAGCAGAGCCCAGTGGAGTATGCTCTTATGAGAGGCTGCAGCTAGTGGCAGGAAGAACAGGGGTCCTCGTGGGAGGGGTGGCACTGGGGACCTAAGAGCCAAGTAGAAGCCTGGGAAGACAGGACAGTGGTTAGGGCCTGCAGCAACAGGAGAAGAAGATGCCTGGCATGCAGGACTCTGAGGAGACAGTCCAGAGGCTCTGCTGACTAAAGAGACCATCTTGTTTCTTTGTCCTTTCTCTCTAACAGGCACTTTGAGCTCTCTTCACCTGTCTCACCTGCACAGGACACAAACAGGTAAAGACAGACCGTCATGCTTCTCCACTGCTTCTGCCTCTGAGTTGCAGGAGGAGTGGTTGGGAGGAGGTGGATGACAGCAGTGTCTGGGGTGGGAGCACAAGAGCCTGTGAGGACATAAGCTAGCAAGATATCTACAACATGGTGTTGGGAGAAGGGTTGGGTTAAAGGCAGCCCCTACCCCAAGTCATGGACTCTAAGCGGTTCTAATGTTGGACTTTCTGGTCACAAGCTTGGAAGTCCAGCTTGTTAACACCCTGTTTGGGGGGATGGGGGTGCCCTTGAACTAAGGTCCAAGGTCAGAGGTGGAGAGCAAGGATAGAGCATGATGTTCTTATGAAGAAAGTCAGTTCCTTTCTTTCTGCTGTATCTCACACAGGACTTACACACTCATACTTAAGCATGCAGGCGTGGCGTGGAAAGCTGGCAGCTTTTCCACACCAAGGGCCTCAGGGCCAGGAAGGCGAGCATTGAGTCAGGTCTGAGTCTGATCCCTTCCTTCCAGCTCTGTGTTTTCTGTTATCTGCTCGCCTTCCACTTGTGGTACAGATGGAATTCGACCCTCTAGCCTCACTGCTATCTACAGCCTGGCTTCTAATCAGGCCCTGCTTCTCTTCCAAAGAGCCTGTCAAGGGGTCCTGTCTGGGGGTGTCAGAGCCCAGGTCAGGGCCTCGTGCTTGATGTGGGACCCCTGGGCCTGGCATTTGTCAGTGTGGCAGTTGGGGACTGCCTGGAGCTTGGCAGGAGGCCCAGGCTGGCCCCAGCAGTGGGCCCCACACTGATGACAGTGGGCTTTCTAAGGGATAGAGAAAGGACAGCCATGGCTAAATGCCCACCAGGGTGAAGCATTCTAGGGAGACAGATGCGAGACCTACTCGGCTGAGACTCACATTCCCAGAAGTCAGACAGACGTGGGTGGGGGTGGATCTTTGTCAGCTAGTGTCTCTTTTTGGCCTCCCCCCTTCCCCCGGTGTCTTCAGAAGAGTGGAGCTCTTGGAATCAGCAGCTGTGTATAAAACCTAATTTCAGCTAAGCATCTTGGGAATGCATGGATGGTTCTTCCCCTGCACCCCCTGGGGACAGCTGAGACTCCAGGGTCACTTCCCTCCTAGCCCCACTCTCTGCATGAACAGAGGCTTTAGGTGCAAGGCTCCCTAACAGGCTAGGATTCAGGACAGGAGATCCAAGCCTGGTCATTGGGCTCAGGGGGGTTCTTTACGGGCACAAGAAGGGTGGCTACAGAATGACATTATTGGTGGGCACCTTGCAAGGGTTCCGTAGCGCTCCAAATTAAGTTCATGAACCAAATCTAAACATGGACTCTGAACTCCATGCCTGCCCCGTCTATATACCCAGCTCCATCGGACTCTTCCTTTTATCACCCGTCTCAGGCCTCCTGACCCACACCACACATCTGTCCCCAGCCTGACTGCTCCTGCTTCCCTGAGCTTCAGCGCAGTCATTTCCTCTATCCCCTGCCTACCCACCCTGTCAGGTCTGTAGCCTCTGCAGCCTTCAGGCCTCCTGGCCCAGTGACAGCCCGTCAGGGGTTCTCACTGATCCACAGTTTTGCTCTCTCAGAGGCTCCTGGACCGCTGGGTCAGCTTTTAAACCCAGCCATTGTTACTTAGTGGTTGAGCCTGCTTTGCTTCCAGGTGAGACCTGGTTTGAATACAAGATTCAAGGGCGAACTATGAAGCACACTACTAGTGGTGGTGGCTCACACCTTTAATTTTGAGATTTGATCTTGAGAGGCAGAGGTAGGAGGATCTCTGAGGTAGGAGTTCAAGGCCAGCTTGGTCTGCAGAGTGGGTTCCAGGACAATTGGAGCTACACAGAGAGACCCTGTCTCAAAAAAATGAAAACTGCCAGGCAGTGGTGGCTCATGCCTTTAATCCCAGCACTTGGGAGGCAGAGGCAGGTGGATTTATGAGTTCAAGGCCAGCCTGGTCTACAGAGTGAGTTCCAGGACAGCCAGGGCTATACAGAGAAACGCTGTCTCAAAAAACCAAAAAAAAAAAAAAAAAAGAAAACCAACCCCCCCAAAACAAACTAAGAAAAAGAAGAAGAGGAAGAAGAGGAAGAAGAGGAAGAAGAGGAAGAAAAGGAAGAAGAGGAAGAGGAAGAAGAGGAAGAGGAAGAAGAAGAAGAAGAAGAAGAAGAAGAAGAAGAAGAAGAAGAAGAAGAAGAAGAAGAAGAAGAAGAAGAAGAAGAAGAAGAAGTGGTGGAGGAGGAGGAAGAGGAAGAGGAAGAGGAAGAGGAAGAGGAAGAGGAAGCAGCACACTTCCTATCTAAGCCTCAATTTTGCAGAGAGAAAAAAACAGCCAGGAGAGAGTAAAGACACACTAGATTTTTTTCCCCCTCTTAATCTCTACTCAGGGCTTCCTGCCACCTACCCAGGGCTGCTAGGCACTATTGAATGGCACCTCTGGAGCTGTGCCACCAGGCACCCAGCTGTTCCATTCTGTTCCGCTCCTCCTGCCCCTTCTCTCAGTCTTAATCCACAGGTGAAGTCTGAATTCAGCTGCGTGTTCAAGGCTCTCCCGATCCAGTTCAACCCTAGCTTTCCAAACATGATGCCTACAGATTCCACTCTGGTCTGCTTCAGAGTCAGCAGGATTTTTCTGGAAATAGCCAGTTGTAAATGTTTTAGGCTTTCCAAGGTCGTAGGGGATGTTGTCTTCATAGGGGGATGTTGTCTTTGTAATCTGTTGGTTAACCTGTTACCCTTGGTGTTGAAATCTTCCTGCTGTCTGATTCCCCACACCTACTGGGGGTTCATAGCAGGAGGGACAGCTTCTCCATTAATGATTCCTCTGTCCCCTCTAGGTGCTGCCTTGCCACCACCATGCCGGAAATGTAAGTTCTTTCCCTCCCATGCATGGCTCCTGGGAGGCTATTCCCTTCACCACAGACTTCAGCCTCCCAGCTGAGGGCAGCCCGGCTCACCCCTCCCCTAAGCTCCTCCCAGCAGAAGCTCCTGAGATGATTGAGCCTTCGTGCCTGGCCAGCTCTGTTTCCCTACGGTGTCTAGGAGCGCTCTGCTCAGCAGAGCTCATTCCCAGGAGGGAATGAATTTGGGGGACATGTTTGGCCTATGCTTTCAGAGCTAGCTTGTCCATACTGACCAATGAACCCAACACACTAGGCTACGACATCGCGTGGGCATGACGGATGAATGGAGCTTTGGGACTGCACCCCCAGTGGTGGAAGCTTTTGCATTAATCGTGGCCCTCTGTCAAAGCTTACACGACCTCCCACTAGACTCCTCTATGACTTTGAATGACTAGCAGGACCCAAAAGAAATGAGTAGTAGCCCAGAAGGTGGTTGAGTTTTTCTCCTTGTTTGCTGAGACACTGAAGTGGTCCCCTTTTCAGACATGTCGTCATCTGTCCCCTCCCCTGAAGCAGGTCTGCTTGGTTCTGTTACTGCTCATGTCTTGCATGTTGTTCCCACTCACTCTCTGTTCTTTCTGCTCTTCCTTCCCGTTCCTCCCATGACGGACACCTAAAGTGAGGTGAGTGTTGTTTGGGGTTTCTCTGTGCTGGTTAGTTCTTCTAACTGATGAAGATGGGGTGGACCTGAGGAGACTGGGGCAAAGCCAAGATAGGAATGGGGATGACTGAGAAAACTCCCAGGAGAAGAGAAGCAAAGAATAGAGATGCCATGTGTCCAGAAGCAGGGCTCAAAGTACTCACGTGGCTGCGACCACAATCGAAAGTTCTCCCCTCGGCCTGCTCAAAGCTCCTGCATCCCTGGGGGCTTCAGTCTGCCTCTTGCAAAGCCGATGTCATGCACAAGCCTATCTGAAAGGTGAAGGCTAAGGCTGAACACTGAGGAAAGAATGCAGCTGTGTCCTTGGGTTCCCCCCAGAACTGTGGTCACCCTGACTCCGGACACTCTGCTCTCCAGATTTCTTTATGCCTCAGAGAACTCAGCCTGCATGTAGTCCAGGGAAGAGGGCTGGAGGAAAGGTGGTGTGCTGACTCAAGTGGAGAGGTGATGTCATTGATAGAGGGGACACTTGGCCTGGATAGTCGGAGCAAGAAGCAAATATAGCATTTTCGAGTCCTTCCGTTTTGGTGAGGTCCCTATCCGAGTGAATCTCTGGGCACCACTGTTTGGAAGAGAAGACCATGTACTCAGTGAGTGGTGGGAGAAAGGGCCTGCAAATGGCCATTCCCCATGGAGTATCTGGGAAGGTGAACCAGGTGCTGTCATGGCCACAGTAACTGGCTGTTTCTCTCATTACCTGGAGTGCAGGCTTTCAAAGATAAAAAGATAAGCCGCCGTGAGTAGATCGGAAGTCAAACGCTCAGTGTGCTAAAGCTCACTCCTTGTCTCTCCCCGTCTCTCCCACGAAGTCTCATCATGTCTACCTGACAGACTGTAGGAACAGACCATAGCCGTGCTCTCCCAGGGCGGATCATACCGGGAACAGGCAGGCTGCTCAAAGGAGCAGCAAAGAGAAACCCAGGAGGAACACAAGGGCTCCCGAGCCCCACAAGTCCAGTAGTCAGCAGTGAGGTGTCTTTGTCACCTTCACCGTGCTGGTGGACACTGTCACAGGGCTGGGCCTTGGAAAATTCTTTTAGATAGGTTCTTCCATGAAGCCTACGATCTTCCCTGATGGCCCTCAACATGTGAGCCTCCTGTCTTAGCTTCCAGAAGGCTGACGTTTCACATATGATATGATCCACCCTGCCTGGCCTTGGAGAAGACTTACTAGGAGGTGTTAAAACACAGCTATTCACTAGAGTACACAGCAGGGTTTTTTTGTTTGTTTGTTTGTTTTTTTTTTTCATCTTAGAGATTTATGTGGGTGAAGGTAACTTGTAAAGTAGTTTTGACATCCACACAGACATACTTCCGGTCTCTGGCACGCAGGCAGCCTGAATCTTGCAGGAAAGGACATCCAGATCCAGCTGCAATATCACCTGGAGTGCTAAACACATGCCTGTTCTAGGCTTTTAACGAAGGTTGCAGAGCTGTGCCCTCGTTTTTTCTTGCTGGAGCTATGGCCTAAGTACAGCGGTCAGCATGCCCCTCCGCAGATGAGGAAGTCCCTGTGGGAGGCACATCTGCAGCCCTCCTGCAGGATCCTACCAGCAGCAGAGTAAGGACTGGAAGGTGGGGTTTCAGCCCCCTAGGTCAAGGTAGCTTGACTACAGTGTTCTCTGAACATGACTAGTTCAGTTGCAAAGATGAGCTTTAAAAGCTCCAAAGTGAGCAGGGGATTCTGGGTAGTGATGAAGAATCCAGTTTTTGTAGCCTCTGCCTTACCACGGGTCTCTCTTTATCATCCCTAGAGGAAATCCAAGATCACTGCCTCCCGTAAACTCATGCTGAAGGTGAGCCCAGTCCCGAGGGAGACGGAGGGGCAGCCGTGCAGACTCTTAGGGATGCAGAGGGCAGGGGCAGCAAGGAGAGAGTAAAGAAGTCTGATGGGCGACTAGTGTTGTATCCTGCCCCTCCTGGGTGCCTAAGACGCAACAGGAAGTAACCTGGGGCGGGACTCTTGGTAGGGGGAGAGGAAGGGATATGGTTCATTTTGGAGCTCTGGAGCTCCGTGGGACAAAAGGGAGGAAGAAGGAAGACTGTGTAGATAAACAAACTCTGGTGGCAGCTACTGCCACACTGAGCAATGGCCGCAGACCCGGCCTCGTCTCGAGCCTCTTTGCCCTCACTCTGAGATGGGTATGGAACATGAGGAACTCACCCTAGCCCGGTGGATTTGTCCTTTTCAGAGCCTGATGCTAGCCAAGGCCAAGGAGTGTTGGGAGCAGGAACACGAGGAGCGAGAGGCTGAGAAGGTGCGTTACCTCTCAGAGCGCATACCCACGCTGCAGACTCGCGGTCTGTCCCTCAGTGCTCTTCAGGTAAGCCTGGCCGGCTGGGCTGAGCTCAGCGTTTCATGTAAGGGACCCTCGGTAGATCTCGCATTAACAGCAGAGCTCTGTAACTTACAAGGTGTGCCCACACCAGTCTCACAGCTGCATAGGAAGTGATGACATGATACCCATTTTACAGACTTGAGAGGGGAGTTCCAGAGGAGAAAACAGATTTGATTGGGTAGAACCAGTGACTGGCTTTCCATCAGTTGGTGCAATGGTATGGCCTGGAGGATGGGCAGGATTTCAGAAGGCCCGTTTCTCCAAAGATTTGTCCTCTTTTTCAGGATTTTTTTTTTTGTAATTAAAAAAAATGATTTATTTATTTCCATTTTCTGTGCATTGGTGTTTTGCCTGCATGTGTTTCTGTGTGAAGGTGTCAGATCTTGGAGTTACAGATAGTTGTGAGCTGCCATGTGGGTGCTGGGATTTGAACCCTGGTCCTCTGGAAGAGCAGCCAGTACCCTCAACTGCTGAACCATCTCTCCAGTCCCAAGTTTTTGCTGTTTTTGAACTGTTAGTAATTGCTTTAACGCTAGTGACTGCAGAGAAAAGACCAGATAAAAATATGTCCACGTGTCTTCCATGGCAGTGGCTATTTTAATTTTTATTATTTTTGGTTAATATAGAGTTTTCAAATTTTCCACTATTAGCTTATATTAATTTTATACTACAAAAACTATTTATTTATATATTTATTTATAGAAAATAACTATGAGCCTGCTGCTGAGGCATGCGCCTGTAAGCCCAATACTCAGGGGACAGAGGTCGGAGGTCTGTGAATTAAGAACCCTTTTAATTAAAACAGTTTCATACAATATACTTTGATCATAGTTTCCCTCCTCCAACTCTTCTCAGGTTCTTCTCAACTCCCTGTCCACATAACTTTGTGTTTGTTCTCTCCTCTCTCTCTCTCTCTTTCTCTCTCTCTTGGTTTTTTGAGTTCTTTAAAAACCAAACAAACAAACAAACAAGCCCCCCCAAAACTAAAACCAACCAATCAAACAAGAAAAACAACAAAAAAACAAAAACATGAAAATTAAAACAGAAGCAAGCAGGGGAGAAAATCAGGTTGGGTGTGTGGTACTCACCCTTAATCCCAGCATCCTGGAGGCAGAGGTGGGCGGAACTCTGTGAGTTCGAGACCAGCCTGGTCTACAGCGTGAGCCGGGACAGTACTATATAGTGAGACCCTGGAGAAATTGAGGCGCGTGGGGTGGGGGATGAACAATAAGACAAAATCTAAGACAAAAATCAAAAACAAAAACACCAAACAAAACAGAGGAAACGTTTGTGTTGGCTGTCTGCTTGTGGGTGTGGAACTCAATAAACGCAGCGAGACTCCATTGGAGAAAGCTGCTTGCCCCATTTCCCAGCGAGTATCAGACAAAAATAACTGTTTGGATAGGGGTGGGCTTTGTGTCCACTTCCCTTCTCTGTGCTGGGATTTTATCTGGTTTGAATCAGTGTGGGTCTTATATGTCCTATGTCTATGAATTCATATATGTAAAGATTATGACACTCTCAATGACAAGGCTTTCAGGCCAGCCTGGGCTACATACTGATACTATCTTTAAAAAAAATTAAGTTAGCATTTACAAAAAGCTAGAAAAAGAAAGCAAGCATAGAGCAGAAAGGAGAGCAGAGGCTCATGCTTTGAGTTGTTCCCTTGATGGTGACAGCTTTGAGCCCAATGCAGAGGCAGCTCCTGTTGGGATTGCAGTTCAGGCAGAGTGATGGACCATAGGGCTAAGGGTGCTCAGTGTGCAGACAGGAAAAGGAGACTGGGCTCGGTGGCCCTTCCCTGTCTTCTCCACTCTCACGCCGTGGATCTACTCCTCAGGACTTGTGCCGAGAGCTCCACGCCAAGGTGGAGGTGGTGGACGAGGAGCGCTATGATATTGAAGCCAAATGCCTCCACAACACCAGAGAGGTAGGCCCTGGAGGCTGGGGAATGGGACCGCCTGGGCTGGCTGGGGTGGGCACTGGTGTGGCTCGCCTGTTTCTATGGAGCCTGGGAGGCAGTGTCTCAGCATCCACCCCAACACCACAGGTCTGGAGATGGGCAGGAGGGATAGCCACACATGAAAAGAACAAACTTCCTCCCCACCTGCCACGTGAGCTCTTCAGAAGCTGCCAGCTTCCCTCACCCACACAAGCAATCAGATGTCTGTTAATGACATCTTACGTTTGTGAAGGGCTTTCAAGTGCAGTTGAATCCTTTGATCCTCCCTACATGCCTGCGGGTGACACGGGGGCTATTACCTGATCCTGACAAATGAGGACGTGGAAACTCACAAAGGCTAAGCACTTGCGTGGGCTCAGGTCACAAAATGGGGGTCCCAGTGTGCACGCTGCGCTCTGTGCTCCCTGCGCCCTGTGCTCCGGCTCCCACTCCGGGACTCAGCCCTTCATTGTGGGGGGTGTGGGCATTAGGACCAACCATGGGCTGCCTCTGAGCATTGGCCCAAGATGACGACCGGGCACTTCCGTACCCTACCCTGCTTGCCAGGGTGCTGTGTGATGCCATTAAGCTCCAGTGAACTCCCTTGTAGACCACACCCTGGGATTATCAGAATGTAGGATTTAGGGCTCCTCTACCTGCTGTGTCAGTCAAGGTTCAGCTGCTGTGCAGGCCCCCTGGGCAGGGTTGAGTAGTAAGAGCAAAGATGGAGGGACGGATGGAGAAAGCAGTTTACGCTCCACACAAGGCTTCCAGATGGGACTAAAGGTTTATTGGCTTATCATTTATTTGTGACTTGGTTATGGGGAGGAGGTGAGGTTAACTAGTGGGCTTAATCTGTAAAAGTTCATTTAGCACATTTAGCGTGCATAGTGCTTGCTTGGAAAAGAGTAGGAGATTCTAAGCACCTCGGATGGTCTAGCCAGGAGCCCAACGGACTTGTAGGCTGGTTCTAGCTGGAAGCCCAGTGGTTGGATCCTCAGGAAGAGAGAGCTCTAGCTCTAACATTCCTGGCTCAGAGCCTGGCTCCTTCGCTCCCCCAGATCAAGGACCTGAAGCTGAAGGTGCTGGACCTTCGTGGGAAGTTCAAGCGTCCTCCCCTGCGCCGGGTCCGTGTCTCAGCCGATGCCATGCTCCGAGCCCTACTGGGCTCTAAGCACAAGGTGTCCATGGATCTGCGGGCCAACCTCAAGTCTGTGAAGAAAGAAGACACAGAAAAGGTGAGGGCCACTCTCCTCAGACCCGCCTACTGGCCTTTACCTGCCATTTCTCACACAGCCTTTGGCAGCCTGAGGCGCTCTAGTCATTGTGTGAATCAGGATATTCTAGGATCCCCTAGGAGGCTAGTGTCAGAAGAGAGACTGCAGGCTGCTTCCAGTCTGAGGGGACAATGGGACGTGAGAAAGGCTGACTGGGAAATTAAAACTTGCTTCCCATATCAGTTTAGGGGTGAACATTACCCCCTGTCACTTCAGCTTCTCATTGTGGCAATAGGAACATGAGTGCATAGAAATTGGAGAACTGAGTTCAATTACTTGCCTAGCAAACAACTATTTCAAATTTGTTGGTCTCACAGAACATGTTTAGAGCTGACAGGCTGTGAGGAGCATGGTGAGAGAGCAATTTCTCTGACCCAGGGAGCTTAATAAAGACAAACAGGCCAAGCAGTATGCTGACAAAATTGAAAACAAGTTAAATGAATCCGGAGAGGCTTCTTGGAGGAGGTGACCTTGAACCAACTGTAGGGTGTCCCACAGGAGGGTGTTGTGGGGCCTGGAGGAGAGGTTGGCCCGTCATATACTGGGAACCAGCTTTGTGACCCCGTGACAGTTACCTAGAACCTCTCATCCACACAGCCTCATTCTGTGCTCCTGTCTGGCCTCTTCATCTTATATCACGTGCTGGGCAGGGCCGTCAGGATTTCTTATCTGAGGAGGTAGATCTTCTCCCATCTACTTTCTCTTGAGCTTGTGGGTCCTTTGTTGTCCCTGTGGCCTGGTGAGACCCCTGAAGTTCTGACGTGTTTGTGGATTGCCCACAGGAGCGGCCAGTAGAGGTGGGAGACTGGAGGAAGAATGTGGAGGCCATGTCTGGCATGGAAGGACGCAAGAAGATGTTTGACGCTGCCAAGTCCCCGACCTCCCAGTAGAGGTGCTTAGAGTGTTCTTGGGGTCCCCCAGAGTCCCCAGGGTACTCAGGGGAAGGGATGAGAGGCAGACCCAATGTACAGAACTCAAGCCTACTCCAGTACCTTCAGACACTGGGCACAGCATGTCTATGCCAGATCTTTTTTTTTTTTTTTCCCCTCATCAATCAAACTTGGGCTTGTATGTGATCAGTGGCCCTTGGACTGGCAGCATCTATGTGTTTCTGGTTGCAAATGGCCAAACTAGAAACTGGGGGTCCCCAGAGGATCCGGGAGACAGGCAAGAGTCTGAGAGTATGAGGTTAGATGATCCTCAAGGTCCTTTTCTTTCACTTGTCACTTGGTGACATACTTGGTTGCCACAGCCTCAAAGAAGCACCCCCAGTCACTGCTCCCAGAGGAACAGCAGTTAAGAGACTGTGCAAACCCCCCCACCCTGCAGAGCAAGAGCTGCAGGAACCGCTGAAGCAGTGGACTTGGGCCATAAAAGCCCTGCTGTGGGTCCTAGCAGGGGAGGTGTAACAGCCAGGTCTACAGGTCGCACAGAGCCAACTTCTTCACAGAGCAGATGTCAGCTAGTGATAGGTGAGGGTTCACACATGAAGGGGAAGGGCTGAGGGTGCAAAGGTCAGCTATGGGAGGGAACTGGTCTGGAAGATGGCCAGGACAGGTTGGAGGGAAGGAGCTAGAGAGGGAGGCAGCTTGAGATATGGTCAGAGCAGCTAAGTCCCATGGGTGGTAGGTAACAAGGGAGAAGCCCCAGGGACTATGGGGACTGTGTGTGCCATGTGTCAATCAGGGTTACCTAAACAGTATGCATCCCTGGGATCTATCTGATGGCATCTCCTCTTCTGTCCTGACAGGTCGGCTTGCTGTATGACACTCTGGGTCATGCTTTGGTCCCTTTCCAACCCCACTCACCTATCTTTCTGCCCGTGCCTGGAGCATCCCTAATATGTACTCCCTCCATCCAGCCTATGCGCCCACCTTTGGAGCCAGGATGAAATGGCACACAAAGGGGGAAGAGAGACGCCAGTGCCTGAGACCTCATCCCAGCAGTGTGGGATGACGGTACCCACTGGGCATGCTGGGGTCATCCAGTCACCCCAAGGGGCCCTAGGCTGAGGAGGGAGGCAGAGAAAATGCCGTCTCAGCAGCCCCATGTCGCTTCCCTCCATCTCTGTCGCTACCTGAGTTCTCCATTAAAAATAAATAAATAAATAAAAAGATCCAGGTTCCCAATGGTTTCTGTAGCCCTGTTGTTAGCACTCAGCAGAAAGTGATGACGATGACGACGAGGACTCTGTGGAAAGCGATCTGGGGACTTTAGCCTCCAGCCAGAGGAGTTTAAGATCACAATAGAAGGCTAAGGGTTTGGTGGCTGCTTACTAATGTGCCCCAAACGAATCTTCCTCACAAGTCACAATGATTTCACACACTCTCATCACCCAAAGCTTGGATCTCAGAGAACCACTGAGTCCTACCCTAAGATCTAGCTCTCAGAGAGGTGTCCCGTTAGGAATCACACCCCACCTCATCTCCCCAGCCTCCACAAACATGGACCATCTATCTGTTGCTTTCACACGTAGTTGACCGCTGTGGGCCAAGAGGTCAAGGTGCTTACAAGTTCTCATCTGGTCTGCAGGACTCAGGGCATGAGTTTCTTTACACGCCTGTCTCTCAGGAGGGGCACGCTGCAGTTCCACGTCTGGCCACCAGGAGTCTTCGACCCTCATCTCTGGCCATGGCTGCTCAGGTCCTAAGTCCTTGTTCTCTGCACCTTCAAATTACTTCCTCTCTTACTGGAGACATCAGAGGCAGAAGGAGGAACATTTTCTGAGGCCTCTGCATGAACCTTCTGTCCTTTTCCAAAGGGCAATAGTGTGTCAGGGACCCCAGTCTCCCCTCATACTCCTGTCAAAGTCAAACATCAAGACTCATTCTTTCTGCAAGGGGGTCCTGTCCACCCAATGTTCTGACCTTTGGGCCAATTCCTTTTTCTATCTCACTAATGTTTGGGCCCAAAACCTGAGAGGGGTTTAAACCCGGAGATGGGGTGGGGGCAGTCCTGTGTCCTTGCATTGCACATACTCCCTTTTCCCCTTAAAGGAGCAGAGAGCAAAATTCAGGGCCAGAGTGGAACTTGGTTTTTTTAGGGTGGTGTCAATGGCAGTTCCTGAGCTAAGCCACCTGGGAAGTGACTGGTCCCCAGGACTTGTCCCAGCAGAGGCTGAGCTGCCTGAGTAGACTCTTGGAGTCTGGAATTACCACCTCTCTACCCTCTGGTCTCCACGTATTATCTGTCATGAGTTCCAAAGGCTGGTTCGAAGGGCAGCATTGCCTGCCTGTGGCAGTGGGGACAAGCCACTTGGGGTGCATTAGGAAAGGCCACACCTAGCACAGGGATTTTGCTACAAGGACATCAGTAGAGTCAGGGCTGTGCAAAGAGATGCCTACCATACACACATACCTGCAGTCATAGATACACCCAGACACACATGCACACACACACACACACACACACACACACACACACACACACACACACAGAGAGAGAGAGAGAGAGAGAGAGAGAGAGAGAGAGAGAGAGCAAGCGAACTGGGGAACCTGACAGGGCTGGTTCATGCCACAGTACATAGGGTGAGGCTTCGTGCCTGGGCAGCCAAGAAACCCACCCTTCCCTGCCTTACGGGCTCCTTCCTCCTAGCTGGCTTGGCTCCAAAGCATGTCTCAGTGTTTTGTCTCTTCCCAGCCCTTTGATAGAACCTGGCCTTAAGTTCCTGAGGAAAATCTCGGTCTGCCAGTAGACTGTTAACCTAGGGATTGGGGTCTCCACCCTGCTCTTACAAAGTTGGAAGACCAGCCCCAATATTGACTCAAAGTAAACATGGTATACAGAGGGTTGCTGGGAGATGGGGGTGGGGCCCTCAGCACACCCAAGCCTTCTGGGAAAGGACAGAGGACCTGTGCAGAGAACTCCAGGAGGTCACCAGCCCCATTCTTCTGCTTCGGTGCCTGAGCCATAGACTAGAGCTCAGACAGATACCCACACTCATCTGAGGAAGACTGCGCCCTTGAATGGCGAGGAGAAGTGGGGGGGTGGAACTTCAGCAGCGGGAGGATTCTATGAAGGGCTCTTGGTTGGGTCTCTGTGGAAAGCGTGGAGCCCTGACTCTGCATAGAGGTCCACAGTCCACAAGACTGGATCTAGCTATAAAACAGGAGCAAGCCTTGGGGCCTCCCATTGATTGGCAGCTCCCACACATAGCATGTGACCATGTGCCAGGCTCTGCTTTAGATACTGTACCCGTTTAACCTTCACATCTGCCCTGTGAGACAGCAATCTCACCATCCCCATGCTATAGGGAAGTACTGAAGCACAAAATTCTAAGGACTTCCCATAGCCACAAAGCGAGGAGGGAGGCGGAACTTAGCTGAGGAAGTTTGTCAGTGCCCAGGGTCCTATTCACTACTGGCAGTAACAACAATGACAAATGTACGTGCCACATGGTTTTTTTTTTTTTTTTTTAATCAGAATTTGTCACACATTCTCAGGAAAGTTTGGAAGTAGATCTCTAGGAATGGAACCCTGGAGAGTTCAGGACACGAGACAGAGGTTGACAGCTAAGAGCTTCGCAGGGGACCCCACTTCTATCTGCTGTAGGGGCTACTTTTTTTTCTAGAAACAGTCTTGCTTCAACAGAGCCCAACTCACTACTGTCCAAGAGGGACCCCACCAGGGTCCTGCCTACTATACACCAGTGAGTTCCCATATCCCCACCCAAGGGGGAGCCATCTTGCGAGAGGCAAGATGGACCCACATAGACAAAGGTGAAGTATTCTTCAATAGTCGGATCTAGCTGAGGGTGGAGGCCCAGGACTTTTTTGGGAATTGTCTGCTGTGAACAAACCCACAACAGCTGTGTGGGCATGCCTCTCTCTGCAGCTGGAGATGGCAGGAGGTCCCTCCCTCCTGGTTAGGAACAACCAGGGCAGGATACCACTTGCTACCACCCTGCCTGTCTTAGAGTTCTCAGGAGGCCAGCTGGTGTCTTCTCCATCTCTTGTGAGGTACCCTGTCCCTACTGGCCCCAAGGCCCCAAGCCCAGTGTTGTGTCTGAATCTTAGTGACCGGAACGCTCAGGGTGAACCTGTGTTCAAGAGCTTTTGGGGCTAAAGTGTCATTCTGAAGGAGGGGCCAAGTTAAACGTTAGCCACAATGGCCCCCCGCGAAGCGAGTCACACCCCCCACAGGGCTCTGGGCTGGGCAGCCATGGGGGCAGTTTTGTTCCAGGTGGGTGACCAAGCTGCTGGAGTCTGGGACAGGTCTCTGGGACCAGTGCAGATGGCAGCTTTCTCTCCTGACCCCTTCAGGGTTCTCTTTCCTCAAAATGTTTGCCAGCTCATGGGGCCTGGACTTCAGGGAGAGACGGCGGGTTCCTCATGCCCAGGGGGTATGTCCAAGCTGGCCTGTGGCTCCAGCCCGTGAACTCAAGGCACGGGCTTCAGTGTCCCTCTGGCATATGGTGTTGGCGCAGTGCTGCGGTCAGTGTTTGGAGGCATTCAGAAAGAGTGATTTACTCAAGGTTGCTAAGGACTAGGACACAGGTCCTCTGACTCCAGTCTACTTGGAAAACTGAATGAAGGAGAGCACTGCGAGGCTGGAGCTCTGGGGAGCCTGCCCGTCTCAGGACCCCACCTGGCTCCAATGCTAGCGTCCCTCATTGCTGGGGCCAGTACAGGTTGGGCAAGCCTGGACCTTTGCTTTGGGTTCAGGGAAGGCATACCTGCCCTGGGAGACAGGCAGGTGTTTCAACTTGGAGGCCCGGAGGGGAAACGGTGTGAATGCCATGGTTGCTTAGAGAAAGGGTGAGTAGGGTTATGTGGCACACCATGGAGAGCTGGCTGATCACTGCTCAGTGGGGTACACACACTCTGTTTCTTGGTGCCAATGTTCCCAAAGGACGTCCTCCCAAATGGCTATTTGTGACCCTAGCCTTTATGCTGTGTTCTGCTGAAGAGCCAATACCACAGATGTCTGGGGATCCCATAGCTAAAAGAGAAAAAAAGGGGGAAAGGCTCTCCTTCATCCTGAAGCGTGCATGCTTCCAAGTTGTTATTTTAGTTTGCAAATAGCTTTTTGTGGGAATTGTTTCCTAAATATATTTTTTAAACCCCAAGACTGGGTCTCACTATGTATTCCTGGCTGTCCTGGAACTCACTCTATAGACCAGGCTGGCCTCAAACTCAACAGAGAGCCACCTGCCTCTGCCTCCTGAGTGCTGGGATCAAAGGCTCGCCAGGCCTGCTAATGTCTTTTAAGACAAGGTCTCCCCATAGTCTGAGCTGATGCGATGTTTGTAGACACACCACTCTGGCTTCCAATGTTCTTACCTCACAAATTAAGACAGTGACAACACCACCTCAATATTCAGATTTTAAGAATATTTAAGAAATATTGCTAATTGTAAAAACAAAAAGCCAGGGAACCACTGGCCTGGGGTCCTCAGTATGTGGACATTATTGCTTCTGTTTTTTTCTCCTCCCTCCTCCCCTGCCCTTTTCTCCAACAGTGCCAAAGGTCAGCAGCTGATCAGTGGAGATAGAAAGTGAGGCCAGAACTGAAATGTCAGGGTGTCCAGGATAGCTGGTTGGGACTGGGAATCCCCCAGACTTCCATTCTAGCCTCCCTGGAAAAGATGCCCTATAAGTTTTTGTGTTTTGGGGGTTTCCAGAGCCAGCCTGTCTGTTGTGGGTTGCCTTAGAACCTCAAGAGAGGGAAGAAGAGGGGTGACCTTTGTCTGGGAAATGACAGAAGGCCTTTCCCCTTGCTCAGGAACTTCCCAGTCACAACAGGCTTTGCCTCGGTGGGTTTTCCTTGAAGGAAGTATGACTATCACATTTAAACATAGATGTAAATAAAGAATTATAAAGTAAGCACCCATATATGGAGAGTTTATATCTTTATGGTGCTGTAGTTTAAACCCTTGGGTCTGTATGCGAGCTCTCAGTCACTGAACTATACCCCACCCTCAGCTCCCAAAGATTCATTCTCAGAACTAGGATATCGTGAAATACTTTGAAACCCTTCCCCACCCACCATCATTCTACATTCCTCTCCATAAAGGAAAATAAGCATGGTCTTCTGTATTGTGTTCATGAGAGTCTCCCTTCTCCAAGATTTGGCTTTCTGCAATCTCAGTTAGCTGTAGTCAACTCTGACCCAAAGATGCTAAATGAGAAAAAAATCCCAGGAACAAGTAACTCGTTTATTTAAAGGCACATGCTCTTCTGAGTGTAACTGACTCCGGTGCCATCGTACTGAGGACCCAAATCATCTTTTGTCCTGTGTATCCACGTCTGCTTGTGTGTAATAACCACTTGGCCATCTCTGTCCCCAGATAAGCTGTCTGGTATCACAGTTCTTGTCTTTAAGTTGTCCCTATTTTCTCAATGGCCCCAAAGCATAAATGTCACATAGCTGGCAATTGTATCACAGTATGTGATTATGTCTCCACCTCTCCTTCCCCTCTGTGTTTTGGGCTAGCCTGGAACTTACTATGTAGCTTAGGCTGGCCTCTAGTCCTTGGCAATCCTTCTCCCTCAGCCTCCCAAGTCCAGGGAGCATAGGCATAGACCTCCTCACTTGCTCTGTTCATTAGGCTTTGTTTGTTTGCTTTCTGTGCGAATGATTGAATACAGGGACTTATAAATGCTGAACGTACATGCTATCATTGATTGCCATGGTCAGCCCTGTATTCTTAGCTATAGGCACTGGGTCAATGTTATAAACTAAGCTTTATCTTAAGCATGGATAGGAAAACCACCCCATGCAGGGCTGGTATTATCTGTGATTTCAGGCATTTCCTAGAAGCCTTATCCCGTGAGGATAAGGAGGAGGCTGCTGTAGAATTCGCTGGTTCTCTGCGTACACTTCTACATGGTTTTGAATTCCTTATCTGAACGTTGTTGCTGAGGCCCGCACCTTCCTCCGAGCTTTATATAAATGCATGTGTTTTTGCCTTTTCTCTTTCAACACTGGCTCAAAGATCTGCAGCGTGTCCATTTTCACTGCCAAGAAGTGGTGAAAGGGTGAGGGTGCCATCTTCCCTCCCTCCTCTCCTCCCCTGGCTTCTCCTTCCTAGCCATGCTTCTTCCGAGGTTCGTGGGCCCCCGCTTCTGATGTCCATGTCCACGAGGTTTGCTATTGAGGAATGCAATTGCTGGAGAAGAAGAACAAGAATGTCGTCAGTGCTGACAGCCGTACCTTTTACCCGCCACCTGCCACCCTGCGAAGTGTGGAGGTCCTGTCCCTTGTTGTTTTGTTTGTTTGTTTGTTTGTTTGTTTTTGTCTTTGTTTTTGTTTTCCTGATGCCCGAGACCAGGGGTCCTGGATGCCTAGAACCCCCTGGATATCAGCTTTCCATGGCCCAGACTCCCAATGTCACCTTCAACGGGATGGATGTTCTTCCCAAAATTGTGTGATCCTCCAAACTGCTACTGAGCACACCTGTGCCCAGCAAAGTGTTGAGGCGACTCTGAGGCGAGCAGCACTCGGGAGGCAGAGGCAGGCGGATGTCTGAGTTCAAGGCCAGCCTGGTCTACAAAGTGAGTTCCAGGACAGCCAGGGCTATACAGAGAAAACCCTGTCTCGAAAAAAAAAAAAAAAAAACCAAAAAAAAAAAAAAAAAAAAAAAAAGAGATTCGCTTTCAATGCTTGGAAGCCAGGACATGGACACAGATTCCAACTCCATGTTGGCGAAAACTCCCTCCCTCCTCTTTCCTACTCAACCCCAGCCCTTGGGCTCCAGGGTGCACAGTGCCATGATCTATTGGACAACGTTAATTCAAATGGTGGTGGTGGTAGGGGGGTGTTGAGTGCAGTTGACGGCTTGACCATATGGAGACAGCTCCCCAAACCAAGAATCATCAGGTCAAGATGTCAAGAAACCCTCTCTTGGTCTCTGGTCAACTTCCTCCCTAAGACCTCTGGAATCCTTGTCCCTTGTCCTGAATCCCTGACTCTGGAATCCTTGTCCCTCTCACATCAGGCAGAGCCATGTGAATCACTTCTGGGCCCACAGTTCAGCTTTCCAAAGCTCCTGTTCAGTGTAACCTTTGCTTACACTCCCCTCCCCCACCTCCTCCCTTTCCTTTGTAGATTACAAAAATAGCCCCTCCAGCGCGATGGTGGTGGCTCCTGCCTTTAATTCCAGCATCCTTAGCCTTCAGGAGGCAGAGGCCCGTGGATCTCGGGAGGCAATCAGGCCAGAGACTCTGATTAGATAAGAGTGCCATCCTGTGTGCTGGGCAGCACCTCAGTCTTCTCTGAACAGTGCCAGCGGCAGCTATTGATTCCATTTCTGATCTTTCAAGGAAAAGAAAATTCCCCATCCAGGTTATCTGACCATACACAGTCAGGAGGCAGGTTCCCAAGTGGAAAGCAGCTGGTGCTGCGCTCGCCCACGGGTCCCCACGGGTCTCCATGGGTCCCCACGGGTGGTGTCCGAGTTGCCTCAGGTTATTGCAGTATTCATCTCAGTTACGTATGGGCCCTCTTCCCACGGCAGGTATACACTTGTAGGGTATCAAGGAATAAGGACCGTGCTTTTGGCTCATATGGTGTTTCATAGCGGTGTCCACTCTATGTTGGCGGGCTTGAGTCTCAGCTCCTTTGAGGAGAAGCTGTTTTTTTCACGCTGTTTCTGCTTATATGAGCCGAGTTTTTCAGGTAGTTTCTGACCCCCGGGGTGTTTTCTAGGAGCCCCTCACTTCTTCACCGTTGCTGGCATTCTACACCCAAGACTACGGTACCTGATCTAACTTTTCTCCTCGCCTTCCAGCTCTTGGGTTTCTGCCGGCTAAGTCGATTTCCAGGCAAAGAGCTCAGCCTGACCCCGATCTTTGGGTTCCGCCCCCCTCCCCGACTCCCTGGCACTCTGGACCGCGACTCCCAGGGAAGACGCGGGTCGGCGCCAAGCTGGTCCAACTGGTTCTGAGCAGGAAGTCTCCCGCCCTCGCCCGGGGCAGCAGAGCAGCCCCGCGCTAGCCCCGGCTTGGGTGCAGCCCGCAGCGCGTTGCGACCGTCCCGCAGAGCGGCCGCGCGGGAGATCCGCCCCGGCGGTGATCAGCGCGGCTTTGTCTGGGACGCCCACACCTCAGAGGCCGCTCCCGAGGCCCGCGAATGGGAGCGCGGCGGCGCGGGGCCGAGCCGAGCTGAGATAAGCGGCCATGTGACCCTACCTGGCGCGGGGAGGGGCCGCAGGTGAGCGGCGGAGCAGAGAGCTCGGCACGCGGCGGCCGTGGGGCTCGGCAGCATGTCGGTCAGCAGAAAGGACTGGTCCGCGCTGTCCAGGTGAGTGCGGCCACTGGGGTCGGGTGGCCCGAGGCTGGGGGGTGGCAGCTGCGCCCCTTCGGATCTCCTCTCCCGGGCACAGGCCTGCTCCCCGGACGAAGTGAGACACTGGTCTTGTTGCTTTTCGGTGGGGATAGAATTGAGACCAAACTCTGGTCCCCCTAGGTGACAGAGCGGGTGGTCTCCTTGCTCCTTCTCAGCTTCCTGTTCCCTTAACGAGTAGGCTTAGGGTAAGGCTTTTCAGCAGCCTGGACAGCTCAGGGTGCCACTGTCTGTGAGGGCAAGGGAACGTTTTTAGGGTGCTGGAAAAGTTCAAGAGTTACCCCAAGACTTACTCTTGAGCGGACCCTCAGTCCCTGCGCCTCTGTTAAGAGTTTTAGAGTGGGTCTGGGAAGTGTCCTTTAGCACCACCTTATGGAGTCAACAGAACCCGGGTGTGTGAATAGGATCGGAGAAAGCAGCATCCCCCCCCCCCCCATCCCAAAGAGAGGCTCAGATTCTGAGCACAACATTTGGAGTGATATCTACGCCACTTGGAAGTAAGATGTTATCCTTGTCTGAGCTACAATTTGTGTTTGTGAATCTCAATGGGCCAGAGACTATCTTTGCCATTTCTGCCTGCTGGACAGCCTATCAGGGTCAGAGAAGCTTAGGAGGGGTCAGTATCTAGGAGGCCGCCCCTCTCTTTGTGCTACCTCTTGGAGCTGCCCCTCCCTCTCCAGAAGTGTTGGAATGAGCATCCGTTCTTCCAATTCCTCACACTGGGTCCCCTAACTGGGAAGGCCTCCTTTGTCCTAAAAGTAACAGAGGCTCTGGCCAGAGCCCTGTCCTTTCTATTCCTCAGGTTCCTGTCAGGGTAAATTGGCCTCTTGGCTTCTCTCAAGTGGGCTTTCGGACTTCAGGTCTTTTGTGGGGTCAGAGCTAGGTCCGCAGGTGCAGCCCAGTATGGGTACCACCTCCCCCAAGGCATCTCTCACACTGAGAGCTGCCGCCCCTCAGCACCTCCCTGAGGGCTTCAGAGTCTTTCAGTCACAGTCTGTCACAGAAGCTCATCCTTTGGTTTGAAGACTTCCTCCTCAGAGCCTTAGGACACTGCTCTGAAGTATGGCTGTTCCTCACCTCAGCCTCAGTACAGAGAAGCCCATAGTATCCAGAGAAAGGGAAGGATAGGCTCCAAGGAGGGTGAGAACCAATGCTCTGGAAAGGGAGCCCACGCTGCCTTAGAGGTCAGACACACCCCAGGGAAGGTATGCGCTAAGGGTGGAGCCGGTGCGGGGGCAAGGCCTTGGACTCTGTGGGTCAGTGTGCACGGGGTTGGTATGGGAGCGCCTTTGTCTCTGGGTGTGAACACAGCCATGCCTATGGATGCATGCTCAGATCCGTGTTGTGCGGCCTCTGTGTGGGGGAGCATGTTTGTGGCCCATGTAGAGATGTCCCCGGGCAGCTGAGCTTGCTTCTAGGATGCTCCTTCTAAATGGTTGCTGAAGACATTAGTTCTGTGTATTGTTAAAAATACAAAACAGATCCTATTCCTGTGTGTGTGTGTGTGTGTGTGTGTGTGTGTGTGTGTGTGTGTGTGTAGGGGATCGTCTAGGAGGACTAGGACTTTTAATGGGAACGAGATCTGATGGTAGCTTGTCCCCTGCTCAGTTGGGCATAGATTCACATGGCTGCAGGGGTGGGGCCGAGTTCCCATGGGATGTCCAGGCTAAGTGGTAGTGAAGCCCTGTGGAACCAGTCCTGCTACCGTAGGACCTAGTCTGGCCTCCCTGCCCAGTCTCAGCCTTCATGGAAGCCCGTGGGCAGCTGCGGCTGCTGCCAACAGTCTCCCTGATGAGGCACCTGGAACATAGGATGGCTCCTCCTTGGTTCTCTCAGCGAGCAGCAAACCTCAGCGGGCCACAGGAAAGGACTGTGAGTCATCATCAACCAGGCCTTCCAGGCTACAGAGGGCCTGTGCTGAGGGCGTGACAAAGGTGTCCTCAACTAGAGCCAAGGCAGCCATAGGGTGAGCCTGCACTCCCTGTCTTCAGCCATGAGGCTCAGAAGCTGCAGGCCTGGGATGGGGCAGCTGTGAGCTGCTTGCCCTGCTCAGCCTTGTCCTTTCCTCCATGTGCTGACCTGGTGACCAGCGAGGATATGCCAGCCTGTCTGTGGGGGGTGAGGGGAGGATCTCAGAGCCATGGGACTAAGTGGCCACTGGTTAATAATTTCCTTGCCTGGCCTTTAAACAGCTCCCGCACGCCCCATGCTTCTCTGGATTCTCCCGATACCTTTTTCTAGACAGTCAGAAGAGACTTCAGACCACTCAGCAAAGTTCCTCAGTGTGTGGAAGGGGAGCCGGAGGCCTGCCTGCTCACAAACTAGACTGACCCAAAGTCACAGCCACGCCCAGGGTCCTCCCACTGTTCTCCCCTTCCCCATGCCCGGCTCTTTGCACCCCAGGACCCACTAAATGATTCTGGGGCATCTTAGGGTCCCTCTAGCTGCTTAAATCAGAGCAGCTGGGCTCTCATCTGCCCCGTCACAGGCTTCTTTGTGACCACTAGGGGAAACGGGTTCTATTCTTAAGTGTAACAGGGCAGTTATGTCTTTAGTCATCCAAGAGAAAGGGTGGAGTTGGTGAATCAGGAATGAGGAGGAACAGCAATCTAACCTGGAGGCAGAGAGGGAAGTGTGTCCCCCAGTGAGGGCCGGGAGATGGGGAAAAGGGTGTGGAGGGGTGTGAGTCGTGAGCTACTTGGCTGGGCTGCAGTGTCACCTGCCAAGTCCCTGGGCTGTGTCAGGGCCTGCGGGATCCACATAGGCCTGGTGCTAGGGCTCCATGGTCACCGGCTTCCCCTAAATCTCTGTTCTCCCAGCTGCACCCTGAGCTTGGCTGCTCCTTTGTTCCTGCTGAGGAAGCTCCCTTCTTCCTTCTGAACGCTCAGCTGTCATACTGTGGTTTAGGGCCAGCACTCAGGCCCTAACCAGGACACTGAGGCACTTTTTCCTGGCCCTTGGTGTCCAGTCCTGGTAGGGCACAAGGCTTGAGAGGGTGACACAGATAGGAGGTCTTGGTTCCTTTTTTTCTGTAGCTGTGCTCTGTGAACTCCTCAAAGCCTCCGGTTTCTCAAAAACTGAGTTGGGTAGCAGCACCACCTTGCTCAGAGCCTTGAACGGATGAGCATCAGTGGTATTGGTGAAGCATTCAGAGCAGCCTCTGGTGCTGTAGTAAGCACTGACGTGTTAGTGTTCGCCCATTCACCTTCGTTCTTCTACTTTTTGATTTCTTTTTCACCGTATTTGAATTGGAAGCCCTGTTTTAAGCTGCCAATAATTGATTTATTGCTGGGATTTCAGTAATTGCACCCGCTAAGGAACCGACCTTTGTCCTTCCTTCTCCTCCAACGTTGGTGCATTTCTCCCTTTAGAGGCCAATAATCTTAGATGATGAGAGATAACATCTATCACCCCTGGGGTGTGATAATGAGAGACGCACAATTTCCTGGGTGTCAGGAGTTGATTTCTGAGGAGCAGGGGTTGGTGATCACAGTGCCTTTCCTGAGTGTTGCGGGGTCTTGGAAACACTGACTTCTGGCCCTGACTTCTGCAGCCAGCTCTCACCCAACCTGGTCATGAGTCATGTTTGAGGAGTCCTGGTTCAGGCTGATGGCACCGCACTTAGGCCCCAGTGGAGGGCAAACAAAACCCTGCTTCCTCAAGGGCAGTGAGCAGCACCCGAGAACAGGGTCGCTCAGGGTCAAGGGATCCTGGAAGCTCCAGCCTAGCCCTGCTGGGTGTGGGCTGGGAAGTGTTCAGTCTCCTCTGGACATGGGCCCCCTCAGGAGGGTGGACATTATTCCCAGCCTAGGACAGGGGATGGGGGGGGGGCAGGGGGCAGGCAGAGTGGATGAAGGAGCTGCGCCCTCATTTGCAAGCCAGCAGAAGTTGGCAGAGGAGGGTGGAGCATCAGACCCAGACTGTAGGTTCACGTGCAGTGTGTGAGTGTGTGGGGTGAACAAAGGAGCCGGCTGTAAAATATCCAGAGATCACAGGGCTCATGTGAAGGCCCAGGGGAGTCCTTTTTAAGATCCCTGGTCCTCTTTCATTCGAACTGAGGTAGAATACAATTGTGACTGAGGTGACCAGGGGAATTGATGTGGCCATCATAAATGATTGAATTGGGATATTCCAGAAGGTTCTCTTCTAAGGTAGCTCCTTCCCTTGGGGGTGATGAGCAGACACGCTATTCCCTATGTAGACAGGGGTAGATTGCTTTCAGGGGCTCTGACTGGCTCTTTTGGTCACCATGTGATATACCAGAGGTCCCCGCTGCTCTGTCTTTACTACCCTGAGTAGTTCCTCTGCAGGCTGCCTCTAGCCTACCATCTTCCCCTGAGCAGGGCTTTTCACTTACAAACCCCTCCTGGGACCCTGTGCCACCAGATATGACACCATTGGCTCCTCCTCTTGAACAAAGTCTATACACCCAAGCCTTTCTCTCCTATGGGCTGGGTCCTGGGTTTGTTTTCTTGCTTATTGTGTGAGCCCCCTAGCCTCCATGAAGAGAGATATGTTATTTTCTTCCTGCTGTATTTTAGCTCCAGAATCATGCCCAGCCTGGAGGCCCTCAGAAAGCCTTTGGTTAGAGAATGTTGGCTGTAGAGACGTGAGGCTGACTTAGCCTTGGAAAGCAATTCTCTTCTTCAACAGTGAAGAGGTGCAGGAAGTGACTTGCCCAAAAGCAAGGTGACTAGGAACCAGGTCCCTGAGCTGCCTTGCAGACACCAGAGTCCCACCCATGCATTTTAGATGCAATTCAGTTGCATACAAAATGTGAGTTTTGTAGTAGTATGTAGGAATTAATTACAGTGATGGGGGTTTTGATTTCCGTCACTGGCTGACACCCAGAAGCTTTTTTTTTTTTTTAACTGACTAGGCTACTTTAAAGAGACTGTTACTCCCCTTTCTGAGAAACCTCATAACTGTAATGTTAAGTATGGCTAACGAACTATACGTTAAGTCAAGCCTTATTGTAACAGATGTATAAGTAAGGTTCCCTTGGAGGAACGATTTGTCTCTATCTCCTTCTTCAGCTGCAGGCAACACATCGTGCCTTTAAAGAATTGCCTCTTCGAGGACAAAATTCCAAGAGAAAGGAATATGCCAACACCTACTTCCCTTAATACCCAAACTTGGTTACGGACTAGGGCTGCAATTCTTAGAGCTGTTGAGTGGTTATGTGTTTGTTTGAGTGGAGGGAAGCTGGGTCTTGGTAGGGCAGGTGGATAGAGATGGTGAGAAGGGCTGGTGCGTGTGCTGAATGGATGGCTGGGTGGATGGGTGGCTGGATGAATGGATTTGTGGGAGGTCATGTGACTGCCGGAAAGTGTCTAGTCAGCCCCACAAATGCAAGGTCACAGGAGAAGAAAGCACACGTAGAGTCTGTGGAATCCCCCTTGCTGCTCCAGGCAAGGAGACAGCTTTAAAAGTTGAGAGAGGCCCTGAGAAGAAAAAGTCTACTGTGGATCTCTCTCCATGGGATTTGGTAGTCTACCCTTACCCTACCATCAGAGGCTAAGGATTTCTGTGTGGGATGAGCAACTGTGAGGGAAGTCCTCAGTTATTGTCTGTGGGGGAGTAAGAAGAGAGAGGGCATTGTCACGGTCACTTTTCCCTCCTCCTGTCATCCAGAGTTGTTCTCGTCCCACAGTCAAACCCAGCACACACAGCGGCTCTCAGCCAGGGGTACTGTGACTCCAAGGGGGCTATTTGGTAATGCTGGGGAGTGAATTTGCTTGTCACAACAGGGAGGGGGTTGCCACTATGGCATCAATGGGGAGGGGACTGCTGCTATGCACCTGAGGCCCCCCCCCCTCAGTATTTATAGTCCAGGGCAGCTCCTCACAAGGGATTAGCTGGCTAAAATGTCAGTGCAACCCACTGGGAGAAACTTTGAGCTAACAAGATCCCTCCTGTGTAGACAGGAGCTGTATCAAAAAATTGAATTGTCTAGTAGCCACATTAAAACAAAAGGGAAAAATTATATAATATGTCTCATTTGCTTTAATAGATTCAAAAGTGATCATTTAAGCCGGGCGTGGTGGCGCACGCCTTTAATCCCAGCACTTGGGAGGCAGAGGCAGGCGAATTTCTGAGTTCAAGGCCAGCCTGGTCTACAGAGTGAGTTCCAGGACAGCCAAGACTACACAGAGAAACCCTGTCTCGAAAAAACAAAACAAAACAAAACAAAGTGATTATTTAACATGGAATCAATGTACAATCTTTGTTTTCTTTCTTTCTTTCTTTCTTTCTTTCTTTCTTTCTTTCTTTCTTTCTTTCTTTCTTCCTTCCTTCCTTCCTTCCTTCCTTCCTTCCTTCCTTCCTTCCTTCCTTCTCACAGACTCTCACTGTGTGGCACATGGTAACCTTATGTTCCTAGGCTCGAGCCTTCTAGCTGGCTGTTACTACAGACACAGACCACAGACCATCACAGACAGTTACACTGTTTCAATGAGAAACTTTGCCCTTCTCTTCTTCATCCTGGGTCTTTGAAATCTGGTGTGTGCATTCCCAAGTATAAACCATCTCTGTCCCAGTTATCTGCACTGGAATGCCCCAGGGCCGCTGGCAGCAGGGCCGCTGGCAGCAGGGCCGCTGGCAGCAGGGCCACTGGCAGCAGGGCCGCCTCCAGGCAAGCAGTCTTCTCTAGGTCTGGCTGGGGAAGGTGTTCACCTGGCTCTGCGCTGTGTTGATCCTAGCCTTTCTCCTAGCCTTGCCCGGCAGCGGACTTTGGAGGATGAAGAGGAACAGGAGCGGGAACGCAGGCGGAGGCACCGCAACCTGAGTTCAACCACAGATGATGAATCTCCAAAACTCACCCAGAATGGAGCTCAGAGATCTGTGGAGAGGTACTTGGTTGGGTTGGGTTCTGAACATCACGTCATCGTTCTGAGTGGAAGTGGGGTCTTAGCTGTCCCGGAAGACTATGTGAAAACAGTTCAACCTGCTAAGGATTTGGTCCTGGGATAAGGCTGATGCTGGGAAGATGAGCTTCATGTTCCTCATCATCTCCAGACCCATCCTCAGCCCGAGCACAGTTCCTACCCTTGTTGACACACTCCCGGATGCTGTTTGGTGAACCTGTCCATGAGCCTTACCCTGCTGGACATTTTATGATGCAGCTCTCTTAGTCCTCACGATGTCTGAGAGGTCACCGTTAATAACGTGGTTTACACCAGGGGAGACTCAGGGAAGCACGCTAATGTGTTGAGGTCCTGGATCTAGTGAGTGTGGCCACAGTGCTCATCCATGTTTGTCAAACTTCCCTTATACAGGCTACCTCCCTATACTCTAATCCTCCCGACTCTGAGGGAAGCAAAAGAGGGCAGGTCATGACAGCTAGGTTTGGGGATTATGAGGGGAAGGAAGAGATGGGCCGGGAAGTTACTGGATGATGGCTACGTGCTAGGACTTTGCTCATCCCAGGAACTGCCCAACAAGCTCAGTTTGCAGAGTTGAAAGGCTCAGGCAGTGAGTGGATGCACCTGAGATCGCATGAGAAGCGGGGACAGGAGGCACAGACAGACAGACAGACAGACAGACTCCTCTAGATGGAGACCATTGCCTCAGAGTTTTACAAAGGTTTTTGTTTGTTTGTTTTGTTTATATTGCCCCCCCCGCCCCCACACACACTCCCAATGAAGAAAGATCAGGCTGTGTCTCCTGGCCTAAACCAAACCCACTGTCCTCTCTATGTTCTGGACATACCCGTGTGACGGGCAGGGTGGTAGAATGGTATCTCAGAAGCCTTGGGTTTTCCTAGCTCCCTACCAGTTAGCTCCCACGGCTACCTCTAGGTTCTGATGGACAGGAACTGTACTCACTCCTTTGAGTCCTCCCAGGCAGTGTTGCCCCAGGCCTAGAATCTGTAAAGCATTTGCTTGATCAGTGTTGGCGATTGTGGTTGAACAGTTCACTGTCCTCAGTGATTTTGTTTTATTTTTAAGAGTCCAGGGTGCTTTGTTTAAGTGACACTGTGCACATAGACTACATAGAAGTGATTATTTTAAAAATAGTCATCAGGAGGGAGAGGGAGCAGTCGGTAGGCCTGGAGGTCTCACTGAGTCAGCTGTACTCGGGGTCACCCTCGCCCCTGATGTCACCTGATTCTGTCCACCTTCTTTCCCCATGTTTTTTGACTCAGGCTGCCCAGTGTGGAGGAAGCAGAGGTCTCCAAGCCATCACCCCCAGCCTCCAAAGATGAAGATGAAGACTTCCAGGCCATCCTTAGGACCAGAAAGGAGCGGAGACAGAGGCGGCAGGTGGTAGAGGCTGTCCAGGCTCCGGTACAGGAGAGGCTAGAGGCAGAGGAGGAAAAAGACAGCCTGGGCCCTGAGCAGACCTCATCACAGCCCCTTGTGCCTAAGAAGAAAGCGGAGGCCCTGCCTCGCAGGAGACTGAGTCGGGAGCAGAGAGGCCCTTGGGCCCAGGAAGAAGAGCAGCTAAAGAGCAGAGAGCTTGCGGAAGGAGAAAAGGGGCTTACAGAGGAGACAGCGGCTCAGCAGAAGACCTTGGTCTCTGAGAAAACGCCTGTCTCAGAGAAGACCCCAGTGCCTGCTAAGAGACTGGTTTCGGAGAAAGCCTGCCCCTCCGAGAAGGGGACAGCCACAGAGAAAGCATCTCTGACTGAGAAAAGACATAGCCCAGAGAAGTTGGTTCCAGAAAGAACAAGTGTGACAGAGAAGTCACCGGTCCCTGAGAAGACGCTTGTGTCTCTGAAGACGGCAGCACCGGAGAGACGGTCCCCTCCAGTTCTAGAAAAAGCCATCGTCTCTGAGAAGATGCAGGAGAGGAAGCTGGTGTCGGAGAAAGCATCCATCTTTGAGAAGTCACTAGTCTCAGAGGCAAAGCTGACGCCAAAGAAGGCAGCCACATCAGAGCAGCCCCAGACCCTTGGGGGAAGCCAGGCCACCACGAGGGAGCCCAGAGGAAGGGCCCTCCCAGAGAAGAGCCCACCTTCTTCTGCAGAGCAGAGCACAGCAGCCCCACCAACCAAAGCCTCTCGCTTCCCACCCATCACACTCCAGGTTGGCGCTCTTCTGTTCTGTTCTGTCTCTCTCTTGCCCTCTTCAGCAGACCTTACTGCGGTCCAGCCCTTGCGGCCTCTGGCTCCCTCTTGTCCTCCTCTCCTCCCATTTTTGAGCTGGCCTTGGTGGTTTCTTCACTCCTTGTTATGCCTTGCTCCTGTCAGAATAGGACACTGAGTCAGGGGCAGATTGTTGGATCTGCAAGGGGCCATGTGCCGGGGACACCTGGGTTTTCAAACCATGTCCTCATCCAGGTCCCAGACCCCAGCTCCCAAGCCATTTGCTTCCGCTCAGAGTCAGGGTAGTCTTGTCTCCTGTTCTTTACAGAGCCTTCTAGGGAAACCAGCACCCATGAAGTATGGGAGCCTTAGGCTACACAGCAAACTTTTAGGAAGCCTCTGATCCTCCCAAAACTAAAGCTCTGCCTGGTGGCAGGGCTACATGAGACTATATAGCCACTGCATGGCAGAGAGAGAAAGGTATAGGTAGTTTGACTGACTCTCTTCTTCCATGTGTAGCTTCTGGGATGAGCCAGACCACCTGAGGTCCCCCTGGAAGTTTGGGTTTGGGGGCTGCTTGGGCCTGGGAGCATCCTACAATTGTACCGAGGAAGATGAGCTCTCGTCTGACAACTTTGCTCTACGCAGGTGAAAATTCCCAGCAAGGATGAAGAGGCAGACACACCTTCACCCACGCTGCTCACCTACAGCAGCTCCCTCAAACGCTCCAGCCCCAGGACCATCTCCTTCCGGGTAAGGGCCAGAGGACCTTAGTCACCAATCATCTGCAGAACACGCAAAGGAAACCAGTACCCATAAAGCAAGAGCTGTAGGTTAGACAATAGGAAGGGTCTCCTTAGAGACTGGATAGAGAGGAGCTTTGAGTGCCCAAACAAGAGAAGTCATTTTAAATAAAGAGAGCAGGTTGAAGACGTAGAAAACTGGTGTGTGTGTATGTGTGTGTGTGTGTGTGTGTGTGTGTGTGTGTGTGTGTGTGTGTGTGTGTAAATGAATGTGAGCAGCCCCACCTAGTGGATAAGATCAAGACTACAGGTAGATGCACTTGCCAGACCAGATTGGCCTGTCAGAACCCTCTTGTTTCTTCATCAGTCCCTGTCCTTCCTTGGGAGGTAGGGGCAGGGCAGAGAGCAGCAGCAGG
Organism: Mus minutoides; assembly: GCA_902729485.2. NCBI lineage: Eukaryota > Metazoa > Chordata > Mammalia > Rodentia > Muridae > Mus > Mus minutoides. The sequence goes on along the minus strand of LR750283.1, from coordinate 302,495 downwards.
TTTCTCTCCAGTGTTCTTTGCACCTGCCTTGCTGTGGTGTGATGAAATTGGAGAGTTTCATCTGGTCTGTCTCAATGCTTTTGTTTTCTGGGTCATCTGTTCCTCCATTGACTGAATGTGCCTTGTGCCCTGATGTGTGCTAGGCTCTGGGAAAGAGCTGGTAGGACTGAGGTTGACCAGTATTCCCAAGGATGAAGGTCTCCCTGATGAGGTAGTTAGGAACACAGGTTGTAGCAGGTACCTTGGCAAGGCTGGGGAGGCTGAGACAGGGCTTTGGACCCACCCTGGAGGGTGAAGGCGGGTGCTTTCAGATAGGACTTTTAATGAAGGCTTGGTACTTTGAGGTACTTTGATTCTCAGAAGTTAGATGCATCCTGGGAGCTAGATTCCTCACTGGAGAGGGGACATAGACTTCCTGAGACCCTCACTTACCAACCTTACCTTCTTATTTCAGATGAGCCCCAGGAAAGACAACTCAGAAACAACCTTAACCCGCAGGTGAGCTGCCTGGAGGCCTTGCTTGCTTTTCTCTGGACATGTATATATATATATATTCCACCTATCATCATTGTGCCAGGCTGGGCCATAGGACGCATGAAGGAAGATGAAGGTTTTGCTTGTGACTCTAAATCTGTCAGGGTGACAGGACTGACAAGAGGCCCTGGGGTTGGGTGAGATGGCACTGGGAGGGATTTGTCACCACAGCTTTGTGTGCTATGTCAGGGAGTCAAGTACCTGCCCCATGACCCTTCCCATGCTCGGAGGAGACATAGTTTTGATGGGGCTCTGAAGAGGGAGGAAGCTTTGCTCTTGATGTTGGAGTGGGAAAGGGTGAGAGAACTTTCCAGAAGGGAGGCTGTATCACCTGCCTACTACTAAACCTTTAGTAAGAGCTGGTTTTCCTAGGGCTGGAGCTGGGGTGGGGGGTGGGGGTGGGGAGCAAGAGAAGAACAATGACAAGCCACTCGTTTGAGACCATTGAACACCTAGCCACCCGAGCAGGCAGATGCAGGGACAGCTGTGTGAAGCGGGCATGACTACCCAGCCTGTGAGAACTGAGGTGTTTTTAGTGGAGGTGACAGGGTGTGAGGGAGGAAGGGAGGAAGGAAGGAAGGGAGGAAGGGAGGAAGCAGTGGGAAGCGCTTCTGATCCTGGGATGCCGGATCAGGCAGGCAGGCTGTTCCTCAGAGGTGAGAAGGTTCCTGGAGTCTGTGGACTTCCTCCCTGCCCGGGTCAGTGCATTCCACTCTGCAGCGAAGGCATTCTTGTTGTTTTCTGTCCTCCCTCTGGGGTGCCAGTGTGATGGGGTGCCAGCGTGATGGGGTACCAGCGTGATGGGGTGCCGGGGGTGGGTTCTTCAAGCCTGGAGACAGGCCTTGCCACCCTGCAGAATTTCACTCTGGCCTCCCTGGTTTGTTTTACTGTCTTCTCTTCCTACAGTGCCAGCGTGAGGCTGCCGGCTAGCACCGTCAAGCTAGGGGAGAAACTGGAGAGATACCACACGGCCATCCAGGTAGGAGCAGAGAGTATCTGTGAGGGCAGGAGCCCCCGCCAGGATGGAGAGTGTTGTTTATGAACCTCACAGTCCCAGCTCAGCCCTCACATCTCTGATTTGGCAGAGGTCAGAATCCGTCAGGTCTCCAGGCTCCTCCCGTACCGAAGTCCTTGTCACGCCTGCCGGTGTAGCCAGCAAGCGCCACCTCTTTGAGAAGGAGCTGTCAGGCCAGAACCGCACAGAACCAACCTCCATCCGAAAGGTGAGGGCCGGATCCCAGCTGCCGGGCTCTGACATCTTTGAAGCCTGGGCCTAACCCTTGGCAAGGTTAGAAACGGTATTGTCTGTCAATGCTGGCAGGACCTTGGTTTGGCATTTGTGTTTCTGAGTTTGAGTCTCCTTAACTGGGTGCAAAACTCCCCAAGGTGGAGCCTATCCCAGGTACACATAGCTTGTACCAAGTGACACTGTGATAGACAGAATCTTGCCCCCATTCTAGGGTCTTTGGAAGAGCCTTACTGTGGTCAGTGTCTCTGAACCCTAAAGGTGGACATTTTCTTTCTAGGAAAATCTGCGTCTGTCAGGGGTTGTGACATCAAGACTTAACCTGTGGATCAGCAAGACCCAGGATTCGGGGGACCAAGGTCCTCAGGTATCCTCACCCACGCGTTTCTTACAAGGAGGTCAGAGGAGGGATAGGCTCAGCAACAGTGGGTCATTTCAGAAGTGGAGCTGGTGGCAGGGCCTGTGGGATAAGGACACAATCTGTGGGTGACAGCTGCACAGAGGAGAGAGTCTGGGTCTCCCTCCCTTCAGGAAGAACAAAGGCATCTGGAGTAGGGGACAGGTGGGGGACTCAGGTTCCTCTTTACCCCTGTCTGAGTTCCTGCTCTTTACTCTGATGCCCTGATCAGGAGGTACGGAAAGAGGCATCAGTCACTAAGAGGGCTCAGTGGGGAAGCAAGCCGTCCACATCCCTGGATGCAGAGGTAAGTGGGTTGGAGGGGACTGGCCCTGGAATACAGTGGAAAGCCTCCAAACCTGTCCAAGGGCTTACTCTTAAGTGGGTTGCAGTTTGGAGTTGTGTGGTCTGAGTGTCCGGACTCTGACAGTCCCTGTGTTCTCGGATGGCCGACCCCTGAGAATGATGGGAGCCCCTGCACTGGCTTGGCTGAGCTGTAGTTTGGGTCCCCCATCTAACCATTAGGTTTTGGGTACCTTACCCAGTGTGGGCAAAGGCTTGGTCGTTCAAAGGTGTGCCTTCTTATCCAGAGGTGCCCTTCCCCATAGCCCTAGGAACTCCCTTTCCTGTTCTAATTGGCCTTTGTCCCACAGGTGTGACAAGTCCTGTCAGGACAGACCTGCAAACCTGCATCCCAAGGGCTCTTCATCATGCTGGCCCCTCTCCTGCAGACCCCACTCCCTTCCTGCCTCTGGATCAGTCTGGTCAGGGCCCTCAGGGGCCAGGAACATGACTACCACTCCTCCAGCCCCTCTCCAGCCCAGACTGTGGGCAGATGTTCTCTGGTACTTTCTTGTCCCACTGAAGGCACAATGTATTCTGAACCCAGAAAGCACCAGAGCACAGCCCTGGCCCGTCAGCCATGGAGTGTCTGTGTCCTCTCTAGGGACTGCCTCCCTTTCTCCTGCTCACTTCCAGCATCAAGCTGGGCTATTTGGCCAACTGCAGAGTTACGTGTCTTGCCTGCTCCCAGCAAGGACTCTGTGTGCCTGTGATATCTCCACAGTGAGTCCTAGACCTATTTACCACTCCCAGAGGCTTGTTCAAGCCAGACTAGAAAGGAGTGGCCAGGGGCTGCCCATGTGCTACACTCCCATGCTTGCGCTGTGTTCCCCACCCTCCTGCTGCCCTGATCGGGAACGTGGTGCCTTTTTGTCTTACCACATGCCTTACTCTCAGCCAGAAAAACCTTTCCCAGGAAGGATCTGATAAACTCATTCAGTCTCAGGTGTAAGTGTCTGGTAATGTCGATGGCTTTGTTCTCACAGGCTTAGCGTTCCTTCGGAATCGGCTGCAGGGAGTCTCTGGTAATGTCGTTTGGCTTTGCCGGAAGAAGAAACACATCCCTCAGTCCCATCTTTCCTCATTTTTAAGGTCCTGGCTTTGTGACTTAATTGTGCATACCTGGTGTTGGGAGAGGTGGCTCAGCAGTTAAGAACCCTGGCTGCTTCAGGGGACCTAGGCTCAATTCCCAGCACCTATACATTGGCTTGCAAATGTCTGAAACCTCACTTTTAGGGAATCTGTAGGCATTGCATATACACATGGTACGCAGTTATACATGCAAGCAAAGCACACATAAAATAAAAATCATTTAAGGGCGCAGAATTTCACATAACCTCCATTCCATACTTCTCCCCAGGTTTCCTCTTCCCAGTCCTCAGTACCATGGTCCCATGTGAGCTTGTAGAATGCTGAGCCACCCAGAAATGCACAACAAATCCTGCAACTCTGTTATGGCCAGAGTCTGAAGGAGGTTAAGCCATTCCAGCTCTTATTCCCAATCAAGTGCTCTGCATTCGCCTAGAACAGCCTTGAGGGAGAGAATGGGTGAAGGCTGCTCAGAACCACTTGCCTGGGGCATTCCAGTCTCTCAGTCATGGCTAGTAAGTGCCACCCTGGGTCCCTGCTCTCCTAGTTTATGGAGCAGAAGCAGCCAGTCCTTCCTGTCTTTTTGTCCTGGGTGAAGGCCCTTTGTCTTAGGCCCTATAATCCAGGGGACAGAGGTCCACAGACTCTGCGTGTGCTCACACTTCAGCATCCAGGCCTGGCTTACCTCTGAAAGCCTCTTGCAGCTGATCTCATCCTTTTGCTGGGCTGGAGGTGGAGGAAACCGGCCCTGAAGACCTGCCTGGAACATCTTGTATGTCCTGAGAAGGACTTAATCTGCAATCGAGGGTTGATGTAAATCTGGGCGGGGCAGGGAAGGTAGCTATGTGCCACCCAGGCAGTGGAGGGTGTAACTGCTCTGCTTGGGCTGAGAACCTTGATTGGGACCCCAGGCCCTTCCCTTCTCTGAATTCCAAAAGTTCAGGCAGGTGACCTCAAAGAGCTTTGGGGTGTTCATGATGCAAATTTTGGGTGGTTCCTTGAAATATGAAGCCCTGTAGCAAACGAAACTGTCCTACGTACAGACTTTTAGGAGAGGCTCATGGTGTTCCCTGGGACAGTGGAGGGGCTGCTCTTATCTGCATCCCCTCTTTGGGGTGCCCACTGTGGGCAGACAGTTGGTGGGAGTGCTGGGGCAGCTGCATTGCACAGCTGCTTCTGCCTCCTGCTTTGCTCTGGAGACAGCTGATGAACAAGTGTGTGTGTGTGTGTGTGTGTGTGTGTGTGTGTGTGTGTAGGAGGTGACATTTGAGTGCCCCCTGGAGGCACTCTGCTCTACCTCCCTGCTCTGCTGCTGCGGTGGCCTGGGGACATCCTGTCACCGTGTGGGTATCCAGTGTTCACCAGCCCGCAAGCTTCTTCAGATCGTCACACTTCTGATTTTCTGCCTATCTGCCTAGGCCTGGTGATTTGTAATGACCAGACCTCTAAGATGCTCCTGGAGCCATCTTGCTTTGCACCGGTGTGGCTGCCAAGAAGTGGCTGTTTGGATAAAGTCCCACACCTAAGATACTCAGAACCCATTGGTTTTCTCGCAGGAGGGTGCTCTGTGTGGATAGATGCCCAGATTCTTCTTTTAGGTATCCATGAATCTGGCTATGGCCTGTCTGAAAGGTTATCAGCGCTCTTGGAAAGTAGTTTAAGTTCCAGGAGGGTTTAAGAAAAAATAACTTGTAAACTCCCGGAGATTCTAGACTGAGATACAATGCAAAAACTGGGGGCTTTGGTGGGCTAGGGTAGGAAGGGGAAACAGGCTGTCTTGCTCTTTATGAGGTCTGTCTGGCTTCTGCACCCATCATCCCTCTGAGTCTTCTCCCTCCCTCTGGCTTTCCCAAGCCCTCCCCCTCCCCCAGATTTCCTGAGCCCTCCCTTTCCTGGGATGTTATTACCCCACCCCACCCCCATCCCCTGCCTGTCCTGCTGCCGACCTGCTGGCAGCATGGAGACACACATATCTCAGGATAAGCCTGGGGCTAGGGATCAAAGTCACTGGGCTCAGAGGCTGCTAGGGACCATGGGAAGAGAACCGGGTCAGCTGAATGATGGGTGAGTTGGCTGGTAGTGTGGACATCTTGTGTGCAGAGGATCCTTACAGGGGCTTTGGAATAGAGTGAGCCCTGTCCCTCTGAAGTGGTAGAACTAAAGGAGGCCAGGAAAGAAGAGATAGCAGGGGCTGGGCGAATCTGGTTTACTCGATGTGAACAAGAGACGGAATCTAACAGTGTTTGGAAGGGTCAGGGATCTCAGGGCTTGGGGTACCTGGAAAGTTGGGCCTGGTTGGTGTAGTACATGTCCTCCAGATTCTGCTGGGACCTGCCGAGAAGACTGGAGTGGAGAGAGTCAGCTGCCCCCACCCCAACTTAGTTTCCTTTTAGTTTTCATTACCCCTGAGCCCTACCTTATGCCAGACACTGTGTGGGCTGGTGGACATAAATGTTCAAGCTGCAGTACAAACGTGGTCCTGATCTTATGGATCCTAGGGATCTTTTGATCTAGTGGGCAAGCCCACACAGCAGCTCGCTGTGACCACAGTCTCTAAGTCTGGGGAGAATTCCAATAATCCTCTCTACCACACTCTTACTGCCAGACTAAGGAGAGTAGCCATTCCTGGGTAACCTCCTCCAGCCATTGGAGGCCACTTCTGTGAGGATGACATAGTGTGTGGCCTTGAGGCTCATGGAGAAGAAGACTAGATACCCTCACCAAGGCCTGCAGAGCCATCTCTCTGCCTGGGGCCACTTGGCTCATGAGAAGCAGCCAGCAGCCCAGAGGACATCTTTTCCACCCCCCCTCCACCCCACCCCAGCCTCATTTTCAACAGAGTTCTTGCCCTTTGTTCTCTAGGACCTGGCTCATGAAGTGTCTCTGAGGTTGATTTCTGCCCCCAACTCTGCTCCCAGCCTGCCCTTCTGGGCCTGGGCTCCTGGCATCTGCTTTATCGGGATTCTCAAGAGGGACAGCTGGTTTATGTTACAAGCCTGTTCCCTGCATATCTGCTCTGGTTTTAAATAGCTTTATCTGAGCAGCTGGAGGACCACATGAGCTTATATGGCGTGGGGTACTTGTTCTTTCAGCCCTGTGCCGGGCACTTGCCAAAATAGCAGCCAACACCCCCCATTGTGTTAGCCCCCCCCATCTCCTGCCGCACATTCCTCCCTCTGCGGGGCTTGGCTCCCAAGGCCCCAGCCCACATGCCTGCTTAAAGCTCTCCCCATACCCTGCCCTCAGCCAGTCCCTGCTGAGGCTGAGCAGATACCTCAAGACCTGTGTGCAGTCCCTGTTCAGAGGTAAGACAAGGGAAAGCTCTAGAAGGGACAGAGGTCAATGGGAGAATATGAGGGATTTGGTCCTGATACCTTTCCTTAGTCTTTTGCTTGCGTCCACCCCAAGTGGCTACCAGGAAATCCATGGCCCTTTTTTAGAGAGGAGAACACCTACTATGCAGAGTGGGTGTTTCCAGGACAGACTCTAACGTGAGTGCTGTGGAGTGGAGAGAGCTCGCATTCTTGACGGGAAGTGAGTTGGAGGTCCCGACCTGCCCCTGAAGATAATTTGTGGTTTCAAAGTTTGAGTAGATTGCTTTCTCTCCCAAGACCTTATTTTATTTATGAGTAGAGTAGTCTAGATCATTGCTGGGCCACTAAATACAACAGAACCCTAACCAGTAGGGATTCCCAGATTAAGGTGAAGGACTACCCAAACCTTTCTTCTAGAGGCCCAGAGAGCAGGGTAAGTCCCTGGTTATATTAGCTGTGGGGGCCTAGCTCTCATGTCTAGGAACAAAGATGCTGTCTTAGAAGCACTGAGAAAGGAGAAATGTGCAGAGGCAGGTGGGCCTGGTGGGGCTCCGCCAAGGAGATGTACCATCTCCACTGGGCTTCTGGGACCAGGTGGGATTCTACTCTTGGAGGAGGTCTAGGGTGGCTAGTACTGGGGGGAAGAGGGAGCCACAGAGGAGTCCAGATCTCTTCCCAGGAGAGGTAGGCTAAGCTTGTCAACATTGGAAAGGTTTCCCTGGGACCCACTCTGTCCCTGCCAGTGTGGCCCTTGCTTCACTCCAACCTGCCCTTAGGGATGGCTCTTTTCAGAGCCTTCACATTGTAGGTGGCTTTTCTGACTTCTGGGATAGTGAGGGATTGTTCAGGATGTAATTGCTTCGAGTGTAAGACATTTCCAGCGCATTCCACAGGGAGTCCGGCTGGGAAGCCACCTGACCTCCAGGATTGCTCCTCTGACCCTCTTCTCACAGGACAAGTCCTTCTCTAGGGCAGAAGAATCTGAGGGGATCAAGTTGCCTTTGCCCCTCCCTCTTCCCCGTCTGCTGATACCTCAGCTCATGGGCTAACAGCTGGAGTTTTAGGAAGATCCCAGCTTAATGCTGTGGACAAGGGCTGAAGGACAGAGCCTGTGGTCCTCAGATGTGGCAAGGCCAGAATCTGAAGCTAAGCTCTTTTATAGGTAAAATGATTAAAGCTTCAGAGAGCTTAAGTGACCAGCCCAAGGCCACACAGTAAACGCTGGGCTTAAAATTCAGACCTTTTGATCCCTAAAGAGAGTCATCTCCTGGCTTCTGTGGTTTTTTTTTTGTTGCCCATGAAAGGTGACCCTGGTGGCTTGTTGTGAGGGTAGTCAGATGGTAAGAAGCTGGCGAAAGTGTAGGGCCCTGGGGACATGCTCCTAGCCACCCCTCCAGCTCCCCATCTCCTCCCATTTGGTAGCCCTCAGGCTCAGTGTCCCCTTAGTTCACCTGGCCTAGGTGTGGTCCCCTGTGGGAGCACTTAGTGCTCTCAGTGCTCTTTTGGGATGCACTTCCTGGTGTTCCTGGGGACAGGAACCAAGGTGCTCTTACTTCCTCTCATCTGCCCCAGTGATTTTAAGCTTGTGGAAGGGCAGGAGAGAAGCCCTGGGGCAGCCACACACACCCCTTCCAGAATGATCCCCTCTTCCCCATCCCAGGCAATGGGCTCCTTCTCACAGGTTCTGATAGCTCACCTGGGGTCTGGACAAGGTGAGTCTACTACCAGACTCCTGGACTCAGGAGTGGCTGTGCTCATCCTGAGGTCTATGTGGAGGTCATCTGGTGTCCAAATCTTCTCAGTAGAACACAGCTCCACCCACTGTTAAGACACCGTACACTTTTGGCACCCCCCCTTTCACTATCTTAATGTGGGGGACAGGGAAGGTCAGGCTGCCATGTTGCATGGGGCTGCTGTCCAGAGCTCCACTTGAGCAGGCCCCCTCCCCGCAGTCTCGGTCCTACTTCAGCAGAGGGAGCAAAGTGAGGACTCGCTTTGCCTGTCTCCAGCCGAGCAGGCCTGGACCAGTCCCAAGCCCCAGTGAGTTCCGAGTCTGAGGCAGTCTCTACTTAGAGCATCTGGGGACTCCCAGCTTCCTGGACACCTGTCCGTGTCAAGGGCGGCCTTGTGCTGCCTATCACTGTAATTAGCAGGGCATTGCATCTCATGGATGTCCGTAGATGTGCACTTGGGGTCTCAGCCCTCTTTTCTGCATTGGGACATACGTGGGAAGCTGGACAAGGCAAGGGCAGGACCATCCGTATTCCAGCCTTCTGTACTGGAAATGTGGGTCAGACTACAGGGGATGGCTTCAGTGTGGGCAGAAAGCAGGGCACAAGAGAAAGAATCGAGGGTGGTCCTGTCAATCACGTTGCTTCTACCGATCTTAAGTTTGTCACACTGTGGGCTTGTATACCTCCCCCTTGCCCCCCTTTTTTGTCAGGAAGATTATATTGCAAAGGACAAGGGCGTTGTCCACATTTCAGTCAATATGCTAGTGTCTTTGGGCTAGGCACTGAGATGCCTTCAGGACTTGGGTTATAGTAAAATGGGTTGAGTTTGTATACCAGGTCAGGCTATGGCACTATCTCTAATCTTGAGGTTCTGTTACATACACCACAGGGAGGAGATATTTCCCAAAGGGAATTATGTTTTAGGAAAACATGACCTTTCCAATGTCATAGTCAAGGACTCTAGGGAGGCAGCATTCAAAGGCAGATGAATCTCATGCTAAGACCTTACTCTTTCCACCTCTTCCCATGGCTTCTTGTGACTACAAAGTTCGTAGGACTACACCTGGCCATGTCTAGGCATCCGCTCACTCATATCTGGTGGATCCTCACAGGGTTCCTTAGTGGAGGTGTCTGCATTCCATTATTTAGAGAGAACCGGACCAAGGTTCAGCTGTACTCCAAATGAACGAGCACCTCAGCAACTAACAGAAGGGAGCCTGAAGCCACTGCGGTTCCTGCCACAGTTAAAGGAACATCTCCACCAGTTTCCCAGGGGAACCCTGAAGTTGGAATCTTTATTGAGATTCTGTGGACTATTATGCAGCTCTACTACAAAAGAGCCGAAGAGGTGGCTTAGCAACTAAGAACACATACTTAAGGATCCAAAGTAGGGTCCCAGCATCCATGTCAGGGGGCTCACAATCAGCCGTAAGTCCAGCTTTAGGGGCTCTGAATTCCTCTTCTGAATGCACTCGAACTCATGCGCACACATACTCACACAGACACACATAATAAAAAATTTTTAAATCTAAAAAAAAAAAAAAATTACAGAAAAAGTTTCTTTGTCTTACCTTCCCCAGACAATAATAATATAAAATTATATAGTGTAACATCAAAATTATATAATGTAATACTCATAGTGTAGAGTTACCAATTCAGTTTATATGTACTCTCAGACCACCCCGCCTCCTGCATCACTTGTGTGGTGTTTGGGTTGAATTCTATACAGTTTTAACCTGAATATAGTCATGTGATCATCCCTACAGCCAAGACCCACAGGGGAACCTGTGAGATGGCTCAGTGGTAAGAACACTTGCCACCAAACCTGACAACCCGAGTTCGATCCCTGGGACCTACAAGCTGGAAGACAAAATCAGTTGTCCTCTGACCTCCACACATGTACTATAACACACACACACACACACACACACATTTTTAAAAAGATTTATTTATTTATTATATATAAGTATACTGTAGCTGCACGAATACATTTTCAAAGGCCAATAAGTATCCCCCGTGTACATTTTTATTACCATTTCCTCATCCCTTGTGCCCTCCGTGAGAGACCCGATGACTTGTTCTCCATCTTTATAATCTTACCATTTCAAGAAAGCTAACAAAGGAATCATTCGCACAGCTGGGGCCATCCTGCATATGACGGTTACAGTTGGCTTTTCCCAGGTAGTAGCTCAAGAAAACGTAATAGTCGTTTATCTCTTTTAAGTGTTGAGTTCCACGCTGTGCAGGGCTCCAGTTCTTGCCACCGGTTTCCCAGGGGAGCTCCGTGCCAGGATGAAAATGTCTAGTGAGAACAGAAATGGGGTGCTGTTCACTGGGACACTCTGCTCCCCTGAAAAGTGGAGAAACAATGACTAACCTTTCTTGGAGGATTACCAACAGGAACCTATGAAATCCAGGGTGGCATGCCTGCTCGGGGACAGGGAACTGGGGAACACCAGTTGGCTACCTTGCTGTGCGGTTCAAGTGCCACGGTTGCTTCCTTGCAGAGGAAGAATTTAGGTTCCTACTGTGGGTCACACAGTGGAGTCTAGCTAGGTGCAGAGGGCTCATGTGGGAGGCAACATTCTCTCACCTGCAGTGACGTTTTTTCTCTTTCTGGAGGGAGAGCCGAGAGCATGTCTGACGCCGAGGAGGTGGTGGAGGAGTACGAGGAGTAAGTATTGAGAGCATCCTGTCTCCTGTGTTGTCCCCTCACACCCACCCGTTAGCCATCCACAACTCTCCTGCTAGAAGGAGTGGCCGTGCCTGTTTGCAGGACGTAGAGTTGGGATTTCTTCCCTTCCTTCCTATTTCTTTAGCTCTGATTAGCAGATCCCAGGCAGACCTCAGGCTTGGGACTTTGGGAATACATGGCTCAGTTCCAGGGCCAACAGGGTCTTACTTTACTGGTGCACTGGCCGCCAGGAGGCAAGCTGAGAAGCTGGTGCTGTTGAAACTGCCAACAGTTCAACAGCTCCCCCGAGGTCTCAAGTCACCCCACAGTGCCTGTCTATGGGCCTGTTCTGGAGAAGCCAAAGGTGACACAACAAGTATGCCATAGAGAGGTATCCTCAGGGAGGTCACACAGATTCCCACAAAGCCTCCTTTCCCTTGGAGCTGCTGAGATAGGAACGAGGGAAGGACTTAGCAAAGGCATGGAACATGCAGATGTGGTACAGGAACCTGGGGAGGCAGAAGTGTGGAGAAGGTAGGCCTCACTTGACAGCATTTGGAGAGAGACTTGGGAGAGAAGGGCTTCCTAGAAAGGAGAGCTGCCTGGGAGAACTTAGAAGTGAGGTGAGAGGAAGAACTGGCGAGAATGCTGGATGCCAAGATTGTTGACATAGAAGTTTGCTGGGGACAGTGGTGGATAGTGCTGGCTGAGAAGGGTGAGCCAGGCTGCCTCTGCAGGGCAGGGCAGAAAACAGATGCCATTTGAACAAGAAAAGGGGGGTTGGCTGGCTTCAGGGAAAGGTCATTGTGTAGAGGTGTGTGTGTAGCATGTGCTTTGGTACTGACAGCATCTTCTTTTATATTCAGGGAACAGGAAGGTAAGAGCTCATGGGGATACCCACTCAGATGCAGGACAGTGTGGCTGGAATCTGACGCATCCCGTCTCTCTTCTTCTCTTTTGCCCTGGTCTTCTCTTATGAGCAGAAGCTGCGGAAGGTATGTTCCTTGGGCAGGTGGGGAGCCAGAGAGGAGTATCAGGAGGCCAGTGTTTCTGGGAAAACAGTTTGTCTTTGCCCTGAATGCCTAGATGAGCAGAGATGTTATAAATAATCAAGTCTGTATATGTGAGTGTATAAAACACACACACACACACACACACACACACACACACAAACACACACATGAAAACTTTGAAATGTATGTAAACAAGAAAAGAATAATGACTCCCACACTCCCATCACCCAGTCCCCACCATTGTAAACACAGCCAATCTTTTATCTTCAGCTGATCCTAGCTGTTCTGAAGAGACACCCCAAACCATCCTCAGATACATGCATTACTATTTCAGCACATAGTTCAGGATATGTGGGCTGGAGAGATGGCTCAGCATTTCAGAGCACTGACTGCTTTTCCAGAAGACCCAGGCTCAATTCCTGGTACCCACATAGTAGTTCAGAACTGCATATAACTCCAGTTTCAGTGGATCTGGCACCCTCTTTTGACCTGTACGGGCACCATACACACAAGCAGTGCACAGACATACACAGAGGCAAAACATCCATATGTATAAAACATTAAATTAAAAGTTAAAAAACATAAGCACCATTAAACAAACAAATATAACCACAATGCATGAGTGGGCCCAAGAACATCCCATTTACTGTCTCCTCAAATGTGATTACGAATCTGAAAGTGCTAAGTGAATCAGGATATTTTCTGAGGGCATGAAGCTTTATTGCAACCTGGCTAAGTTCCATCTTGCTGTCCCCTCCTCGAGCTATGCCTCCTTGCTTTCCAGGCCTTCTGGTTAAAATAGGGAGCCTCTTGCTCCTTTAAGCCTGTTCTGAGTCATGTGACCACACAAGAGGCAGGATCAGAAAATGCCCACAAATGCCATTTCTGGTTTTCAGGAGCCATTAGAAAGATCGCTCACCCCGGACCATCTAGCATTCATACCACTGAGCTAAATCTCCAAACCATGGCCTTTTCTTTTTTCTTTTTTTTTTTAATATTTATTTTTTATTTTTAGTAGTGCAGGATGATCTCAAGCTGTGGCAATCCTCCTGCCTCAGTTTCAGTACTGGGATATTAGGCATAAGCCTTGAACCACCATGTCCAGTTTCAAAAATGTATTTTGAATCAAGAGTTCGGCTGCCTCTAACCTCCTCTGTAGAAGGGACCCCGTCTGCTGGGGATTCTTTTACGTTGGAGGATTTTCCTGCAAATGACAGGAGGTTCTGGGTGGAAGGGTTTGAGAAACAAACTTGAGCCGGATTTGTAACCTCCAGCCTGGCTACTACACACAGTAAGATCTTTCTGGGAGCTAAAGAACTTTTCATTGAAGCCCTTACAGCTTTTGCAAGTTATCATGCTTGCCTTGAATGGCCTGAGGCAGCCCCTCTGTCTTAGAAAGGAAAGGTCCAGAGTGGCCGAAACCGATAGGACAGATAATCCTAAGTGTCTTGTTTCTAGGGGAAAGGGTCTTCCCATCGCTGTTAAGCAATTCCTTAACCAGAGATTTGCATCACGAACAACGGGGAAGTGGTCAGTCTCCTCAGAGTATGAGCCCAGGCCTTCCAACAGCCTTTGCCAGCTTCCTTAATATGGTTCCCAGTGGGACTTTCCTACACGTGATTCTGGGAATCGGTAGATGTTCTGTGGGTCAGTCCAAAAACTCATTCTGAGCAGGAATGTGGGGGAACCTGGAGGAGGAGTCAAATCTTTTCCTATTCTCCCTGCTACTGGGGTCCACCATCTTAGTGAGAGCAAAGCCAGGGCCTGTAGCTGAGGCGCTTCTCTCTCAATGCTTTCAGGTGCCAGGCATGCTAAGCTGCTCCATCCCCAGTCGTGGTTGGCAGGCAACTGTCCTGTCCACTTACTTGAAGCTCAGGCATGTCACAAGGAGTGCGCTTGCCATATTGCTTGAGTGTTGACTTGTGAATCAGAGTTCGGGCCTAACTCTGAGCTGGTTTTGGTCTGCGCCGCCGCCAGGCTTTGCGCTGCACACTAACCTGTTCTGCTTGCTCCCTTTGCTGTCACTGCCGCCACCTCCTGCACCCAGAAGAGGAAGACTGGAGCGAAGAAGAGGACGGTAGTACAGCTTTCCCTGTCCTGTGCCTGTCCCTGCTTTCCTGCTCCTCCTGGGCTCTGGGCTTAGGCTAGGGAGACCACCTTCAGAGGGCCAGGACCCTAGGACTGGTCACCAATTCCCTCTTTTCCTTCTGGGAGGGGAGTAGGAAGGATCTGGGCTATCCTATCTTCCCACCTGCTCCACATATGGTCACAGAAGGATTCCTGTGGCAGGAATGGACCCCAACTGCTCCACTGCGCATGTCAGTGTTCATGTGGGGACCGTCCCTGTTTTGCCTAAGGCAAGGTAGGGCTCTGGGGACAGAGTCATTGAAGAGTATAAGAAAAGGCCAGAAATAGCCAGAGCAGAAAGGACATGATGTCAGCTTTCAGATGTGTTCTGCCGAGAGATGGGGTCAGGCTGGGCTTGCTTCTTGGGGTAACAGAAGGGGAGGGGAGACAGAATGGGGCTTAATTTTAGGACTGGCTTTCCCACAGTGATGTCCAGGGAGGCCCTAAGTGTGACCTGTTTCTTGGGCTTCTAAATGACCATTGGGCGCATGGCACGTGGCACAGAAAGATGAAACCTAGGGTGAATGGGAGATGTGGTGTCCTCAAGGTGGACTCCATAGCTGGCCATCTTCCTCTACTCTTATGCTACCTGACAAACCTCCTTCAAGGTTGAAAAAGAGGTACCCCAGACCTCAGTGGGGACCCAGTCCTAAGAAAGGAGGGCAGAGAAGATGAGGCAGCGGGGGTTGGGTGTGGGTGGAGGCCCTCTCTCCTCTGATGGTTCTTTCTGTCCTGAGGTGTTTTCTTCTCCCTCTGCCAAGGGGTCACCACTTGTCAGTCTATCAATCACTGAATGTTACAAGTACTTCCGCCAAGCTGAGTCATGGTCTGGATGGCATCCTGTCTCCCTAATCTGTCTGCCCCTTCAGAATGTTGGGAGAGGCGGGGTCCATCCACATCCTGTCAAGCAAAGGATGAAAATAGAAACTGCTGGCAGCCTTCTAGGTAGCACATCTCGCTAACTATTATTGGGCAGTTCATCCGCCCGCACAACCTCTGTTGGGTCTGGAAGAAGGTCTTGAAGAGTCACTGGATTCACAACAGACCTTCCCTAGCACCTGAGTTTAGTCAGGGCCTGTTCTGTGGTGCCAGCACCTCTCGGGTGAACAGTTAGGGAAGACGATGGATTCCTGTCACCAGGAAGGTCATGGGGAAAGCCAGTTCTAAACTGGGCAGAAAGAAGCTAGACAGACCTTCACCCCAACCAGCCCCCAGCAGTGAGTCTTGATGTCCTCTGTTACCAGTTTTTCCCACTGTCACACCACATTATATATTATATAAGTATATAAAATGTTTCTACACTAGGGAAGACCCAGCTCAGATTTCCAAACTCCCAGGGAGGCAAATTTGGGGTACTTACCAGTCAGATGGGACTCTTCTGTTGGGTTTCACTTTTCCTGCAAAGGAGCAGACAGGGAACTCTGGGGCACTGATTTACTTGGGGGGTGGGGGGTTGAGGCATGGGTGAGAGTGTACATGAATGGGTGAGGTTATAGGAATCTTTGCTTGAAGAAGTAGTCCTGGGCTGGGCGTGGCTTTTCGCTCCAGTCTGAACCAGGAGCCAAATAGCATTCCTTCTGTCATTTGGGTCTGTGGCTCCCATATCATGTGAACTTGGATGTTACTGGCTCTGTTCTACCCTGCCTGATGTAATCTCTGTTTTGGGGGGTACTATCTGCATGTTGAGAGAGGGGCCCGGTTGGTCATGGTGTCTGTTTTACCTCTCCAGAGCAAGAAGAGGCAGTGGAGGAGGAGGAGGAGGATGGTGGGGCTGAACCTGAGCCTGAGGGTGAGGCTGAGACAGAGGAGGCCAACGCAGAAGGTACAGCCCAGGGTGAGGGGATGAGGGGCTGGGGTGGTGTCGTAAGAAGGCGTCCAACAGGTGCTTACTAGCTTGTGTGCCTGAGATCCCTGGCTGGGCTCGGGGGATGCAGCAGTCTGTTTTCTGGCTGATGATTGTCAATCGAGAGCTTCTTTTGTGGTTGACCCTACAAACCAGCAGGATAGCCTGCCCGACCATGAGGAATGCTCTTGGGGGGGTTTGAGCTGGGACAGGACCTCTTTTGATTGCTCATGTTTTGTTTAGAGGTTGGTCCTGATGAAGAAGCCAAAGATGCTGAAGGTAAGTGATGCTGGCACAAGAGAACTCCTCATCGTAGCCTTGGGTGAAACTGTGCCCAGGGATTCCTGTATAACAAGAAGTTGTTTAGGAAAGAGTTGGAATGCAGAATTTGGTGGTACTTGTAGGGCTTGGGGGGACTCAAAACCTTTGTCTTCATCTCAGAGAAGTAGCCTTAGTGTCCAACAGGAGAGGGACCCAGTGTTTAGCCCCTGCTCTCAGAAGTAACACTCACACCTGACACTCCTGGTACCCAGGCTGCTAGTGAGGTCTGATATTTAGAGGAATGACTTCTAAGACATGCATGGTCCATACTGTAGCATCATGGTCCCCGTCAGGCTGCAGCCTCTGTCAGTTGTCTCCAGTCACATGTAGGGCAGGGGCACAGCCAGCTAGGCCTTGGAGTCATGCCCACTAACTCCCTTGGCTTTGTGGCCACCAGGAAGTCTAAGGTACAAAACATTAGGCAGGCCTGAGAGTGGTTCTAGGGTCAGGGCCCCTGCGACCTTCCCACAGGACTGTGCATTACTGCAAAATCTGAGAAGCAATCTTTGCAACCCAGAACAGGCAAGTAAACACAGCCAGCCATTCTCTGTGACCTCACCTCCAGGTCACCTTCATGCTTGTTGGTGATTACGGAAGTCCAGATTTACTAGACCTGGGAGAGACTCCCTGTGCAAATGGGGAGACAGAGGCCCACAGGTGCCCAGCTCAGGGTGGAGCTGGCAATACTTAGGCTTTCTGACCCCATACCTCCATCTCTCTTCTCCAGAAGGTCCAGTAGAGGACACCAAACCCAAGCCCAGGTGAGTGGAATGCACCTATCTATGGCAAGGCCCTGAAGGCAGAGGCCGGTGAGGGAGGGTGACCAGGAAGCGACAGGAGTGCATGTGCGCATGCGCTGGCGCTGTGGTAGGCTCACACTTCCACCGAGAGTTGAACAGGTCGAACTGCACAAAGGGAGGAATGGGAGCTGAACGTCGCCTTGACCTCACTACCAATTATTTATACTATTATGGACAGAGAGGTACATTCATCTACAGAGTGGGGAAGGGCTAGTCATGGCCTTGGACAGACACATTATCTATTCCACAGGATGACTTCCCTCTTTCCTGGGGTGGGACCGAGGAGAGAAGCGATATAAACTTTAGGGAGCCAAGCAGTGAAATTATGTTGGGTCCTAGGCATTACAGCTTCAGGGAACTGCAAAAGGGCAGAGCAGGGCAGCTTTATCCCATACCTGGAACCTCATCCGGTGGCTGTGAGTGGGGCCATCCGGACAGGGAGCATTTCCTTCTTGGCAATGTTTATCCTGCCAGCAGATGGCGCTTTAGTACCCCAATGGCCTTCAGTGGCCCATGCCGATCATAGCTCTGTTAGTCCCCAGTGCTGGCTGCTTTGTGTACCCGGGAGCATCTCCTTTTAGTTAAAGGCGCACAAGCATATGAGAAAATCAAGCATCAGAGATCCACCTAGGGACGCCATCTTAGCTCTGCCCTTCTGTTTTCTAGCTGGTAGTTTTAAGCCTTGGTTTTCCTAATGGAGGTCAGCACTGCCCCCTTCAGGGATCTAGTGAGAGGACAGATGAAATTACCTCCGTGAATGTCTGTGCAAGTGAGGTAGACATTGGTGTGGACATTATGACAGAGGTGAACATTCCTGCAAGATAAAGTCCCCAGAGGCTCCAGGGACGCTTAGTCCCTCATGTCCCCAGTTGCTCTGGTGACCCCTGACTCTCCATTCCTCTCTGCAGCAGGCTCTTCATGCCCAACTTGGTGCCACCCAAGATCCCCGATGGAGAGAGAGTGGACTTTGATGTGAGTGGTGGCTCTGGGTGGAGTGAGCCAGGCTGGGGTTGTGACCAGAGCTTTCATGCTGGTGACAGAGTTCCTGATCTTGTGGGCTGCGGCAGGCCGTTGTTGGCAGGATGGTTCAGGTTCAGGCACTAAGCCAAGCCAGTACCTTTTGCATTGAGGCCACCCATTTCACTGGCATGGCAAGCTCTCAGGCAGGCTCTCCCTACAGGACATCCACAGGAAGCGCATGGAGAAGGATCTGAATGAGCTACAGACTCTGATCGAGGCTCACTTCGAGAACAGGAAGAAAGAAGAAGAGGAGCTGATTTCTCTCAAAGACAGGATTGTACGTGCCAATCTGACACAGTTTGCCCTGTTCTCCTTCCCCTGAGGCCCACCTCAAACTGTCATGCTGTTGGACACTGCTCTGCTTGGGCCCCTGCCACCTGCCTGTCACTGTGGATGCTCCTTGCCAACAGGAACTGAACCTGATAAGTTCTGGCTCTAGCGGAGCCTACCCAGGCACCACTGGCTATGGACCACAGATGAGTCAAATGTCTGTGCTCTCCCTGTTCCTGACCCCATCAGTCAGAGCTGCCTCACTAACATAGGAAGCATGGGATCAGCTTGTGGAATCCTAGACGATACTCAGAATTCCATTCTGAGAGGAGATTATATGATTCCTTGTTTTTCTGCACCTAACCATCTATTTTCTCAAATGTGCATGCCAGCCATAAGTCTTTGAGTGTAGAGGAGCTGCCAGGGCTGGGGCTGGGGCCAGAATATGGATATAGCCTTTAAAGGACACAAGAGAAACCACTTGTCATTCCCACAAAGTTGAGACAGCCTCTAGTGGGCTTTCAGGTGGCTGTCCTTACCTAGACGGGACACTCTTCTGGAGGTTCCATCTGCGACGAGCCACTTCCATCTGCATCCATGGGGCAGGCTGAGCACAAGCATTTGGAGGAGGGGCTACCTCTGGATTCCTATACTGGGGCTACCATCGCTCACGGGCACACACAGGAGCTTCTACCTCTCTCCCTAGGAAAAGCGTCGGGCAGAGCGGGCAGAGCAGCAGCGTATTCGCAATGAGCGGGAGAAGGAAAGGCAGAACCGCCTGGCTGTGAGTGACCCTAGCCCGGCCACTGAGCCCCTGGTCCCATCTCTCTTCACAGACATTGGTTCAAGTGGCAGCATTTATCACATCACATAAATCCAGGTCATTGACCCAGCGCTGACATCGTACCAATGAACAGGACAGACAGGCCAGGGCCTCATGTCCATGATTTTAAGACCCTCTAGCCCCTATTCCTTCCCTAGTGCAAGCTACATGGAGACTGAGGGCCTCTCAGCCTGGGGGCATAGTGGGATTTTATAGACATGAATCAAGGCTTCATTAACTCATTCATACAACAGTTCATCTATCCATTCAGTAGACTCCAGCATGCCTATCTTGTGCCAGAAGGTACCTTAAAGAGCTCCTTGTCCAGTGGGAAGAGATCTGATCTCATTTGTAAGGAATACCTTCTTCAACCCCTCCCCTTGCCATTGATCTATTCATTCCATCTCCACAACAACAGGAAGAGAGGGCCCGGCGTGAGGAGGAGGAGAACAGGAGGAAGGCTGAGGATGAGGCCCGGAAGAAGAAGGCCCTGTCCAACATGATGCACTTTGGAGGGTACATCCAGAAGGTAGGTGCAAAGCGGCATCAGGCACCAGGACACCCCAGTGTATCCTCAAGGCCGCCTTTGCTTGGATCCATGAAGAAATTCCCAACCGCTGTGGCTGAAGTCTAAGGTCTGCTCATGCCTAGCCCCTGAGCTGGCTATCAGCCTGACCATGGCTTCAGTAGGAGGGCTCTGCTGTGTGTGACGGTTAGAACACTAATATGCCTCCAAATTCTGGCTCCCCAAGGGGACAACTGGGAGAATCTTGGGTCTTGGAGTCAATGCTCTGGCCTGCAATAACCTCTGTTTCCTCACATGGCCTGGTACTGCTTGCCCTGTAGCTTCCAGGAGACAGATGAGCTAACACAGAAAACATAAAGAGTGTGCTGCACAGATGTTGGGTGGTTTGCTTGTGGCCAGTCTGTTCCTCACGCCTACTAGATACCTTCCTTTCAAGGCTGAGCTCTGATTGATTTCTTTCTACCTTTTTTTTTTTTGAGACAGGGTCTCACTGTTTAGCCCTGGCTGTCCTGGAACTCGCTATGTAGACAAGGCTTGCCTCAAACTCACAGAGATCCACTTAACCTCTGCCTCCTGTGTGCTGGGATAAAGGCATGGCCTGCCATATCCAGCCAGGCTTGATTTTTTTTTCTGTATGCATGGAGGCATGAGAATATTTCGTTTTAGATATCCTAAGTCCCTAGCTCTGCTGGTGTGTCTCTGTGCTCACAGGTGACCATGCCAGGCAAACGCAACCCAAATCACACTGTCCTAAGCCCCAGACCTATGCTTGGCATAGCAGACATATGCTTGGTAGCCTCTGCTGAGCAGTGAACCACCTTCTCCTTACTGTCTTCCTGTCTCCCACCCTGCTTCTCTCCGTATCTCTGTGGCGGTCTTGGTCTTTTCTCTCTGGGTCTTTCTCTCATGGTTTCCTGGTTTAGCAAGCTCAGGTGGGTACAAACCTCCAGTCCTCTTCCTCCTCACTGTAGCTTTAGAGAGCCCCCTGGGAGGGAGCACACCTTGTTGGAGGAGGAGTTGTGGGAGGAGGGAGTCTGGAAGGGACTGGTAAGTCACCTAAGCCCCTTCCTTGCCCCTGCCTCATTTTCCTGGGGGCCAGGGATGCAGAAGCTAATGGTGGGTCATACCACTAAAGCAATAGGAGAGGAACCCAGATCTGGCCCTACTCCCCAGGGTATTGGGAGGGTCAGGGGACAGGGAGGAGCCATCTCTAACCAAGTGTCCCTGCTCGCCATCCCCTTCAGACAGAGCGGAAGAGTGGGAAGAGACAGACAGAGCGAGAGAAGAAGAAGAAGATTCTGGCAGAGAGGAGGAAGGCGTTGGCCATCGACCACCTGAATGAAGACCAGCTGAGGTGGGGACAGTTGGTTGGGTGGCCCCTGGCACTCTTCCTGAGTGAGGTGGAAGGCACTTCTCACTGTAAACCGCCAGAGGGAGGCACTCCCTCA
Source organism: Mus minutoides (assembly GCA_902729485.2). Lineage (NCBI taxonomy): Eukaryota > Metazoa > Chordata > Mammalia > Rodentia > Muridae > Mus > Mus minutoides. The sequence goes on along the minus strand of LR750283.1, from coordinate 280,975 downwards.
CACATTTGCCAAGGCACAGTACCAGTGCTGGCCCCAGGCCCCAGCAGGTCAGGCCTCCCTGTGTGAACTTTGGCGACAGGGAGAGAGAACTGAGCAGGCCCTTTTCTTATCTAAGCTCCTTCTTGGCCACATCCACACAGGAGGTGGAAAAGCAGAACTAGATGCTCTATTGTACCACGAGGGCTTCTCCTCAACTCCCAGCTCTCTGTTGTGGCAGCCCTTGGTGTCTGTCCCTGAACCCTGGGCACAGTAGCTAGGAGCCAGAATTCCAGAATGGTCAGGCCCATAGCACAGGCTGGAGGTGGGCACCCTTTGCAGACCCAACTGTGCAAGGATAGGCTGGGCCCCGTGAAGGCTGAGTTAGGGCCAGGGTGAAAGGCAACCGAGGCTACTCCAGGCCTCTCTTCATTGCTCCTCACCTCGCTTCCGTTGTGGCTCCTGCAGAGAGAAGGCCAAGGAGCTGTGGCAGAGTATTCACAACCTGGAGGCCGAGAAGTTCGACCTGCAGGAAAAGTTCAAGCAGCAGAAATACGAAGTGAGCTGCTCACTGTGTCTGTCCTGCCGTGCTCCTGGTTTGACCTAGTCCCTGCCACTGCTGACCCTCAGGCCCCTTTTCCTGTCTCTCATCAGTCCATGCAATTCATGCACTGGTCTCCAAAAGTGTTCTGGTACTTCCCTCCGCCCTGTTTGTACCCTTGCTTCCTCACTGAACCCCCTTTCTCCTCCCAGGCCTCCCTGAATGAGCCCCAACTTTATCATTTATCTTCCCTGTCCCCCCCCCCCCCAGATCAATGTTCTGCGAAACCGGATCAATGACAACCAGAAAGTGTGAGTGTCTCTGGCCCTTCTCTTAGCACGATGCATCCCGCCTCCCCTCTCCCCACCCTGTTGTGAGGGTTCTGACCCTAGCTCTTTTTCCTCTCTTTTAGTCACAGCTTCCTTCTTTCAGCCTTGGGCACGGCACCTAGTGCAGGGTGGGATAGGGGGCCCAAGGAGGTTGTTGTATTCCACCCCTGCTCCAGAATGCTCATCTCAACCCTTATCTCCCTTCCCCTGCCCACTGTCCCATTGAGAACTGCTACCCCATTCCCCCCATCTGATGGGTTCCTCTTTCTCCTGCAGCTCCAAAACTCGTGGGAAGGCCAAAGTCACCGGGCGTTGGAAATAGATGAAACTGTTCTCGTCAAAGCTCTGCCCCCTGCCTGTGACCTTGCCCTGTGCATCCCAGTTCTGGGTCCTCCTGGGCACCCAATGCAGACTCTTGTCTGGAAAGTGGGAGCTGGCTTAGCTAGAAGCCAGTACTCTGTCTGACCCCTATGCCCGCACCATGCCAGGAATAAAAAGCCAGCGCACTACACGCATGGAATGGTGTTTCTCATCTGCCCCCTCCCTGAGTGTCACAGGGAATCAAGACCCTCGTATCAGTCCAGCTCAGAGGAACTTATGCCAGTCTGGTCTTCTTTTTCACCCCTACAGCTGGGGAGAAGCCGATGGCCCGAGTATCACGCATACATTCCGAGAACAGGAGGGAGGTGCTGACAGCGGGCAGGGTTTATGTTTTAGCCTGTGAGAGTCACCAGGGACAGCGTGCTGGGGAAGAGGGCTGTCACATAGGGAGGGAGCATTCCCGTGTGAGTCATTTGCTGGTGAACAATGGGGCCTCTTTGAATGAATGGTTCCTGTTTTCTTTCTCCTCCTGGCCTGGGCACTAAGAGCCCACTGTCTGAGGGGGCAGGGAGCCCTTGAGGGAGGAAGGAAGGCTGGTTTCATTGGGCAGCTGTTCAGACTAGAGCTGCCAAGGGACTTGGCCTAGCTTGAGTGCCTCAGTTTCTCCTTTCTCAGGATCTGCATGTCTTCCAGGGCTTAACGATCTTTGAGTGGAAAGGATAGCATAGTAGCAGTTTTTGAGCAGGGAAGAGGACCGACCAGGGGTGGCAAAGCACCTGGTTCATCAGCTCCCTCGGACAATCCTCCAAGCGGGAAGGTTCTCCTGTACCACCGGGCCCTTCTCAGGCCTCCCTGCTGGAATCCCTTCTCCCATTTTTTTTTCCTTTGCTATCCATCAGCAACAGCCTATGAGTTTTGCCTCAGAACTTTGCCCGTGATCTCTGAGGCAAAGTAGTCTCAGCTCTCATTGCCCAACTTAGGCCCAACTTAATCCTTCTAGCACACTATATTAGATGGATCTATTCCTACAGGAATCACTTGCCCTGCTCCCTGGCCACTTGTACTGACCTATTTATCCTGAGCTAGGAGCCCATAACAGACATTAGTGATACAGACATGAAAACAGTACGGCTCTAGGGGCTCAGCCTGTGGTCATGGCTTCACTTGTTTATCTGTCTCTATCGGTTACTATTCTTGTTTGCTGTTACAAAATGCCAGACAGAAGCAACCTAAGGAAGAAAGGATTCGTTCTGGCTCACAGTTTAAACAACAGAGGGCATAGTCCACTATGGTGGGAAAGCACAGGGAAGAGCGTGAGGCTGCTAGCTCATTCATATCTTGGTGGATGAGGAAGCACAGGCAGCCTGGACCAGTGGTGGAGTGGGCCCTATAGTCAAGTCTCACCTCCAGAACCTCATGACTGCGAGTTAGGCCCCACATCCAGAAGGTTCCACAACCTCCCCCAAATAGTGCCATCATTGGAGGATGAAGTGTTCAAACGCACAGACTGGTGTGCAGGTGGGGTGGGGCGGTGGGGGTGGGGGTGGGGTTGTATTTCACATCCAAACCATATCAAATCCTTCCTTCAGTAACTATTTCCTGAGCTCTGACTATATGCTGGACTCTGTGGGTCACAAAGAGGCTGTGATGGGTATCAAAGGAGCAGATGGGGCCTCACCTGGCCGTGGCAGGCAGGAGTGCTTTTGGAGGAAGGTGTATCTAGTGAGCCCTAGTGGGAAGAAGGGGAAATCACTGAGAAATCTGTGTATGGAGGGAGTGTGGGAGGGCTACAAGTCTTAGATGCAGGAGGCAGCCTGTTCCCTTGCTTTGAACTTTCCCCATCTCCAAAACCATATCTTTTCTCCTAAGGTTATCTGGGTGTTGGGAAGATTTGTTTTTTTAATCTTAAATGTTCACCATTTCTTTGTAGTGAGGATATTTGTCGTGGGCTTTTATGCACTGAGGCCTTTCACATTATCCTTGCTATCCCTAAGAAACAGGGGGACTGTGGACGTGTACTCTGAAACACTCAGATCTCCAAGCACAAGTATACACCCCTGTTTTATCCATTCCATACGTTGCTCTTGTATTCGTCATGGAACTGGGTCTAACACCAGAGGTGCAAGGATGGCCAAGACTGGACTGGGTCTCCTTAAGGGTTGGGGGGAAGCCAGGAAGATGGGGATGGGGGGGATGCACACTTGACACCCCGAATTTTGCGTGCACATCTTTCTTGTACATCCCTGGGAACAAACCTCTCTACCTCCCTAAGTTCCCATCTCAATCTACTATGGACTCCTGACCTCTTATCTCAGGGAGTTCAGTACCCTGTGTCTGCTCACATGCCCCACGTGGTCCTGGGTTGGGGTAGTAGGTCCCTTGCTCCATCTTGCGAACAGATTTGCTCCCAGACAACCTTATGTCTTGGGCAGAACTCTGGCCTACTGTGCCCACTTTAACTAAGAGCAGGTGTCTCCTGGGATCCACTTACCCTGAGGTCAACTCTTGAAGCTGCAGACCCATGCTTGGGACCTAGAACTTGTCAAATCCTGGTTTTGCCAAGTCCTGACTATGGTAAAGGAACTTTGGGTGAGTTCCTGAGTTTCCCTATCTACAGGGGCGTGGCTATGACCCTGTTGACTGTAATCATCTGTGGAGTAGTTAGGGGGTGCTTGCTGCAGATTAATTGCACAGTCAGCGTTAGCCACTGCTGCTGCTGTTCTGGTTATCGAATGTGATCAGATTTGGGGACTCAAGATTTGGAGAAGTCAGCCTGGGATTTTCCCTCCCTGGCCAGACTGTGGAATCTGCACTGGACAGGCCCTGCTGCTCAGGACTGTCCTCTAGGTGCAAGGTCAAGCTTGTCCCGAGCTGAGCTTGCTTTTAGGCAGGGTTCTACACCTGAGTGTGCGGTGGTTTCTGGGAAGGATGAGACAAAATCTCAGCTTTCTTGGGCCCATCCTGGTGGGGGATGGTGCTCAGGATGAGGTTCAGAGTCAAGCCCTCTGAAAGGCTTCACTTGGAATTGGGGATAGGCTGAGATCGGAGGGGAAAGCAAGCTGGTCTCCAGGTATCTACAGAACAGTCACTGGCACTTGCCCTACAGAATGTGACCTCTCTGGAGAAGTTGAGCCTTCCTGGTAATCCTACCAGGAGGGAGATGGGGGGAGGAGAGGGGACGCTGCCACCCATCCAGGTCAGTTCACTCCCTCTCTGCACATGGGCCTTGCGGGTTGAGGAGCACCCAAGCCTCCCTAAAATGTAGCGCCTGGGCCAGAGTTGTATACTCCTGTGAACTAGCTGGGGGTAGACCTGGGTCAGGATGCAGAGCTCAGTCGAGGGACTCAGGTCCCATTGCCTCTCTCTTGCTTTCCCTACCCTGGACCTGATGGGAGATGGGGGTCCAGCGGAGGGAGGCCAGACTGAAGAGGGAGCTCAGGAGTCACAGAATGTACTGGCTCAGCCAGGTAGTAGGTGGGTGGGTGGAACAGGGCCCATTATAGCTCATTCCTGCGTCTTGGCTTGGTGAAGGGTTTGTGGATCACGGAGTCGTTGCTTAGGCCTGTTATCTTACTTTCTAGTAAGAAGGGCTCAGCTTCTCCCTCCCCCATTCTTTTAAAACATTTTAAAAAATTACAGTGTGTCTGTGTGTGTGTGTGTGCGTGTGAAGTTGTGTGGATATTAGAGAACAGCTTGTAGAAGTCAATTGTCTTCTACCGTCAGGGTTCCAGGGATTCACCTCTGGTCTTCAAACTTGGTGCAAGAACTTTTATTTGCCGAGTCACCTTGTAGCTCTCTTTACCCCCATTTTTACTCTCTCTTGCCTCTGCAATGCTCTTCTTAACCCCACTGTTTCTCCTTCCCAAGCTCACTCTGCCCATCTCTCTAGGTTGTGGCCAGTCCCTGTTTCTCTGGCCACATATTTAGTGCTTCCTTCATGGCTCCCCTGGAGAGGCCTCAGACTCTTCCCACCGAGGACTTATCCACTCCGCTGTGATTCCCTGAAGTCAGCTTTGGGAGCCCTGCTCAAGCCTTCCTCCCTGGCTCCACCCACCAGCTCACCCCAGGTTCTCAGCCTCCACCCCAACAGTGACAGGAATTTAAATTGCTCTCAATTGAAGACTCAGGAGAAAAATGTTTCCACACTTGTGCAAAGCACCCAGGCCCTGGGGAGTGGGTGTGTATTTGCCGTCTCCCCATCCCACCCTGCCCCACCCCTACTCCACCCTGTGGCTCCACATTCAGCCCAGGCCAGGACCGCAGCAGCCACACCTTAAGCTCATGCCAATCTCAAAGTAGTTTCCTCTGGAAAGTCAGGCCTGGGCAACGTAGAGCCTGGGCCAGGTTGGGCTGCTCTTAAGGAAAGCAGTGGGCAGGCGGAGGGGTGGGGAGGTTCCCAGGCTGAGACCTGCTGAATTTGTGCTGGGCCAGCATAACAGAGTGGCAGGTGTAAAGGCCTGTGCAGGATGAATCGTCTCACTTCATCCTCTTCCCACCCACCATGCCCTGCCAACTCCCCAAAGAGGCCCGCAACTGGGATGAACGTTTTGGGGGAATGAGCAAAAGTCTTTTTCCTTGAGAATTTGACTGAAGGGACCCTTTAGTTGGGTGACTTTGGCCCACATAAGGAATGAGGGTGTGAGTGGTGGATTCCCCCGAGGCACAGGGTATATAGCTCTGAGCTATGGGTAATCCTAATAAATAATGTTATTCCCCATGTATTGGGTGTCTGTAGTGTGTGTGCCAGGCACTGTGTGTTATGTCAACTCTAATTACAATAGCACACAAAGTTAGGTCCTACATAAGTAAACCCATTTTATACACTGGGGAATTGAGCCCCAGAGAGGCTGGGTGGCTGATTCACTGACTCATCCTGTGTCACATAGGGCAGGGATTACTTTTATTATGATTGCAGATAGGATCATTTTTATTATGACTTTAATTATTTGCACGACATACTTTCTATATATCTGATGAGGACAAAAGGAACATATATTTTCGAGAGGATACTTTGTATTCTAGCCAACAGCTATTTGAATGATTTCTGATTGTGCAAGCAAAACACATGCACACCAATCCTTGTAATAGGAAAATTTCGTGTGAAATAGTAGTACAAATCTATCAGTTGGAAACTTTGGTCACTCTCTGGCCAGTCAGATGTTATCATTGTTGTCAGTCAGGCCACGGCTTATGAATTAAAGTCCTTTTCTCACTTAGTTGTGGCTGGTGAGTCCCTCTTCTCCTTCTTACATAGACTGAGCCTTTCTTGCCACCAGAGCCCTAGCTCATTCATAGATCCCCAGCCTTATCAAACAGATAGAGTGACTATGGGAGTTATTCTCACAGTAGGCAGCTGGTATATAACTTGATTGGTGGACATCAAATATCAACATGATTGGAATATATGGTAAAACAGACATTATCTTTTGCACAGTTGTCAAGTCCTGTAATAAATCAAAGTGATAGCTTTTTTATATAACAAACATTTCCATCTTGTAGCTCACAGACTGCATGTGTCCCAGGAAAACGATAGGCATGACCCAATGCATGTGTAGATGACAACAGCCTCTCACTCTGTCTAAAGGTGTTCTTGCTTTAGAAGAACTTTTCTCTTAAATGGTCATGTGGCCAGGCATGATGGCACGCTCCTTTAATAGAGGCAGAGATAGGCTGATCTCCGTGAGTACAAGGCCAGCTTGGTCTACAGAGCAAGTTCCAGGAAAACTAGGAATACATAGAGAGATTCTGTCTCAAAACAAACAAATAAGCAAACAAAATGAAAAGCGGAATGGGTGAGGGGCAGCCGTGGACAGATGGCTCAGTGGTTAAGAGCACTTGTTGCTCTTGTAGAGGATCTGAATTAGGTTCCCACACAGTGGCTCACAACCATTCGTAGCCTCAGTCCTAAGGGCTCTGATTCCCTCTTCTGACTTCCCTGGGCACCAAGAATACATATAATACATGTATATACCATGCAGGCAAACATACACAGAAAATAAAAAGTAAATATTTAAAAGTAAATAAAAAGGGATAATATGCTTACCTAATACACATATCAGGGTCAGCATCGAGCCTGTTTAAATGTTGGTGTTTCTTCTAGGAGATCTGTTGATTCAGTCACTCTATAAATTTAACACACATTTATTGGGCACATCCCTATGCCAGCTACCGTCTGGTGATGAGATTACCATGGGAGCAGACCAAGACTGAACTCTACCTTCATAAACCAGGGAGAGAGCTAATGAGCAGATACTACACAGTGAAAGCTAGAAAGAGATGCTATAAATAATTCATATATAGTTACACCTGTGTGTGCCTCTGTTTCAAAATGTGAAGAAGAACCAAGAGAAAGAGAAAATACTCAGGCGGACGTGATTTAGTTGTAGGTTTGACGAACAAGCTTCCATGCACAGACCTTTATTGGGTTTAGTTCTCAGGATTGTCAGCAGCTAGCCGTAGGAAGAGAGTGGAGAGGACGCTGGCAGCAGAAAGAATGGCAGGGAATGTGGTCAAGGTACTGAGAAGAGGCCAGAAAGGATGGGAGAAGAGACCAGGCCAGGCCAGGATCATGTCACTCTTTGTAAATCCTGGGGAAGGTCATCATGGATAGTTATTGAGAGTTTTTAGTTAGAATGAAACATACTGGTTTATATGTCTGTCTGTCTGTCTGTCTGTCTGTCTGTCTATCATCTATCTATCTATTATCTATCTATCTATCTATCTATCTATCTATCTATCTATCTATCTATCTATCTTTTTCATATATAAGAAAAGTCTATAACTCTCTATGCATCTGAATATAGATAGCCTTAAACTTGAGATACTCTTCATCACTCAATTACTGAGATAATAGCACAGATCTGTGTCACTATCTAGCTCCTACACACACACACACACACACACACACACACACACACACACACACACACACACGGGGGGGCAGGGAATGAAAGAGAGAGGGAGAAGGAGAGGGAAAGAGATTATTAAATTAGCCTCACCAGTAGTCCATGGGGGTCTCCAACACCCCACAATCCTCCTGCCTTAGCCTCCTGAGTACTGGGATTACAGATGTGCACAGCGAGGTTAGCCTGATTTATGCTTTAAAAAAAAATTACCTTGGTTAGAGAAGGACCAGAAGGGACACAGGGACACTGAACAAGTCAGTGATGTGGGCAGGTAGTGGAGTGAGAGAGGAGAATGGGGCTGGAGAGAGTTAAAGTGAAGCACACAGAATCAGGGAAGAAGTGTGTTTCATCCTCTCCTCTCTCCTCCCCTCCCCTCCCCTTCCTTCTCCCTCATGCTGTTCCCTATAACACCACCCTTCTGCTGGGCAGCTGGGGCCTCAGGAATTGTCCCGCAGTGCTGTTCACCTTGCTTTCTGAGACACGGTCCCTCACTGGCCTAGAACTCACCAACCAAGTGGGCTAGAGTGGCTGGCTAGTGGGCCCTAAGTTTCTCTACTTCGGAGAAAGAACAACATACAATTAAGTTTTCCCTCCCTCCCTCCCTCCCTCCCTCCCTCCCTCCCTCCCCCTCTTTCTTTCTTTCTTTCTTTCTTTCTTTCTTTCTTTCTTTCTTTCTTTCTTTCTTTCTTTCTCACCACTACCACCACCACCACCACCACAACAACAACAACCACCCAAAACCGTCTGGATAGGAGGTGTATTTAGGGATATAGCTATTCTTAATTTTGACACCAGTTCTTTGTGTATCATGGATAGAAGCAGGTTTCCCTCCTAACAATACTGTCCTAGGCTACTCTTTGAGGTACCCAGCAGCTCCAATTTCCTGCCAAATAGTTCTAGAGTGTGACTATTGCTCAGAATCTGGGCAAGCAAACGAAAACCACAGTGTGTGGCTTGGATCTGGGACTAGGACTTGCTGGGTGAGAGGAATGCTGAATAGCAAAGAAACCTGGATCCCCTGTAGAGCCAGATGATGGAGTTGGGTAGGAACAGAATGGTCCTGTCTTGTTAGGGGAGACCTGCCTCTCTCATGGCCCAGCAGTGTAGCCTTTCCTGACACCCTCTAGACTTGTGGAGGCCATAGTGGGATAGGGGCCCTGGGACAACTTGCTCAGTCTCTCTTACCTCCAGAGGCTCCAAGAACCCACCCTTGCTCTCAGGGTAGGAGAAAGCAATTAGGAGGGGTTGACTTTGGAGAGCTGAAAGAGACCAGGCAGTGTGACATGATACCTCTCTTGAAGACGATGGGTACATCAGTATTGGCCCAGGACTGGGATCTGGGGAGCTGGTGGGAGACTCTCCAGTCTTTGAAGCTACTGCATAAGACTGGTACTTATTATTGACCTCTGGCCGACATTATGTGCCCCTCCAACCACCCACCCCAGCTCCCTCTGAATCTAGAAGTCAAAGAAACCTGGAGTATCTACACTGGGGTAGCAGTAAGACAGCCACAAAACCAAGGCTTCAGCTCTCCCCCGTCCTGGCAGCAGGCATGGAAGTACCTAGCCTCCTCTCTGCTCAACCTGACACCCCCTGCCCCCAACCCACCAATCTAGTCCATGTTGGTCAGAGGAGGAAGAGAAACATTGAATTGCAATTGCAGAACAAGCTTCAGATGGATCAGGGAGCCTTAACAACTCAAGTGTGACCGATGTAGGACCTAGAGCTGACTGCTGGGAATTGGAAAGCTGTGACAGACCCCACAGGCCAGCAGGGCGAGGCCTCCCCCCAGGTGTGAGCACCACAGGGAAGACAGATGAGACACAGCATGGCCAGCTCCACCTTCTTCGGGTCTTCCCAGCATCACAGGGAGGTGATGCTTGGCCACCGAAGCTGGCTCTGCCGTGCTTCTCTGTCAGTCTGTCTGTTCCCTTTCCTTTCGGGCTCCTCTCAGCAAGACGACTTGCTGTGTGTGAGGAGTGCTGAATTTACTTTCTTTCAGAGTCCGGGCCTCTTGTTGAACAGGTTGCATAGACACAGTACTCTAGAGAAGACAGAGAGAGCCTTGCAACTCTGAAAGGGGAACAGATTTGGGGCCCCCAGGTGGGAGCAGCTGGATGTCTGAGGAAGTCCATCTAGGAGAAAGAAGCCAGGTCTACTTCACCAGGAAGGGAGCTTAGCAAAGAGGTTATCATAAGGGAGAGGTTGGGGTGACTGTCATTCCTGAAGATAGGATGTTCCAGCCTGGCCAGCAGCAACCCGCCCTGCAGTCTGCTCACGTGACCAAGGAGAGGGGAGCAGGAGAGAAGAAATCATGTGCAGCCCAGAACCAGCTTCTTCTAGAGAGTCATTAAAGGCACAGGCCATGGCACCAGGCTTCCTGGGTTCAGTGCCTCCTCCCCCACATATCTGTTGAGTGGCTTTGGCAGCGTTACTATGTCTGGGTTTCTTCCTCCACACAATGGCAATGATAGTAGGGATGACCTCACCAGGTTCTTGTGGGGATTAAATGAGCTTGTGTAAATATCAGTGCTCACAACAGCACATGGTGGAAGCATGTGAACATTCGCCGGGATCTTTGGGATCCCGTGGGACGGGAGTGTGTCCTCTGTCCTCCTCTGGTCTTCCTACGGGGTAGTGCTCCCTGGTAGTGCTCCCTCGTCCCACACACTTCCTGTAGCTTCCCACAGTTTAGGTCCCCATCTCCTCCCACCCTGCTGGAGCCCTAGGGTGTCTGTGGCTAGACCGCTCCTCCCTCCTCCCCCTTACCAAGGCTGTGACTTACAGGTCATGGGAAGATAGTTCTGGAGGGGTGAGTCAGCTGCTCTGCCTCGCCTCCTGCTGTGTGTGGCCAACCAGCTACAGGAGGTAAAAGTTAGGCGTTGATGACACTCCATCTCCCAACAGGATGGTGGTGGTGGTTTCTTTGGAGGAGAGGAACAGAGTCCAGTCATACCTGTTGTCTAAGAAGCCAGCACTGACCCTGGCAATAGGCTTCAGTTCCTGTATCAGTACTCTTTGTCCCAGTGTGGGCCCGTGAGAGACTCACCAATTACCAAATGTTGGTGTCCGCTTTCCAGCCATTCCACGTGTCTCACACTCTAGCCCCGACTGTAAGGTCTAGGTTTCTACAAGACCCTGGATTTCTTGACACCCCAGCTACCTGAACCCAGCTCCCTTTCACATCACCCTGTAGCCCTAACTCTAACTTCTTCTGCCTTTCCTACCCATGTCACTCCCTCAAATCAGCCTGCCACTCCAGGAAGCCTTCGGAGATTGTCTAGGAGCTTGCTTTACAAAGCGTGGTCCTCTGATTTGGTTTGGTGAGAGTTTTAATCCCTGAAAAGACAGAGTCTGGGGACATGTGTTAGATGGTACCGAAGGACCAATGATAGAGGAGTCAGCATGTCAAATTCCATACATAACAGAGAAGGCTGTGTGCCTGACATTCAAAGCCTACTCCTATATGAGCCTGCGCATGTGGCTAGCCAAGGGCTGGACATGCTGAGAGCCCTCTTACAAAGCCTCCTTTTGACACAGTCTTAGCAGAGGCAGATCTCTTGTTGTGTGCTGATTTGCCATGGTATGTTCCAGAGGCTTTGGTTTAGAATATGAAACCTCTCTCCACATGCGAGCTTAATCAGTCTGAGGTTGTAGCCCAAACTGGCTCACTGGCCAGTGTTCTGTTAAAAAGTGTTCTGCAGAGGCTCGTGGGAAGGCTGTGTGTTGTCGCTCTCTCGACGTTATCTGCCCTGACATCCCACAGGACATTAAAGCTTCTGAAAATCTCAAGTAAAGAAAACGACTTCCCTCATTTGTTCAGAGCCTTCCAAAATGTAGACCTTGTCACTGAGCATCCCTGAGCCTGTGCCAGTGACATCAGGACACTTTAATTCCTTTACTCCCATGCCCACACACCAATGGCTAAGGTTCTTTAGTATATGTGCTGCCGAAACAAGCACTGGCTAAGGTTCTTGTTGGAGGTGTTTTGAACTCTGACAGACCCTTGCACTCATTTCCCAGGAGGGTTGGTAGTATTTGAGGGAGGCCAACACACACAGACACACACACACACACACACACACACACACAGACACAGACACACACACACACACACACACACACCTCCATTTCTCTTGCTCTGGATGGTTCTACTTTTATTTTGAATCTCAACTGTTCTTCATTATGGCGAGTACTCCAGCCGGTATTGATGTTGGAGTCTCTGCTGCAGGAGATAAGACTGCTTCTATGGACTGACGGCCATTGGAAAGGAAAGTGTGGTCCATCCAGAAGGAGTGAAGTTCACATGGGGGAAATTCCATTTGCCTTGCCCACCTGGAAAGTATGTAGTGACAGGGATTTCTAGCCAATCCCTGGACTGGCTTTTGCTGACTTTGTGGTTGTATGTGAGGTGGAACTGGCAGGGTTGGTTCTGGTAGCCTGACTCATGGCTTCTGGAACCACCACCTCCCGCCACTAGCAGCTTGGTGGAGGAGGCTGGGCCAGGGAGGTTCTGGGAACCTGCAGGAATGCAACACTGAGAGCATTTCTCTCCCTAGCCAGTGAGATGGGGCCAAAGTCTGGGGTTTGCAGACATTCTGCAGATCCTGGGGTCTGTGGCGACAGGAGACCCAGAACTGACACTCTGAGATCATAAGGCATTGACATAATCTGGCAGCACCGAGGGACCTTGGGAACTCCTTTTATTTGGGTAGCAAGGAAACTATCGAGGTTTCCAAGACTGGGCAACGACTGTGGTGATTGATCTCCTGATGGTTACACTGAGATAACATTTGTGTGGCATCCAGGACACTTCCCTGTTATATTCATAACAACAGGAGAATAAACATATCCCAAAGCAGAACTCATGAAGTATGGGGAATCCCATTTCTGAATAGCAATATCTATAGTACATTTTGTTTTTCTCTCTCCATTAGCTTCTAGGGAGGCTTCCAATGAAGGCTGAAGGAGCTTTATGGTGTGGAGCTCTGTCATCAAAAGAGACCCTCAGTGACTGAAGGTGTCACTCAGTGGCAGAGGCTTACCCAGCATGCAAGACGCCTGGGTTCTATCCTGAGCTTCACAAGAGGGGAGAGAGGGAGACAATGGGGTGATTGATTAATTGATTGATTGGTTGATTGAGTGAATAAGGGAAGGAGGAAGGGAGAGAGATTTTTCACATGAATTTCTAAGGAATGGAGTCCTGGACCTACCCCCAATTGTTGGTTCTGGCCCTGAGTTGCATTGCACACTAGAAATAAATGTACTAAACCTCAGAGATTCCAGCCCCACTTGATACCCATAGATCAAATCTTTTGCCTGTTCCCTTATTCAAAGCTCCAGTCCTTAAGTGAAAGGATGTCAGCTTGAGGTGTGCTCAGAGAAGGTGACCATGACAGTGAGGAACATGGTGGACTACACCTTTAAGGGATGGCTGAACTCAGAGGCACAGAATGGCTACCTTAGAGAAGGAAGTGAGACTGACTCTCCATGGCCCCTGTGGTGACAGACAAGGGCAGCTGGAGATGTCTTAGGAGCAGGGCATGGGGGGCGATCAGCACATGCTGTGGTCTCTTCCTTGTAGAGCGGATAGTTAGAAGCTGGCTAGGAGAGACAGCTGAAGTGGAACAGATCTTTATGGTCAACATGTACGAAGGAAGTCAGGAAGACTTTGGAGATCAGTTCACTGGACAAGGCTGTGAATCTACACTCAGCCGTCTTCAGCTCACAGAGTTCTGAGCCCATCATCTGGGATGGACTCCAGGCTAGTGTGGAGACACTAGTGATGAGTAGGTCATCATCCCACAGGCAGGAGGCAGGGTACCACATGGGCCTGGGAGTGGTATAAATAAACATGAAGGCCTCCTGGAGGGAACAGCGTGGGAGTCAGCTCTCGGAGGATGAATAGGGTTTTATGGGTAGAGAACAGACTGAGAAAGGATGCATCAGACCTCAGAAACAACAGAGACAGTGGGACTGAATCCATGCTACCGTTGGGGAGATGCCATCATAGGGGAAGCCCAGGGAGAGAATGAAGAGAACCAGGAGACAAGACAGAGGCTGGCCTGAGAGAAACATGGGTGGAAAACGCAAGAGTTGGCAGATGTTTCCCCAAAGGTGGAGGGTGCGGTTAGCGTTATTACAGATCAGTTTCCCAGAGGTACATTCAGTGGCCGTGGATTGGTGTGGGAGTGAGGCCAGCCAGGAGGTGGCAGCATCGAGCAAGGAACGGGCCAGGCTTGCCAATCCCTGGCAGTGGTTAGCATTGTGTGGAGGTGAGAAGATTTGCTACCCGAATGGGAAAGGGAGGATTAAAGATGAGGCCAGAATCACTAGTTTGGGAGAATGGGCGTGTATCGACTGCAATCAGCTTTCATCTCTTAAAGGCAAACAAAACCAAACCACCTGTGGTTCAGGCTGGTTTTGAATTTTGTGGGGCTCTGAGTCACAGCACGTGTGAGCGTGCGTGCGTGCGTGCGTGCGTGCGTGCGTACCAGGTGAGCATTCTCCTCTCGGACCTCCGTTTCCCCTGAACAGGCAGCAGCAATAGATACTGGCCTGGACATCTGCTAAAGATCCAGACCGTCTCCTCTGCTTACGCACATCCGCATCTCTCCCTCCATTTCAACCTGCGTTTGTAAAAGCCACTCAGAAGCTGGTGGGAACTGACACGGTGTGTTTATGGCGTCCCTTGCACCAGCCTCCAAGAGACCCCCTTTACCCCACCCACCTTGATAAGAGGTAGACTAGTCGCCTATTCGGTGTCTCAGCAGAGCTATTCGGTTTGCAAGCCTTAGCCTTATATGACTCTAGGAATGGGCTATGTAAGCCCATCTCTAATCTCCAAGCCTGGATTCTTAGGTTCTGAGAGTATTTGGAAGGGAGCCCACCCATCACCAGCTGCCGATTGTGATTAGCCTGGAGATGTCTATACTTTGGTCTTGGACGTGAGTTGTGCTGCTATTCTGGAGCCTTTATTTCAATAGCGAAAACACATCTCCTGTCTGCACACGATGCCATTACTGTCCCTTCTGCTGTAATCACCAATAGACATCCCAGGATACGCCCCCCCCCCATTTCCCTGAGGAGTTTAGTTTTAGATCTACCATCGTTTCTCTCAATACTTGCTCTGCTCCAAAGATTCTCTTATCGTTGTTGCCTGATCCTTCCGCCATCCTGTTTTCTCGGTCCTCAGTCTCTCCTCCCAGAGCTTCATTGGTCCATTCACTCCCATAGTTGACTGTGACCGTTAACCACTGTTTCTCTGTATTTTCAATATGAAGCGGTGCACTTTGGGTCCGTTACTTTGTAATGTATAGCTCAAGCATCCTCATGTGCTCTGTGCACCCTCTCACCTTAATTTTAATTATTTGTTATTATTAATGTCTGTGCTCAAGACGTGTGAGTGTGGAAGACAGGGGACAAGTCTGGGGAGCTGGTTCTCTCCCTCCACTGTGGGTCCAGGTTGTCAGCTTGTCAGGATTGGGTAGTGAGTTCTCTTACCCACCGAGCGAGCGTCTTGCTGGCCCGTTAGCCGAATCTCAAACACTGCTCAGCCTCCGAGTGCTTTATCTTCCTTTAATCAGATCAAGGCTCACTGTCTGTCACATCCCTTTTCTTTTGTCCTTGGCTTGCTTCATTGTCCCTGCCCAGAACATCCCTGATTGCTCTGCCCTTGCTCTACCTCATCACCTGGGTGGCAGCAAAATGGGGAGAGAGTGGTGCTCATTGGAGCTTAAGTTCATGACCGTGAGGGAGCTCCTTCTCTTTCATGGCTTCTCCCTTTTCCCAGATATCTAATGTGTCCCCATTATCCTCCCTCTGGGTCTTGATCAGGCTTCTTGCCTCATCAAGAATGTGGGAAGGACACAGAGAGAAGAGGCTGAAAATTCCTACCACATCAGCGCCCACCACATTAGCCTGCCCTTGTGTCTGTGGCTGCAGATGACTGGCTAGCCACAGCTGTCATTTGGATACCAGGTCCTAACCTCTCTCATTCTCACAAAGACCTCTCATTCCAACAGTCTTTTTCTATTGGACCAATGACTGCTCCTCATCCCCAAAACACCTCACAGAAAGGCCCATCTCTTTTTTTGTTTTGTTTTGTTTTTTGTGTTTTGTGTTTTGTTTTTTGTTTTTTGTTTTTCGAGACAGGGTTTCTCTGTATAGCCCTGGCTGCCCTGGAACTCACTTTGTAGACCATGTTGGCCTCGAACTCAGAAATCCACCTGCCTCTGCCTCCCGAGTGCTGGGATTAAAGGCGTGTGCCACCACGCCCAGCTAGAAAGGCCCATCTTAATGCCACATCCACTGCCCAGTAGCACCTATTTTTTTGTTATTGATTTTTAAAAAATTTTATTTAATCTTTTTTTACAGTTCATATTTTATCCCACTTATGGCCACCCTCTGACTATTCCACATCCCAAACATCCTCCCCATGCCCCCCTGTCTCCATGAGGATGTAGAACATGAGAATACAGCTGCAATTCTAGTTCTCAAAAGGCTGAGGCAGAAAGAATATGGACTAGCCTGGCCTATATCGTAAGTCCTGTTTGGTTGAACTTTAATCTCAGTACTCCAGAGACAAAGGTAGAGGCAGGCTGATATCTGTATATTTCAACCTAGCCAGAGCTACACAAAGAGACCTCCACCCCACTAGACCTCCACCCCACTAGACCTCCCCACTCCCTGGGGCTCCAAGGGTTAGGAGCATCTTCTCTGATTGAAGCCAGACCTGGCAGTCCTCTGCTGTGTTTGTGCTGGGGGCCTCATGTAAGCTGGTGTATGCTGCCTGGTTGGTGTCTGAGAGATCTGGGGGATCCTGGTTTGTTGAAACTGCTGGTCCTCCTACAGAGTTACCCTTCCCCTCAGCTTTTCCCTAATTCAACCACAGGGGCCAGCAGCTTCTGTCCATTGGTTGGGTGCATATATCTGCACCTGACTCTTTCAGCTGCTTGCTGGGCCTTTTGGAGGGCAATCATGATAGGTGCCTTTTTGTGAGCACACTGTAGCCTCAGTAATAGTGTCAGGCCTTGGCCCTTGAGCTGGATCCCACTTTGGGCCTCTTGCTGGACCCCCTTTTCCTCAGGCTCTTCTCCATTTTTGTCCCTGCAGTTCTTTCAGACAGGAACAATCATGGGTCAGAGTTTTTGATTGTGAGCTGGTAACCCCATTCCTCACTTGATGCCCTGTCTTTCTGCTGGAGGTGGGCTCTATAAGTTCCCTCTCTGCACTGTAGGGCATTTCATCTAAGGTCCCTCCCTTTGAGTCCTGAGAGTCTTTCACCTCCCAGGCTTCTGGTACATTCTGGAGGGTCCCCCTCCACCTCCTACCTCCCAGGGTTGCCTATTTCTACAATCTTCCTGCCTCAGTTTCTCAAGTGCTCAGAGTACAGGCAAATACTATCACACTCAGTTCTATGCATTGCTGTGGATAAAACTCGGGATCTTGTTCATGTTAGGGAAACACTTTACCAACTAAGCGAGATCTCCCGTCTCTGTAAAATTTCTTAATGGCTGACGAACAGAGACAGTAGTAGCATGTTAGAAGCAGAAGGTATGGGGTTCTCTGCTGATCCCCCATAGGAGGTTCCTCAAGATGGCCAGCCTATCTTTCCATGACACACACACTGACCCAGCAGCTGTCTGCAGGATGATTAGTAGGGTGGAGAAGACATGCTGGGGTCACGGAGACATTCCTTGCCTTGAAGCCCTTGGCTCATTAGCTCTCTATCCTAACCAATCCAACCAGCCAGCTCTGGGCTAGATGATGCATGTGGTAGTTCCTGGCATCTGATAGCCAGTCTGTGAATCAGAACTTTTATTTTCCTGCATGTCTGCACAGCAACCGACCTTCATAGGATGTGCAATCCTGTGCTGTCTCCGGCTCTGTGAACCCTGATTTGCTGTGGCTTTGATGGTGTGCGGTACAATTGCCTCTTCCACAGTCTTCCTTATCATGTTCTGATATCAGGACTCGGGAGGCCTGGGTCTGGCCCAGGCTTGGTTCTTCTATAAACTTCCTATGTGACTGAGCTGGTCACTTTCTCTCAGTTCTTTTTTTTTTTTTTTTTTTGAATCAATCTATTGATTGAAATGTGATGCTTTGTGTTCTGCCTGGGTTACTAAGGTGATGCGCAGATCCAAATAGAAAACAATGGCCCAAGGATCTGAAAGAGAAAGGGTCATTGTGTGGCTCTTCAAAGAGGAAGCCGGTTACCCAATATCTGTCAGCAGAAGGCCCTGCCCCTTTAGAGACCAATGCTTTAGCTCTCTGAGACCTGGTGTGGGGGGGTTTCTAGCCCCAACCCAGGTATGTTGCAAGAGGAACAAGCTGAGGTGGCTTCCAGGTCAGGCATGTGGACCTGTGTGGACATGAGCTCTGCAACACTTGGCCTCTGGGTCTCTGGAGCCTTTTCCTTCCCATCTTCTAAATGTCCTGTGTCCTTTCTGTCTTTTTTTTGTTCTTCTCTATCCAATCCTGAACCCAAGGTCCTCTTATGCTCATCAGGCTGTCCCCTACAGGACCTGCCACTCCCTTTCCTAAGGGCAGCTGAAGGAGGACTTTTGTGGTCATTTGGCACTTCTGCACTCACCTCCAGTATAACACTGAATTCCTACACTGAACTTCTAAGACTACATTTTTAGCTTGGTCATTTCATGTTGCATTTGATTTGCTTTGGGTAGCCAGTGCAAGTTCCCAGGTCCCCAAAGCATTCCCAGAAGCCCCAGCCCAGTGCATCTAATAGCGTGGCTCACAGAGAACCACAGTCCTCTCCTGGTGGTCCTAGGATGCTATAATGGAGGCCTTGTTAGTCAAGACTCCTGCAGGATGGGGAAAGCGCTCCTCGAGGCATTTCCTTAGCATCTTCCTTTTCAACCCAGGCACCCCTGGTTCTCTCAGATGATGATGGCCCTTACCCCATACCATGCCTGGAGTCTTCTATATCCTTCTGTTTATAATCTTAAACAGCTGACATAAACTCCATGCAGCACAGGCATTCTGGAAATATGAACTCCTAAGTCTTTCCCCTTGAAATTTTCTTTTCTACAGCCTGGATGGCTGGGGATGTGCTCACAATGACTTTCCCACTTGTAACCTGGGTGACATTGTCACATTTGTTCCCCCAAGCCCTGCTTATTTGTAAATTAGGACAGCAAACTCCGAATCCTGGAGTATGGTGTTCACATGAACGACAGTCGAACAGATATCTATGAATACTCTTGGGTGACATTTTCAACCCTTGCCTGATACATAGTCAGTAAGTCAAGATGTTGGAGAAAAGGCCCTTCATCCCTTAATAGTATCCCAAATAATACAAGGCTTGAAAAAACTTCAAAGAAATACTAGCAGTTTATTGATTTCCTATATTTCGACAAAGCAAATACATGGTGTATCATACAAGGAAACCGGGCCCATTCAGCACAAGGTTCTCATACAAAATGGAACAAGGACGGTGAGGGTCCCAGACACTGCAGCAAGCCCCAAAGTCAAGGAAGACACAGGGCTTCTGTCCTTTCTCGTTTGGTCCCAAATTGTAACTTGTCTTAGATATGGAAGTAGGAGGCAAATTTGATGAAAAAAAACCATGAAGATAAGTCTGGGATACATAAAGTCCAGCCAGCCCCTTACTTCCTGCTTCTAGGAATGTATTCATAAGTCTCTTTAATTTTTCCCCTGAACGACAGGCACACTTTGGGCACAGCCCATCTGGCCATCTTGAGATCATGGAAGAAGTTCCCATAATTGAGCCCAACCCCTGGGTATCTTAAGATCTGCTTCATCACCAAAGCAAATGGTGAACCTACCCAATCTTCCTCCCAGGGAAAGGAAAACTGAGCCCGTGGGCTGCAGGAAGTGAGGATGATACTGGGGGGGTGGTGTTGGGTGGGAACGTCATTGTTCAGGGCCTATAGCAGTCTCCCTTGCTGACTTGAACGTTCTGCATGATTTTCTCTAATTGACTAAGTGGATAGTCCCTGAAGCCCAGGACCTGGGTATCCTTTCTGGGGCAAACATACACTATATGGGGGTTGGGGGGCAGGGGTACGGTAGGTTTGATTTCCTGTTATTACCTTAAGTGCTTCCTTTACTGTCTGTGCAGAGTAGTGTGATAATGGCATGCTTGAAGAAGTAGATTGTTTGGGGTCTCAGTGACTGGCAAAGGAGATCACAAGAAGCCTAGCCAAGGACAGTGCGGTGGGACAGCATCCCACGCTGGTATCGGAGAGGAGGTGAGGTAGGAGGCAGATTCCCACCTAAGCCAAACCGGGAAGGGTGCTGCAGACTCACAGTGCCAGAGCACACTGGGTAGATGGCCTAGGACACCTCTCAGGGACAATGTCCTGACCTCCATCCTCAATGGACAGATCTTTTACTAGGCCACCCTGAGCCATAGAGGAGTTTTCTATGTCCTCCTTGAGAGAGTTCTGGCCCTTGTTGCTCTTGTCCACCCAGCACTAACCACGCCAGTGGAGAAGCAATAGCCTAGACATGAGAGTCTCTGGGGGAAGGCTCAGCCCCGTCCACCAGTCATTTGTCCCAGGGGCCTTCACATAGACAGGCTCACTCATGGGGTTCTCAAATGTTCTTTTGGTACTACTGTCTGCAGTGTGAAGTCTGGGGTCCTGGGGATGGTTGCCTCTACCCCATTAGGCAATTTTGTTTTACAGAGACAGAGTGCAGACAGGACGGCCAGGGTTTGTGAAGAAAGAGGCTGATGGCTGGGATGTGGGCTAGTTGATGCCTTAACAGGACACTTCCTTTTCCTGGTCCATCCATCCAAATTCCCTTCCTTCAGCCTCTGGGAACTCCCTCACCTGACACTCAGCAAGCTGGGTCTGAGGCACATTGCAAATAACTTGCAGTTTTCCTCTCTGTTCTTTGAGAAGCCTGAGCAGGTAGTGCCCAGTGCCCCCCTGTTCCTACCCTATCTCCTTGAGGAGATGAGTGAGCACAAGTAATGACCCCATATCTCTGGCTTCAGGGTCATTCTTCCTTCCTTTCTCCTGCACTAGCTGCTTACAGGTTCTCTGAAGTCTGGGGCTCTGCTGGCTAAAGCTTCCATGTGGGTGCAGCCCACATGTCTATAAAGGGAGACACAGAGAGTCCCCTGTGCTGCCTGCAAAGGATCATCACACCCAGCCTGTTTCTCTTGTTGGTTATGCTTTTAGGCACACACACACACACACACACACACACACACACACACACACACATACTTACATTATACACATTATATATATACTGTTTCTCAGAGAAGAAAGTATTGACATCAGATGTAAGCCCCTTTAACTCAAGAAAGTCCCCCCACCCAACCTCCCCAACCCTATAGCCTGCCAGTTCCCCTAAGGAAAAAAAAAAAGAATCAAAAATTATTTCCATCATCCACAGTTTTCAGGCTGCTCTTGGTTGCATCTGAACGTCTCCAAATACCGCGCAGGATGGAGCAGGTAACCCATCCTCAAGGCCTGAGGTCTTCTCAGCTGGGTCGTGTCTTTCTAGAAAGAGAAACTATCATGTTGGATTGTAATGAAAGCTGGGCATGGCAGTGTTAGCCTGTAATACGAGTTACTGGGCTGAGGCAATAGAGTCACATGTTCAAGGCCAACCTAGGCTACAAAGCAAGTCTAAGGCTAGCCTGGGAGACAGAAGAACCTATCTGAAGACAAAATATAAGCAAAGGAGGGTAGGGGTTGGAAGTCAGTGGTAGAGTATTTGCCTGGAATGTGTTAGGATGTAGGTTAACGTCCTAACAACCACAGCATGCAGAGTTACAGGTAGTGAGACAGGGTCACACCAGAAGATCTGACCCGTACTGCGAACTGCTTCTCACCCACACCTTCTCAAAGGTGTCTGCTTCCATGTTTAACTGTGGTTCTTGGCTTATCTATATGAGAAACCCTTTTTGGATACCCATTTAAAAATAAATTTTTCTGTACTTCACTTAAGGGCTATCAAAGCAGAATTGCTAAGACAGAAGGCCAGCATCCCAATCGATTCTAGTGAATGCTCAGCTCGCAAAGCTTTGTCAGAGTGTTGGCTTTGAGTTCTCGGTCTCTAGAAGCATCACTTGGAAACATAGCTTGTCCACACTAAGCATATACAGAATGAGAATGGGTTTTAGAAGGATGGAGGGGCTAGAGAGATGGCTTAGCGGTTAAGCGCATATGCTGTTCTTCCAGAAGACTAGGGTTTGATTTCTAGCACACACGTGGTGGCTCACAACTATCTGTAACTCCAGCTCTAGAGGATTCAATGGTCTCTTCTGGTCTCCTCAGTCACCTGGCTGTTGCAAAATATTTGGTTACACTAAAGCTGTTTCTAGTTGTGGTATGTCTCAGCCTTAGAACACACCTTTAATTCCTCCTCTGGCTTAAAGTACAGATACACCCTTAGTAAATACCTTTAATCCAAAACAATGAAGGTAAAGTTAGTTTGAGGAAGGAAACACCTACGATTGAAAGTGATGTCTGAGTGGCAGACAAAGTAATGGATCACAGAAAGATTTGACAGAATAGGATCTGCCCAACTCTCACCAGAAAGGAGAGGAAAGGAAAGCTATCGCATTTCTGTTTTACTGGGACAGTTGTTGCAGAGAGAGCACAAGCTAGACCCAGGTGAAGACAGAATGAGCCAGAGGATGAGAAGAAGCCAGAAAATCAGAACAAGTTGCTAGAGTTAATTTGAGGCCAAGCAGAGCAATGCAGGAGAAAGCGAGAGAAACCAGATTTGAATCAGTCAGCTTGGAGAGGAGTTTAAGCCAGAACAGCTGAGTTGAACCAGTCAGTCAGAACTTAGAAAGAAAAAGAAAGGGTGAGCGTATTTAGCAGTAAGTCTCAGAGACTGAAAACATTCTAGGTCTAGATAAGATTGTGCCGAAGATAGAAACTTCCAGGACTAGGCCTAGGTTAGCAGATGGAGGCAGTAAGCTTCGGAGACAACAATTATTACAGGAAAATAGAAGTTACAGATACACGTGGCACACATATAGTGCACAGATACATATGTAAGCAAGATGCTCATACACATAAAAAAAATCATAAAAGAGCTAAAAGAAATAAGAATGGGAAGTAAGCTGTAGCTGACCAAACCCAGAATAATGCATAACTGCTATATTATGTAACCCACCTGTGAATGGCACCACCTGGAGTGTACAGCTATCCTCAGTAGGCCTCCACAGACTTCCAGCCCTTCCAGGGTTAATAAACAATATATATCCCTAATGTCCTGTGATGGGATAACCCATGTTCTCAGTTAGGGCTCTACATGGCTGTTCTCCTCGCCCTGTTAGTCAGAGCCCAACTGCTTGTCAGGCCAAATGGTGCTTCTCCCTAACTGCACAGACTAGCCTAGTGGCTGTAGTGGTGATCTGGAAACATCCCTTGCCATGGAATAGGCCAATTCTCACCTGCAAGTTGAACTTGCTTGGGCAGTCTCTTCTTAGAACCGGGAGGTGAAGTTTCTGAGGTTGTTGGCCCCAGCTATGTTTCCCATCATGTTCCTATCGAAACCTTGCTGCAAGGGGAGAAACAAACGCGTGAGCCATCTTAGGGACAAGCATCGTGGGGCCTGACGCTTGGCCAGGAGCCTCTTGATAACATCCTTGGGTTTTTCTAAACTCTGGACATATCAGTATGCCCTGACTACTATGTACATATGCCTGGGCGACAGGGACCTGCTTAAGAAATCATAATGCCATGAATATCAGTGAATTGTAAATTGCATTTGGAATTCCTCTTGCACATTTGAGCCTCCTACTTGTGTTTGCAGAGATCAAGCAAGGAACAAGAGATTTTCATTTCTGAGACAGGATCTCATGTACGTCCTCTCTACCTAGCCGAGCATCCTGTCTAGTTGTTGTATGTCAGCTTGACACAAGCTCGAGTTGTCTGAAAGGAGGAAACCTCAACTGAGAAAATGTCTGCACAAGATCCAGCTCTAAGGCATTTTCTTAATTAGTGATTGAAATGGGAGCACCCAGGCCATTGTGGGCGGTGCCATCACTGGGATGGTGGTCTTGGGTTCTATAAAAACGCAAGTTGAGCAAGCCATGGGAAGCACATCAGTAAGCAACACCCCTTCATGGCCGCCACCTCAGCTCCTGACTCCAGGTTCCTGTCCTGTGTGTCTTTCCTCCCCAATTTGCTTTTGGGTCATGGTGTTTTAGTGCAGTAATGACTAAGACTTCAAAGATGGTTTAGAATTCCTAAGTTTCCTAGAGATTCTCCTGTGTGCCACCACAGTTGGCTTTTCTTGGTCTCGGTGGGTGAGGACAGGCCTAACCAAAGGCACTTAGGCAAACTCTTTGAGTTGAAATTGAAAGATCTCTGTAACTAAGTCCTAAACCTTCCTAGGACACACTGTGTTCCTAAATGGCTGGTGTTCCCTTTGTCCACACTTCTTGCTACCTTACTCTAACTCAGTAGTTGGTAACCTGTGGCCACACACCCTTTGGCAAACTTTTATCTCCAAAGATATTTACATTGCACTTCGTAACAGTAGCAAAATTACAGTTACAATGAAAATAATTTTATGGTTGGGGTCACCACAACATGAGGAACTGTATTAAAGGGTCACAGCACTGGGAAGGTTGAGGACCACTGGTCTAAGTGTCCTCACTAAGTCTCTCTCACATTTCCTCCCCTCCCCCATCTACAAGGCACCTGAGGTAGATCTTCTCCTCAGAGCCCTGCTCACACTCACTGATGCTCAGATCTCCTCCGGACTCTCCCCTTGCTTTCTGAGGTGCACAAGTCTTTCTCTCCCTTCCCAATCTGCTGGGACTTCAGTGCAGGACGAGTGTGGGAAGGGTCTGGTGAGGATGTGGATGCTGGCTTATGCTCTTACCTGCCTGAGGACACTCTGCAGCTCCTTGCTGGCCCACATGTCAGACAGGAGGAGCCGGGCAGCCTCTGCAGCCTTAGGTGAGGAGGCACTATGCAGGTGGGAAGTGAGTTTGTGAGATGAGAGAGGCCTTGTGACATAGGAACACCCTTCCCTTGCTACCCGCCTCTTTAGGGTCCAGAGATGGGGGGTGGTCCTGAGTACATGAAAGAGGAACTCTAAGAGGGACAGTGAGCCTGAGCCATTAGCCAGTGGGACCATCTCACACCCCTGCCCGTCTGGAGACAGCTCTGAGGCTAGTTCCCTCTCCCTGGATGAAGAAAGGGCCGTACAAAGCAAGAAAATCGCTCTCATGTAATTGGCCCTTACTCTTTTATGCCTCCTGCTGACCCTCGGACAGTCCAGAGTCCCACACGTCCTCAGCTAAGAAGTATACTGTCCCCCTTATCCATTTCTAGGACCTGGAGGCAGAGGCCACAACCCTTTAGCATTCAGCCTCTAGACTTTCTTCCTCATCCTATCTCCTGCCTCCCTTAGACATGTTCTCTGCTCCCTAAGTGCTACTGTGTGTGTGTTGGGAGGGGGGTCGGGGGATGGGGGGTAGGTCCCTCCTCTACCCACGTGTTGCGGCACAGGTTGAAGACATTGTTGAGCATGCTGTTGGAGAAGTACTGCTTGGCCATCTGAGGCTGTGAGGTCATCAGGTTCCTCACAGTGTAGCAGGCCGAGGACAAGATATCTTCAGAGTTGCTGGTATTGCCGGTGTGGCTAGTGAGGAGTCTGGTTACCTCTGGGAACACCTGGTTTCCTATAGGGAAAGGAGTTGAGGAATGGGCTCAGGAAGTAAGCGAGGTAGCCTCGCAATGACCCATAGGAACTCCCATTCAGATGGATTTCTGTAGACTTGTCTATAAGGTGAGAATTTCCTCCTATACCTCTCTCAAGCCAACTTCCCCTCAGAACGCTCACACTATGGAACAGTTTGAGGATGACCTTCTAGAAGGCTCTAGAAAGCCCGGGCGTGCATGTCCTGAGTGGATGGAGGAGAGGATAGGAGCTCTTACCCATCGCTCTGTGCAGCACAGGGTGGCGAGACATGTTGCTCAGCAGAGAGGCTCCGGACCGCACCACATCCGAATTGCCAGATTGCAGGAGACGGGCGATTTGTGGCAGGCCCTTTTCCTTTATTCCAATCAACTGACTCATACCATTGGACATCTAAGAGAGAAGATCCAGGGAGGAGCTGGTATCTGGCCTCCAGGCACCAGAGATAGTAGACAGACAGATAATCCCAAACATAAACAAACAACAAACAAACACCCCAAACCAACCAACCAACCAACCAACCAACCAACCAACCAACCAACCAACCAACCAACCAACCAAAAACCCTGAGCCCTTTCTCTTTCATCTTAAAGTCGGGAGGAGACAAAACTGCTCAGGCATAAGTGATTATGAAGGGTCAGGCTTTACCTGCCCCTGTGTGTCCCTGTGCTTGGTGGGGGTCAATCTGAAACTCATGTGGGTAAGCAGAGATAATGTCATGTCTCTCTGTCAAGGTGACCCAGGATTGGTGTCTAGACTAGCAGTGTCCCCCGCTCCCCCCTCAGCTCCTCTATCTCAGACACCTTTCTCCGTATCTGTTTACATGAACCCACACGGCCAAGGGCAAATGGCAATTGAAGAAAATCTGGTTATCTTCTTCAAACTCTCCACTCTCTGCAGAATCCAGTCCACAGTTACTGACAGCTTGCCAGAGATGAAGATGGATTAAAAGGGTCTGTGTCTGTATGGAGGCGGAACTGGGATCCCTTGCAAGTAAGCCAGCTCATCTGGATCTCGAACAGACATCCTGGTATGACTGAACATAGGCCAGTTTGGGGTCCTTTGAAACTTCAGACTCATCCTTCTTACAACCAGGGAAGCTACTCCGACCCTCAGGATACCCACATCTACTACTGTCCAAGTCTCTTTTGTTCTAAGTATATCTGGGGAACCACAGCTGGGTATCTACCAAATACCCTCTGGCTTTTCCCTACACTGTCCAGTCCTTAAACTTCTGATTCTATCACATTTCCCTGAATCTGCCCGTTCCTCAAACATGATTTATCTGTCAGGTCACCAAATGAGGATTTCTCTTGACAAATTCACTCCTCATCCCTGTCTCCTACTGCAGGCAGAGCCCAAATGGTCAGCACCATAGGGCAAGAGAACCCAGAATGTTCACAGAGGGCAGAAGTGTGTCTGCCCATTACTGCTCTGGTGATCAGCCCGAGGCCCAGCATGCTCACATCTGTAGCTCGAAGCTTACTCAGAGCCAGATGTGTTTGAAAGACTCAGCCCGGGAAAGGATAGTCTGGTGGGAGATGCAGAGGGTGGGCTGGATAATGGGAGAGTGGGGCTCCTCACCAGCCCCTTGCTGGCTGTCAGGTTCTGCAGGGCCCCAGCACAGGCCTCCAAGGTAGCATCCTTCTTGCTCTTGCCCATGAGGTTCAGGTAGGTGCGGATGGCATCTGAGTGGTACAGCCAGCTGCTGCCCTTGGGGTTGGTCTCTTCCTCAGGAAGTGGGCAGTCATAGTTATTGTTCTGTATACAGACAGTGTGTCAGTGAGGAGCCTGATGATATAACATACCCAGGCATTCTGCCTCTGCCCCAATTTCAGGTTGTGGATTCTTTTGGGAAGGATGGGAGAAGACTGTCCCGCCCCCGACTCCACTCCCAAGTCCGTATTTCTTTCTTCTGTGCATCCTAGAATCCCCAAAGTGAGGGAATGGACATGGTTCTCTAGATGGCCTCTGGGAAGCATCTCAGAAGCATGCTCCAGGGCAGCTTCACCCCTGAGCCTCCAATTGTGTAAGATCACACTAGGGTCTGGCAGCAAGATGCTGAGATTTTAGGGACTTCCGGATCTCCAGGCTAAACTGGAGCCTGGCTTCTAGATCCTGGCTCTTGTCTACAGCATCTTTCTTAGGAGGCTCAGGAGGTGCTGGGAACCGTTGCCCAGGATGGTAAGAGTTCTTTCTATTCCTTCCCCAGTGCTCAGAGATCAGGGGGAGATAAGGACGGTTTCTTACACAGTAAGAGGAATGGAGGCCTGCAGAAAGGAGCGTGGAGCATTTGTCCTTGGGTGGTCTGGGCTGCTACAGCTTATGTGGGTCCCCTGTGCACTCTAGGTGGCACACCCTGCCCCCAGCTCCAGGACTGCTGTGTCCTCCCAAGAACAAGGCTTTGACAAAGGCCCATCCTTAGGGCTGTTTTCTGGGTCCAAGAGAAGAGGGATATGGGGGAGGTGGACCCTGCTCACCATCATCTTGTCACCCCGGTTGCTGAAGCAACCAGTGGAGGACTTCTCGGTGTAGGCATTGCGGGTATTGTACTCCAGCTGGCGGTAGCGGGTGGGCACCTCGGCATCCAGGCGGTATGAGAGGTTATGCAGGATACACATACAGTTCTCCACAGACTAGGGACAAGGGGAGGATGCCTGAGTACTGTTCCAACAGACTTCTGGGCCTGTCACCTACCCTGAGTATTCAGAATGACCTGTACCACTGTCAGTCTGGAAAGATCTCACAGGTGCACCTTGGGAACCAGACGTGATTCCAGCCTCTGTCAATACCTAGCTGTCTGGGTCTGTATGACTTGCCTCACCTTCATGGGCCTCAGTTTCCTCCACTGTAAAATGGGTTAGCCTCACTTTTCTTGGCTAGTGGGGTAGATTATGCACTAGGCCCTCAGTTTTGCATGCACCCACAGAATCGACCAACCACAAATCAAAATTAGTTCTTTTTAAAAAAGGTATTCCTGAATACTTAGACATTTCTTTCTTGGCATTATTAATAACTACTTATTTGGCATTTATATTATATTAGGTTTCATGAATAACTTAGAGATGATTTAAAGTACACAAAGGAGTGTGTATAGATTGTATGCAAATATAACCTCTATATGCTCCTTTTATAGAAGGGCTTGAGACTGTGGATTTAGGTATGCATGGGAATTTGGACCAACAACTATGGTTACTGAGGGCCAACTGCACCTGAAAAATACCAACCATGGAACCTTGCACAAAGCACACACGGCAAACAGTGGTGACCGCTTGCATGGCTTCAGATCACATGTGGGGCAGAAGACTGAAAGCATCTTCTCCAGTCCCAGTTCCTTATGGTTTTCAAAGCATCTAGACACTCTTTGCTGTTCCCTCTTCCCATAGTTACCCCTCAGCTCCCAATATCAAAGCTGCTGTGTGCAATGAGACCTGGCCTTAGGACTCCACAGTAGCATTTGGGTTCACGGCTGCATTTGCTTTTGGTGAGCCACCAGGCTAGGGCACGGGGGTGGGGGGTGGTGGCAGAGTTAGGCTTTGATCAGCACTTGGTCCCTGTTAGGGTCAGGCTGAACCTGACTTCTATTGCTTTGGGGTTATCTGGGTAAAGGAGATGTGCACAGAGCAGGGGAGAAGGAAAGTGCGTTGTCCTGCAGCTTAAGGACAAGGCTGTTCTTGGAGGGCTGTTATTAGTTCCAGTGAAAGAAGCAGGAGACAGAGATCTCCTTTCATTGATCTCCCTGGTGTCCTGGGTGTGGGGACCGACTAGACTTCTGTGTCCTAAGCTGTGCCCAGCTGTGGTGGAGATATTCCTGCCTCCATTTATCTTTTCTCCATAACTGTCTTTCAATCTGTGCATGCCCCTGCATCCAGAAGTCTAGAGAAGGTGGGGGGGGGCATTCTGATGGTGTTTCTGGAGGTACTGGTACAAGTTTCATCTTGGGAAGGAAATGGAGCCCCTGAGAGCACTTTTGTGCGCCCAGCACCACAAAAACAATGTGGCCCCCAGAGCCCAAGCAGAGAGCACTTGGAGGTTCCAGATGTCTCTTCCACGGCCTCTGTTGGTGTCCTGTCTCTGAGACAGAGTCCACAAGCACCTGTGAAGTGTAACCCTGACTCATGGGTTCTGGGAGAGAAATGTCAAGACTAGGAGAGTCCCCGACTTAAGTGTGTGGCCCTGGGATTTGCAGCTATGGGCATAGACCATAGGGTCGGGGATAGAGGTGTCACCAGGGGCCTGCACCCTCACCTTGTCATCGCAGCGGCTGGCAGCCACACAGTTCTGGACATAGGCCATGAGGGAATCAATGAGCCCAGAGTAGTTCCGCATAGTCTGGCGGCCAGCATCAGCTGAACTCAGGTTCCTGTGGGAGAGAACGGGGAGGAGGAGGAGGATGCAGACGGGGTGATGAAAGGGATGGGCCCCCGAGTGCAGTGGGCATGCACAGTGAAGAGCAGCAGAAAGCACAGGGCAGAATATGAAAGTTGTGTCCGGAAGGAGAGGGGAAGAGAGAGAGATAAATGATGAAAAAATTAAGAAGGAAAAGACTCAGCCGCGCATCTGCCTGGCCCTGGCTGAAAGGGCTCTCCTCTGAACTCAGTTGGTTCTGTCCTGTAGTCCCCCAGGCACAAGACTCCAAGGGCTCCACTGCATCTGGCAGCCCAGCTCCTGCCCTCTAGTGGTCACTTGAGGGACAGGAGTTAGAAGCGGATGCTTGTCTTTTTGTGGAAGTAAAGCAGAACTGAGGTGCTGGACCAGAACTAAGCAAGGGGTTAACCTGGGGTCCAGATGTAGCTATCTTTTATAAAGGTGTGTTCATTCCCAAGCACTGTGGGTCCTCCTGCCCTAGGTGGTGTGTATGGGGCATGCATAGGATGTGTGTGTGTGTATGTGTGTGTGTGTGTGTGTGTGTGTGGTGTTCTGTCACACCCAACAGTCATGTGGCCCCCATAAAGTCCTTTCTTACTCTGGCTTTTCATTTACCCAGCCTCTTTGCCTTCTGGAGGCTGTGTCTGGAGGCTGTGTTGGGAGAAGCACAACCGAAGACACAAAGCACACACTAACTTCTCCCCCACTCTGGAAGTTCTCTGAAGTTCTGGGGGGACAAATTCCACTGTGGCTAAGTGAGACCCTATAGGGGACCTCGTTCCAAGGTTTCCATACTCCATGCAGGGACCCACCCCAAAGCTCTGAAAGCAAGCCCATCCAGATCCCGCCAGAGCTTTGCCACACCCTGCCGTGGAACTCAAACAACCTTGGGCCAAGAGGCACCATCGGCACGCCAATGAACGTGGCAAATGGTTTCAGCACTCAGGTGGGAGGTGACTCACGAGCAGCCAGTCAGTAGACTTTTTGTATAAAAGAATGTTCTTCAAGATAGCACAAGAAGTGCATTTTTCTGTGGGTGGAGGAGGGGATTTTAGTTGAATCAGTTTGGATATTCAAATGCAGGCCATTTCCACTCTTAGATTCCCAATGCTGTCCTCTAGATCCTCTCAGGGCATTGCAAAGCATACCCAGATTCACAGACATGGTTAATACCTGACTCTTTGTCCTGGAGCCAGCCCACAGAAGGCAGGGCCAGACTGAGTGGTATGTTTCCTACTGTGGCTGGATGTTGGCTGGAATGGAGGCTGACTGTGGAAGGACCTGAGCGGAAAGAACTTACGTGCCCTCTTCTCTCACCTCAAGCAGCCTGTGGCATTGAAGAAGACCTCGGGGTCCACTACTTCCCGGGACATGTTGCTGTTACCATCACACCAGCCAGAGAAAGGAATGATGACCCGGTCAGTCAGAACAGGCAGGGCATCGGCCACCAGCTCCTCCTTCAGCTCGTCAGTGGAAGACAGGTTCCAGAGTAGCCCTGGACACAGACACGGTCAGCTCAACATGGCGGGCTCTGAAGACCTGAGGTCTCTAGTGGCACTGCCCGGAGTCTAGGCTCTGGCAAATGGCTACCTTCCAGGTAGGTTTGGCCCATCAGACCCATTGTCTGATTTCCTCATGATCCTGTTCTCAGTTCCCATGTAGATTGCAGGTTCTCTGAGGTCTGAGAACATCTCAGAGTTCTCTGTCTAGGTAAAAGTTATGCAAATGGACAGAGCTCCTAAAATACAGTCGGTTGGTCATTGGTTTTTACTACATGCTTTGGAACTTAGAGCTGCTTAAGTTCTAAGCCATTCTCTGTTTTCCACTTGAATCAATACACAGAGAATATCAACCATGCCAGTGGGTCTAGAAATTCTCATTAGTTTGTTACTCTGAACATCCTTGTCTTCCCCAGTCTAATTCAGGACCGTCATGGTGGCTCCTCCATCCTGTATCCTACCTCGAGTGCTTCATGTACTTTTTGAGCTCAGGATAACGGTAGTATCAACAGCCATTCTTTGCGATCCACTGACCCTGACCCCTTGGCTTTGCTCCCCTTCTATCACCTACAAATCTCAGTGTCCATGACACAAGGCTCCTTCCCTTGCAGCCCAGCCTTGAAGATGCCTTTCTGAAGGGTGTGCACCACCCGAGGTCATCATCTGGGTGACACCACTTCAATTGAAGCCAGTGCTATTGAGTTCCTGAATCATAACTCAGTGAAACCCACACAGCTGTGCCTCGACCTAGCCTAGAGGGACAGGCTACCTTGCCCACTCCCCACCCCAGTTTCCCTCTTGTGATGCCCTACCAGTCAGCTGTTTCTGGATCTCCGTGCTCCCGCTTCTCCTCAGGAGGCTGACAGCCTCACGGATTCCGTTCTGCCTCCTGGTCTCCAGCTTGTTTGGAGTGCTCCTGAACACCAGGTTGCGCAGGGCCCCGGCAGCAGCCTGCTGGACATTCTGATTGGGGCTGCGGAGGAGGTCCACCAGCTTGCAGATGCCCCCCAGCTGATAGACCTGCCGAGAGAGTGGGCCGTGTTGATTGTTCAAAGGAGAGGAGGGAGAGACAATTTTTCTCTGCTCAAAGTGACTGATTCTCAGACCAAAAAACCCTAAACAACAACAACAACAACAACAAAGTCAGTTCAGAAGCACACAAGTTAACCAGAAACAAAAACAGCAATGAGGTTACAGTAATTGACCCAGACACAAAACCCAAAGACCTGAATTCAGAGCCTAGCTCCTTCCTCTCCTACTTAGGGCCCTAAGTAAGTCTCTCCTCTGTCTGGAGCCATATTTTCCTCTCATCTTTTCCTCTCCTGGGGCAGAGTGAAGGCCAGAGGAGAAGATGCACCTCCATGTTCTTCAGAATCCTAAGGTGAGGCAGACACATACAAGGTGCCACAGAAACTCTCTTGTGGTAGAAATTTTGATGAAAACCACCCCAGGCTTCTAGGAAGCCACTTGTGGTACACATAGCTGTGCTATGTCTTGTAGGTGTTTTCCTAGCTGGGCAACAGTGTGGGGAGCATACATGAGCCCTGTTTTTCCTGAGGGAGGGAGTTAAGTGCTGGGGAATAGTCATATCCTTTAGTGGAATCTGAAGCAGCGGGTGTCTGTGAAACTCATGGCTATCATTGAGCCATGGGACTCTTCCATGGCTCCTGCAGACCACAGTCCTCCCACTGGAACAGCGATGATCACCATCACTGCAGAAGCTGCAGCTGCTTGTAAGAGACCCTCAAGATTGTGTTTGCTGAGGGCTGGGGCAATGGGTCGGTGGGTCAGTGGGAAGGGTAGAAGTGCTTGTCACAGGTCCTGATGATCTGAGTTCAACCTCTAGGATGTACACAGTAGGTAGGAGAACTCACACAGTAGGAGGACTGAATCCTGACAATTGTTCTCTTACCACTTCATAAACACACACACACACACACACACACACACACACACACAGAGTAAAATAAATCAATAAATCAATAAATCAATAAATCAATAAATAAAGATTGGGCTTGTTCCTAGAAGGTGGGGATGGAGAGAATCATTAAATCTTTACTTGTACTCCAGCTACTCCTTCCCACACCTCCATCCCAGAGATATGCAATTCTTCCCAAGGTGCGCAGGTCTTGGAGGTAATAGAGTATATAGAATATGAAAGGCTAGATGAAGACTGGGGGTGGGGCTCCACTATGCTGGGATGAGACTAGTTTTGGGGTCACTTGTGCTTTTGTAAGTTACTCACCAACTATGCTTTGTAAATAAGCCCAATGAACCCATAGGTACGTCAGCTCGTGTGTTTGGTGGGGTTGCTATTCTGGTTTGTCACTGGTACACTATCAGGTGAACAGCTGTTAATTTTATATAGGAAAAGTTCATATAGTGGGGCCAGTGGGGGAGATACTCCCATGGATAGTCCACTCAGGAGGCAATCCTCGGCAGGTTAAGATGAAGCTCTGCTCTTTAAATGACAGGAATGCTCCTTATCCCAGTGCCTGGGAACCAAGTACGCAATGCTTCCTTTCTTCTCCAAATGTGGGGCCCAGGCTGACACGCTCAGCACCTATCAGCGGGGAAGGTATGCAGCCCGTTACCTGTTGCTTGGCAGATTCATCCTGGAAGCAGGTGTGCTGGATGTAATAGGCCCCGATGGCCTGGTACTTCTCATCCTGGGAGCACAGGTACTGCACAGCCTTGGGGATGGTCAGCCCACTACACTCAATGTCCTCACTGCAGATCCTGGAAAAGTAGGGTGCGGGGTATTACAGGGTGAGCATGGAAACTCCAGTGATCAGGCTCTGAATTCTTCCTTGTACACTCAAATACCTCAGCTACCATCTGCCCTCTAGAGAAACAGAAAAGGCAGGCTGTCTTGGAGAAAATCTTGTGAACAGCTCCCTACAAGGAAGGAAAAAGGCTGTGTGCTGGGTTTTTCTCTCTTAGTATGAGATCCCTCTCAGGGGCTAAGGCCAAAGCAAACCAGTTACCTTCATACTGTGCACAAATTTGGCCCGATTTCCTGAGATGAAACACCCCATCTACCCCATGGTTGTGATTTTGGGAAAGTAAAAGAGAGCGGCCTGTCTATTCTGTCTCTCCTTCCCTCCCCAAGTCAAGCTAGATGCTTGGTTGGTTGGTTTTTGCTTTTTGTTTTTTCCAAGACAGAGCTTCTCTGTGTAACAGAACCCTGGCTGTCCTGGAATTCGATTTGTAAACCAGGCTGGTCTCAAACTCAACAGAGATTCTCCTGTCTCTGCCTCCCAAGTGTGGGGGAATGAAAGGTGTGTGCCATCACTATCTGACTTCCAGCTAGCTTTCTACACACGCACACACAATTTCTTATTCAGTCTTTCTCCTCCCGACAGCCACCGTACTTGTCTGTGTTAGGCTCACTGTTTATGGGGCTAGTGGCTAGAGAGCCACTCCACCCAAAATAGTACAGTCTTTGACTAGGTCCTAAAATCCTGTCCACTAGATTTTTCTACAGCTCAGAAACCATCCACAGCTTCTCCAAACATCAGGTTCAAATCCACTGCTTAGACAGTCATTGAAGTGCATACATAAGGTTGAACCACAGCAAATGGCTATTAGTTCACCATTTTAATGGAATGTTTGGCTCCCCTGCAACCTCTGGCACGTTCCCTAGACTCTGGCAAGAGTCTGTTGGTTGTAGCGAGACATCCTCAGTCTCAGGCACGAAGGCCCAGCCCAGGCCTGCTGAGTCTCCCTTCCAGGAAGCCTTTCCAAGGAAGGGAATCCTTGGCTGGGAACTCCCTAAGCTTCCATGGTGTGCAGCCACAGGCAGCCTTTCCACCTGAGTGTGTCTCCCTTCCAGGCAGAGGGAAAAGGTCCCAGAGACCATCTGTGGTACCCAGCCCTACCCCACAGATGTCCTCAGCATCTGCAGCATCTTCATTTGTACTAGACTGATGCTTTGCTGTAGCTGGTGCTCAAGGACTAGCCATAGTTTTAGCTAGGGAATGCAGAGTTCTCTGGCCATGGGCAAGTTGCACACCTGCTCTCTGTTGAGTAAGCATTGTCTTGTCTTCCTCAGTCAAATGTCTCTTCTGCATGGCTTGTCACTCAATCCTAGACCTCCAGTTGGGGGCAGATGGTGCATCTTATGTACTTCAAGGGGTCCGCTTTAAACGAGATTATGCTTCCTTTCAGAAGAGTGTGGGACTAGTAGGAAAGAGTGCAGGGTAGAGAACCCTTGGTGTGGCCTTGGACAAGCTCACTGCTGTCTCTGGGCTTGGTTTATCCCTCCCCAGGGTCTGCCTGGGAAGGGGTTGACTAGGAAGAACACACAGTTACTTGATCACCAAGAATGTGCTCCAGAGCGGCTCTGGGCTGTCAGCATGGCTGTGTCTCTTGTGCTTGACCCAGGGCCTGGACAGAGTAGATGCTCCCTAAAGAACCGCCAAATAAACAAGGAGCTGTTATTAGGTGATAAGAGACGGTGGAAGGATCACGCCGCTCTGAGCCTCAAAAGGTAGGGCCAATGTTACTGTTGTCCCCAAGGTACCCTGTGCCTAAGGCCCTCTTCAGAGTGGTGTGTGTGTATGTGTGTGTGTCAGAGAGAGAGAGACAGAGAGACAGAGAGACAGAAAGACAAAGATAGAGAGGCAGAGAAACACACACACACACACACACACACACACACACACACACACACACACCCAGAGAGAGAGAGAGAGAGAGAGAGAGAGAGAGAGAGAGAGAGAGAAAGAACCTAGAAGACTTGTTGGAATACACATTGCTAGGACCTCCAGGTGTCTGTATTGGGCCCAAGAATGAATATTTCGTTTCAAAACTTATTTTATATTGCATGGGTATTCTGCCCGCATGAATATCTGTGTACCACTTGTATATCCGGAGGCCAGAAAGGGGCACTGGCTCTCATAGATGGTTATGAGTCACAAACGTGAGTGCTGGGAATTAAACCTGGGTCCTCTGGAAGAGTGGCCATGCTGTTAACTGTTGAGCCATCTCTCCAGCCCCAAGAACAAGTATTTCTAACACATTCCTGAGTGCTGCTGTTGTCGCTGATCAGAGAGACACAGTGCGGCAGCCATTAGCCTCCCTCTGTTCATAGCTTGTGACCTTGAAGACCTGTGTCCACAATGTCTGGCTCCTGTGGCCTTTTCACCCCGAGGGATCCTCTAGGTCCGTGGTCCATCAGACCAGAGACTCCTCAAGGTGGCAGTAGGAAAGTCAGAACACAGGCTGAGTCTCTCCCCTCCTCCTTGGGAGTTAGCCACAATTGCAGATTGCCTCCCTCCCACCTGGCCCCACCACGGCCCTAGAGCACTCACTTGGAACTGGCCCTCGAGTGGCCGAAGGACAGGTCCTTGTTGCAGGAGATAGGCGGCACATACACTGGGTCTTGCTTGGAGGTGCAGGAAGGTGGCCGCACAGGACACTTCTTGACGGCCTTCTGACCACTGCAAGTGCTGTAGAAGCTGCATCGGTTCTGGGCGGTCTTGTGGCCCTTGCTGCCCAGGGTGCCCTTGCGCAGTGTGCCCCTTGGGTCACAGTAGAGGTCAGGCTCACTGCGGCTCGCTTTGATTTTCTGCATGAAGCAGATGTCACTGCCAGCACCCGTGGTGGCACAGCTGCCTCGGGGATAGTGCCGGCTCCAGTTCTCCATCTGGCTGTAGGAGCTGAAGCGTCTGTTGTCAGGCTCCCGCTTGAGGGTGCCATTGTAGATCTAGGCAGGAAAGGAGAAGTGAGAGGTTTAGTGTATGACTGGGAGCCTCCCTTGCTCCATTACAGTGTTCAGAGG
Source organism: Mus minutoides (assembly GCA_902729485.2). Classification (NCBI taxonomy): domain Eukaryota; kingdom Metazoa; phylum Chordata; class Mammalia; order Rodentia; family Muridae; genus Mus; species Mus minutoides. The sequence goes on along the minus strand of LR750283.1, from coordinate 243,581 downwards.
ATCTGGACAAATTTGCAGAGAAAGGAACCTAGGGCATTATTTTGCCAGCAGGTTATAGGCCACTGTGGAATATGAGATCATATTAGCAGATATTACCATCTTTATTAAAAGCATAGAATAAGGAAAGATAATTGTAAAACATGTAATGCAGAGGGCAACCCAATAGAGATATAACCTGCTTTGTACTACATTGAATTGCAATATAAAATGTATCTCACTATTAAATTCTAAAAAGTAATTTATCACATGTACCTGGGTATTCTGCCTGGATGTATGTCTAGTGCTGAAGAGGGCACCAGAAGAGGTTGTCAGATTCCCTGGAACTCCAGTTACAGATTGTTGTGAGTCACTAGGTGGGTGCTGGGGATAGAACCTGGGTCCTCTAGAAGAGCAGTCAGTGCCCTTAACCCTTGAGCCATCTTTTCAGCCTTGCAAATAGACTTATTATTGTGTGAATGTATGAAAGAAAGTTCTATACCATCGATCTGGCCGCATGGGCAAAGTCTAAAATGGCGGCTGCAAGGGAGAGAGGAGGGGTCCTCCAATAGTCACTCAGCATGAGCAGCACCCACGGGCTTTTGTCTCAAGCCCTCGCCTTGTCACTTGGGCCCCCCCCCCAACAAAGCAGCTTCTGACCCAGCCAGCCAGCGTCAGCACTTGCACATGTTTGAAATGTCTACTCTAGTTGAGCTGCTAGCTAGGGATCCTCTGTGCACACAGAGGTCAGTGACGGGAGACCTCTGGGCTGTGTCGTCAGATTGGCTGGGGGAGAAGGAGAGCAGAAAGTCATCCAAAGGGAAAATGTACCGTGAACAACGAGATGTCCCTAAGGGTCTTGTAAGCCCAACAGAGAATTTATTTCTTTGGGAGGAGCCTGCCAAACCAGAGGCTTGGTGGGAATCAGCTCCGGTACTGAACTGTCCGCAGAAGACTTTCCCAGACCCGTAAGCTGGCGGGTCTGGCCTGCTGGAACTTGTCTTCAGACAAGAGGATCAACACTGAGCCTGATAAAACCTCACCATACAGGTGCCGACTTGGGAGTCACCTTTGCTGGGATGAGCAGCTGCCAAGTCCCGCTCGGGAGGCTGCCCACCCAACCCTAATCGAAGGACAAAGAGAACAGAGAAACCGTAATCAAACTGTGTGTCTACAGGGAAGGTGGCTGTGTGACCAGCAATTACCACCTACACGGGATCTAGCCACACGGGACTAAGGAGGGGCTGATGTTCCAGTTCCCCCAAAGAACGGTGTCAAGCTACCAGTTGGAAGGTGGTGTCCAAAACCAGGAAGCTGGATACTGTTAACCTTGGGGGTGGCAGGTATACTCCCTTCACCCACACCAAACGGGCACAATTTTCTCCCTCAAACTGGGTCAAACCACCCTGCCGCACATAGAGCTGGTCTGTGGGGGTTGGGAGAGACACAAACAATAGTAAGGCAGGGGCCGGAGGAGCTGGTGGTTTTCTTGGCATTTGGAGGTGAACCAGACTCCTTGACCCATATGCAAAATGTACTGAGGCCTCCAGATCAGGCAGAGGAAGGAAGGAAGGAAGGAAGGCGGCAGATGGTGATTTGGGGGTGGGGGAGCGGAACACTCCCCACAGCAGGCTGGGCTTCCAAGAGGAAAGCAACAGAAGCGCCCTTGTTCTCAGTAAGTGACACACCTGGACGTCATCTCAGACACCTGATGAGGAGCGCGTATGCCCTCCTGGCCCAGACCCAGCAAAGACGCCATCCTGCTGATTAAGCCCGAGAGAGGTTCTGGGCTCTGCAAGTCGTGCTGGGAAAGGGAGCAGAGGGCTGCCCTGGCAAGTCTCAGCGAGGTGGGCTGCCCCCAGGGAATGGGCGAGGACCCCTCTCAACAGCCACACCCCAGTAGTGTCATCCATTCCTTGGAGCCCCACCTTAGCTTATAAAGCCACAGCGCTGGATTGTATGAATGTGACAGCCAGGGATGACTCCCTCGTATCTCCAGTGTCTTTTGCTGTCACTTTAGCAAGCAGGAGAAAAACTCAGCTGGACACTGTCCTCTCCTAACTACACGGGCCCGGATACTCTCCAAGGCTCAGATAAAGCAGACTTACTGCCTCTAATCCCGCCTGCACAGGCGGCCCACAGTGCAGCCTCTAAGGCTGAATTGGCAGTGGCCTCATGGGAATCCAAGCACCGCCCCCCACCCACACCCCGAGCATAAGGAGGTTAGGACTTATGCCTGAGAAGGCTGTGTGACAGACAGTCAAGAGCCCAGACTGGAGTCCCACAGCCTTGCTTGTGTCAGGTGTCTCCTTGGGTGCAACCTTAGGCAAGGGGCTTCAAGCCAATACATCTGAGTTTCTCCAGCTGTATACCCAAGATCCTAATTGTTCATGACGTAGAGGGTCATTAGACATCATTAGACTAATGTTTGTAAATTAGAACTGGACATGACACAAGAACTTGGACCATCTGCATCCCTCTGACTCTCACACTGGCCACCTCTAGGAGCTGGTTGAGAGGCACATACACACACATGCACTTCAAGGACCCTCCTGTCTCTGCCTCCCTAACACTAGGATTAGGCTTGCATGCCATCATGCCAGGCCTTTTACATGGGCACTGGGGATTCAAATGCAAGTCCACATATTGGCATGACATTAAATTTGCTGACTGAGCTATTTCTCCGGTCCCCTCTGCTCCCCCTCCCCCATCTTAATTTCTTAAAACAAGTTATGTTGCTGAGCATGGAGCTCATGGATTCATGAGCTAGTCTCGCTGGAGGATGAACTTCAGCAGTCCGCTCGTCTCCATTCCCCCAGCACTGGTGTTACAGATGTGGACTGCTGTGCCCAGTTTTCAAGGAAGTATGAGGATCTAACCTCAGGTCCTCATGCTCGCGCCACAGGCACTTCACCAGCTGAGCCATTTCCTCAGCCCCTAGTTGAGGGGGTCTTAATAACCCACAGCATTTCTAAAGAAGTTTCTAGATAATTCATAAGGGGGGAAGGCCCAGGAAGGAGACACCCAGTATTCAGAGCCCCTTGCTGAGCTCAGAGTGAATTGAGCAGGCGTTCTGCCAAGATGGAGGAGTCTTTCCTTACATGGGTGCTCGTAGCATCTGTGGCGGGACACATCTTCATTGTCTGGATGCCCACACACCACAGGATGTTTGTGGTGGCCCTGCCCCCGGGCTCCAAATGATAGCAATCCCACTTCCATTTCCAAACACTGTCTCTAAGTCTTCTGCAAACAGTTGCAGCCAGAGGAGAATGAATGGACACCTGTGCCCACAGCAGGTGGGAGAGCCTTGCTGCCAATGCCTCTCCAGCCACACCCCCACACTCAGATAGGCATCTGCTGGCAGCCTCCTCCTCTTTGAATACAAAGGGGGCATACATGTACATGGACACACACACACACACACACACACACACACACACACACACACACACGAGTGCACGAGTTCACATGTAGGACTATCTCATGCTTTCTTGGGAAACTCAAACTTCAGGTAGGATAGCCCATGAATCAAAACATTCCAGACTAGAAAGTCAACATCCTGGGAGCAGAATTGACCATTTAGTCAACAGGCTGGGCTAGGCGGGTAAGTTGAAGCCCAGAACGTGGGCACAGAAACATCCTTCTCCACTTGGAACACTTGTGAAGTTCTTGGGAGGTAACTCTTATGACCACAGTCCAAGGCAAGCCAGATAAGACTGCATGGGCCAGAAGCCTTCCCATAGTCAGCCTGTGTTCTGCCCTCCCTTTTCCTAATGACGGAGGAGGAGTCACTAGGAGAGTCACCTGCCCAGAAAGGGAAGCCAGGCTTTGTGCCCGGTAGCATTTGTTTCCTTGCATGTCTATCATGCGTCTGAGGAAGACACTTCTTCATTATGCTAGAGAAGCCCCCAGGTTGTTTAGTGGCTCTGCCTTTAAGGCTCCCTGCCCCTCAATTGCTTTCTTTTCTCCTCCCCTTCTTTCTGAAGACGAGGCGTTTCAACCCACATTGATGTTTCATCTCTTCCGGCTCCTCCTTAGGTAGGAAGCTCTCAGGAGCCCACTCGTTCACTGTGTAGGCAAGGAACGTGAGTTCTAGAGTGAGCTGGATCAAAGCAAACCAGTACATTTCTTTAGCTCCTAAGGCCCAAAAAACTTGTATTTGCCGAAGTCATTGGGCAGGACAGTAAGCAGCCACTCTGGATGAGGTGGTACCCACCTGACTGTTCTCTCTGCTTCCTTCTTTTCTATTGCTACCGATCGGACTGTGGTCCTAGGCACCTCCTAACTCCTCCCACCGGTCCCCAGGGTCCCCCTGGCCCTGCCTCCTCACATACTCAGACCTGCCTTTCTCAGGCAAAGCTTCCATCAGTCCCAACCTTGGTGCAAAGCTTACTGTATCTCTGCTACTTGCCAGGCAAGCACATCAATTTGACCCTACCCTCTCTAGCCCCCTATACCTTCCACAGCCAGCCATCCCTTCCCTCCTAACACCCCCTCTCACACTGGCTCACAACAGCAGGCACACCCTGGCCCCCTGCTTCACCTGCTCTCTGCCCACCTTTTGAACCCCACATTTCTCTCAAGTCTCTGCCCAAACCTGCCATCTACATAGAGTCTGCTGTGCTCCTTCCTGGCTCTGGATGCCCACAGCTGGACTCCTCCAGCTGCACACCTAAACTCCCCTGCTCTTGTTGCCTCTCTGGTTATCACAGCAGGCCTCATTTATTCCCCTAAGATTTTCAAACAAAAGGCATTTTACTGTGCCTAGCCTGGTGGGTGTGGGGTGTGGGTGGCTGGGTTTCTAGCACGCACTGGTGGAAAGGTGAGGATTTCTGGGAATGGAGGCTCCAGTTGCTGTGAAGTACTGGGTTCCCCATGGCCTCCTAGCCCAGGGGTCTACCACAGATCAAGTGGGCTGGTAGAGGATAGGAGGGGCTCTGAGCAGGGCAAGACAGGTGGCACAGCCTGAGCTCTGCTGAGGTTCAGGACATTTCCCTTTACCGTGACTTGGGACATAGCTGATACCTGGCCGATCCCAGAAAGTTATATTTCAATTCTTCATAACTAGACAGAAACTGCCTAGCTCTTTGGGAGCTGTATGTGTAAGGCAGGCCGAGATGAAAAGCGTGTCCATGTCCCCAGCTATTAGCCCATTTTGAAACCACGCTTCTGCCAACAAGGTGGGGCTGGCCAAACTGGCTCTGCCACAGGACACACCCTTCTCTGCCTGGCAAGTCACACACCCAGTATCCAACAGGGCCATGTTCAGCAAGGCAATCTCCCCACGCCCTTCGCATGAAAGCCAGTATGCATACAACTTCACAGAGTCCTCATCCCCTTGTGGGCCCAGAGAGAGCTTTCTAGAGAAAGGACCTGACCAGAAAGCTCCTGCAGGACAGGCTCCATGGTTGTTTATCTCTCAACTACCACTGCCTGTCTGTGCCCTCTAGGACTCTTACACAGTAATGACAACAAGTTGTCTTGCATCTTACTAGGGTTTTGTCCACTCCTGCGTAACAAGCTATATCTGATATGCAGATATTTTGTGTGAGCATTCCTGGGCCTTTTAGACTCTGGTCCTTTACCAACAAGGCGCCCAAGAGGGGCACACAGGAGCCAAGGCATAGAGAGTTCTCTGAAAGGCACAGGGGGTTGCCTATTTAGCAGTCTGAGTCAGTAAGGGAGCTGCTGAGGTCTGAGTCACCAAAGATGGGACTCCGTCGGGGAGAGTGTCGGTTTCTGACTCGTCTTGAGAAGCAGAGGGCTCAACCTGGGCTGGACTTCTTATTTCCTGGCACGCAGCTGTGAGACAACCACACTGGTCGGATTCCCTGATGTTCATTCAGGCAGAGAGAGGTGCCACTTGGCCTTGAAGGAGGCTGGGGTGGGCGTGCCTCTTTGTGGAGTCCTCAAAGGCAGAGAAGAGACACAGTCGCAATTCTGTCACCGACAGCCTGAAACCCAGGGGCACCCCAGAAACACCCGAGAGATTCCCGTGATCTCAAGGGTACTGTCTGGTTAACAGTTTTGTTTTGTTTTGTTTATTTGGTTTTTAAAGATGGAGTTTCCCTGTATATCCTTGGCTGTCCTGGGACTTTCTCTGTAGACCAGACTGGCCTTGAACTCACAGAGTTCCACCTGCCTCTGCCTCCTGAGTGCTGTGATTAAAGTTCTGCACCACCTCTGCCCCACTGACAACAAGTTCCTATCTACTGAGAAGAGGAACAACAGCAGACTCCATCATAGTCCAGCTCCAGGGCTCAAATACATTTTGTTACTGATTTTTGTCTGTTTGTCTATTTGCTTGAAATAGTCTTAACTCATAGTCCAGTCATAATTACTCTTTCTCAGCCTCCTAAGTGCTAGGATTATAGGGATGTGCCACCTTAGAAAAACATTCAAATGTAAAAAACAAAAAGTTTGGGTGCCCGTCTTTAGCGTATGTAGACTTTGTGAGAAAGCTGGCCAGTAACACTTAGTGTCTCTCATGACCTTCGAAGAGCTTGAACTGTGAGCATGTACCAATCCGTCGGTATTAAGGGACATTTGCAGATAACTGAAGACGGAGCTCCCAAAGCATCAAGAAGGCTGCAGCGCAGGTCTGAGGGCACTACAGAACTCTGGTCAGTAGCCCGTGAGGCTTTTGGGAGGTGACTTTCTCTCTGGAGACACCCAATGTTCCTGTGACCTGGCATCCTTGGCTGTAGGTTCTGGGTCCTCCTTATTGGGGTGTGAAGCCCCTAGGGTCTCCTCATAGACAGCGAGAGGCATGAAACTGAGCTGGCACTTGATACCAACTTCTATCAGAACCGATCGCCGTAGCAGCTACAGAGCCCTCGGTCTCCACATCCTCCTCCCTGCTTAATTAGACCCTCTCCTTCCTCCTCCAACCCACTGGAGAAGTAGGGTTGTTGTAGCTTGCGTCACTGTCAGAGTGAGTTTGGGGACAAGGATGTAAGAGTTTATACTCATGTTTCTTTTTAAAGATTAAAAATATATTGTTAGCTATGTGTAAGAGTGTGTGTGCATGTGGATAGGTGCATGTAAGTGCAGGTGCTCACGTGGACAGAGGTGCCAGATCCCCTGGAGTCAGAGAACTGCAAGCCGAGTGACATGAGTGCTGGAAGCCAAACTTCTGTCCTTCTGGAAGAGCATCAAGTTTTCTTAAGTACAAAGCCATCTCTTCAGCCCCCTTTGTTTCCTTGGTTGTCTCTCTCCCATAAACTCAGACAAACTGGAGCCTCAGTCATTCTACAGGGCAGTGTCATGGGTTCTGGGTTTTGAACTCAGAGGCCAACTCAGCTGTCCCAGTGATGGGGTCAACGCAGGAAGGGAGGAGTAAGGGGAGCACTGCAGTGTGAACTAGCTGCCTGGCAGAATACAGATAGGTCTCTCACATCTAGTGTCTCCAGCCTGTCCTGGAATGCTGGGGGGATGCTGAGTGGCCCCAGAACCACAGTTAGCCCTGAGGTTGTGTGTATGTCTCGGTGCTAGAAGAGGGCCAAAGACTCTGTGGAAGAGGCATATCCTAAAGAACTTGCTTCTCTGGCGCTGAAGACCCTGAAAGCCTAGAATCCTTTCCTAATTAGATCATCAAGAACCTCATATGAAAGGAAGTGGCCATCCTTACCTCTGCTCAAGGGTAAAAGATCACTCCTTTAAAAAGTGAACATGTGTATGTGCATATGAACATGTAAGCATTCACGCAAGTGAACATGTGTATGTGCATATGAACATGCAAGCATTCACGTGCGCACACAAATAACCACTTGCATACACATATGCACAAACACACACCTGACCTGTACAGAAATACATTTTTCCAGAGGTACAGTTAGGTAAGGAAAATCTTTGAAAATTCCTTGATCTTATTCAAGGCCTCTTGGTTCTCTCTCTTTTACATGTGGTCTCTCAGCATTTGTCTCCAGCCACCCCAGCCACCAGCTACTAGAGTCTGGTGATGGGAACAAAGTCTAAGGTGGCAAAGAACACTGGGTGTGATGGTGTATGCCTCTAAATCCCCATGTTCCAGATGCTGAACAAGGAGAATCATGAATTGCAGGCCATCCTAGGCTTCATAGTGAGAACAATCTCAACAAAACAAAAATAAAATAAACCATTGAAAAAAGCAAATAGCTTCTATCCTAGGTGGCCCTCTTTTGAGACATCAAAGTGTCTCTAGTCATTGGCTAGCCTGAAACTTAAAGACTCCAAACCAAGGAGGTACCTGTCTCTCCTCCCTTGCTGGATTATGACAGAGTCTTGAATATATTTAAAAAGAGAATCGAGCTTGTGGAGGGGGAAACTCTGGGAGAGTGCTTGCTTCGCATGCATAAGGGCTTGGGTTCCATCTTCAGCACTGTGGGGTGTGGGAGAAAAGGAAAAAGAAGCAAGGAGCTTGGCTGCTCATTGGTGTCATACAAGTCTATGGCCCAAAGACCAGAGCTGAAAAGACTCTCAGGCCCAAGGAACACCAGTGACAAAGGAGACCTTGTGATGGCTACAGCTGGTGTGTTCTGTACAGGAACATGAGCGTAGCAACTGAGAGGAGGGACTGGTTCCCTTGTGCCACCACACCTTGCTCCAAATACACTGCTGGGTCACATAAGTTATGTGGAGGAGAGAAGGGCCACCAGTGCTAAGGTGGGTAGTGGGAGCTAGACTCTGGAGTCCTTTGGGGTTAGCCAACTATTGTTGGGTTTCTATGGATTTGGGTGTCTTGTGCCACCCTACTTCAAGACTATGTAGTTAATAGGGAGCTATGGGTCATCAGCTGCTCCTGAGTGCTGCCATTCTGTGCCCAGCACTGCGGGGCCTCCAGAGGGATGGTTAGGATTTTAGGTGGATGGAGGAGAAGTTGGGGGGTTGCTCCTGAACCCTCTTAAGGTTGGTCCCAAAGGAGGTTTTAATCCACAGAGCATGGCTCTTGGCCGGCAATGAGTCAGAGACTTCATCTCCCCATACTCCACTAGCGAAAGGTATTGGGCTAGGCACTGGCTGGTGACCTTACTGAGTGGCAAGGCTCCACCCGGGCGCCTTTTCCCTTGGCTCGCAGATCTCTACATGACCTGGGTGGGAGTCATTGTGGGAAAACCATCCCGCATGAATATCTTATGACTCAGAATCTTCACATGTTTTCGGCATGCACCGTGGATGTGAGAGGACTTTAGAGATCTCAACAACACAGGCAGTAACCATCACCGAAGCACGGAGAAATGCTTGCATTTCCAGTCTGATGGCCGTGGGGACAAAGCCTAGGGGTGAGTCCCTATGCTTCTTCGTCATTCATCCACATCTCTTCCAAAGCAAAAACAACTCAAAATCTCCAGTGGAGCAGACACACCTTGCTAGCATTAAAAAGAGTTGTGTTTCACACGCTTGATATTCGTTATTAAGCTCATGGCTAGTCTTCCTTTAATAGCAAAGAATGCTGTTTTTTGTGTCATCTGACATTAGTGGTATTTAGCTTCTTTTCAACGGAAGTGCACTGAAATTTAAAAGTGATTCCTTGAAAAATAAGCAATAGTTGGAATGATGGTTTTTAATAAACTACAATATTAAGTGCTCATGACTGGAGTTTTCGAAATGTTCGGCTGGCCAAGAGAGGCTTAACACAGCCAAGTGACAAGAACTCCGGTCAGGAGAGCTGGCTTTAGTCTTCTTTCCCAGCTGCCTGCCTGACTGAGTATGCTGGGCCATCAGCCTACTTCCCCAGCCTCAGTTTCTCCAATTACACACTTCCCCAGAAGGCTCTTGGTTTGAGGCAGGGTGTTCAGCTCTTGTTGAAGTCACAGCGTCCTAGCCAACCTGGCTCAGCCCTGTCTTCATCCCCTTCAAGGCCACTCCCCAGTACATAGGATGGGGGGTGGAGGGGCGGGGCCCCCCAAGTTGCTCCTCTCCCCACCTGTGTCTCTCTGCATCCCTTCCCCGCCCTGCCTTTCCACAACCAGATTTGATTTTGTTTTTTAGCTGAGTTTGCGCTCTTGGGGCAAGTAGGCAGGCAGGCCTCGCAGAGACTTGCCAGGGCCCTGGGGGAGAAAGCTGAGCCTCACCCCGGCAAAGGGTGGGGTGCGCTTCCACCCACCTGGGAAATGCTACTGCATTTGTCTCTCTGGGCTCAGTGACAAAAGGAAAATTCTCACCAGTAAAGGCACCAGAAGATCCCTCGATGGCTTCAGATCTATGGCCCTTCATCTAGCCCCACTCTCTGGCTTAGAGCTCGCTGGCAGGGGAGAGAAACCACCCATCTCCTGCCCCTCCCAGCTCCTGTCTCTCCTCAGGCATCAGGCTCACCACCCCCCTTCATGGCCACTAGGCTTCAGACTCAATTCTGCCCACTCTCTGTGTGAGGTAATGAGCAAGCCACTTCATTCTCCTGCAAATCAAAGTCCTTGGTTACCCACCCATCTCACGGATGCCCAAGGACCGAGTCAGCGAACGAAAACATGAATGTTCTGTGTGAATTTAAAATACAGCCCTAATCCCAGGGATTATCACATTATATGAGTTGACAGAGAAGGCAGAGGGGTGAGACAGTCTTACAAGCCCCTACTTGTTACAATCCAGAGCCCAAGGGCCACATCCCCAAACCCTACAACCCCACCTGAGAAGGCTTGCCAGTCATCTACCCCTGACAGCTTTCATTTACAGACCAGGAAACGGAGGCCTACTGAGGTTGAAGTCAGCATGTGCTGTAGAATTTAGATTTAATTCTATCCTCTCTTAGGCTGCTGCTCCATTATTCTTTGTCTTTAACCACAGTGTAAGGACTTTAACGACTAGCATGCTGGTTAAGTCCATTGCTTTTTGTCAGCCCGCCACCATCCCCTGCCTCTACGCTGTCCAAGAAGGCCCCATACAAAACTCTATTCATCACTTCTGGAGAAAACTAAAGACATTTATTAATCTTGATTCTACTTGATTCTTCACATAATTCCTGTAAACATTCAGAGGCTGTTCTTAGAATGTGTGAGGGCAGGGAAGAAAGCAATGGCTACATCTTCTGGAAGCTTCCATTTTAGAAGACAAACCCTACCCTGTGCTCAGTGGTTACCTTTATTACGTGCCTTCTAATCATCCCTAATCAGGAAGGAAGGAAGGGAGGGAGGGAGGGAGGGAGGGAGGGAGGGAGGAAGGAAGGGAGGAAGGAAGGAAGGAAGGAAGGAAGGAAGGAAGGAAGGAAGGAAGGAAGGAATTGAGCTCTGGTGAATCAGCCTGAACCTTGGTTCTTCCAGTTTGACCACCAACTTGGAGCTCTGCATTAATTGTATGGAAACCATCAAGCTGAAACTAGCATTTGCTGTCCCAGGAGATGGTAACCTTCTTTTCTGGGAAGGGCCTGCTGCTGACAGTGTCCTGGGCTGCTGGCCATGCCCTGGGCTAGCTACACCCAGTCTTCCTTCTCCTTCCCTAACAAAATGCCAGTCAGGTATCCTGCAGTCCCCACGAGAACAAGAGGATCAGGGAGGAGAGTGGGTAGACATGCTCAATCCACTTTGAGAAGCAGTGTGAGTTCCAGTTCCAAGGGATTGGCTGCAGAAAGCCAACGGGGCTTGTGAGAGGCCTGGAGCTGACATCTCACAAGCTGCTTCCCCATGTGGTGGTGCCCATTCTTTTGGGATGGCCAGAGCAGTACTCCTACTCCTCTGCCCCAGCCCTGGGGCTTTGCTGTGTTCTCCACCCTCTCTCCTCTCTTTTCACACAGTTCAGCATTTAGCATCTCTCAGAGGCCTGTCTGGTCCCCCATCCGAAGCTCTTGCTCATTGATGCCATTTGTAAGTATCTACCATAACCACGTTCTCCTGACTCTGTAGGATCACGGGGCTGGCATAGTGAGCATCCTCCACTTT
>LR750283.1:182184-222184 GCA_902729485.2 Mus minutoides | reverse complement strand
TGATATTTTGTCTCTGGAGAAGGAGGCTGGAGCGACCCATAGTCAGTAGGGTGATGCTGAGGCAAATGGTTTGCCTTGGACCAGTCTTTTCCTTAAGCCCCTAGATGCTTTTTGTACGTCAGACTCACTTCCTAAGCTTAATTATAATACTCTTTATATTCCGTTTCCTAAAACTTGTAATATAATTGGTCATTGATAAAATGCAAAAGATTTTTTCTTTAAAACTAGAAGGCTGTTGATGATTCAGACTATAAAGTAACAACGGTGAGATGTTTTGGAATCACAATCAACTCTGAAGAATGAAGAGCTCAAAGCAGGCAATGCTGTCTCGGATGTAACAGGGTCTTAAGGAAACAACAGCGGTGCCAAGATGGCTTCTAAGACGCACGGAAAACAGTTCCATTTAAAGACGTCTACAAGCTGGGCATGGTGGCGCACGCCTTTAATCCCAGCACTTGGGAGGCAGAGGCAGGCAGATTTCTGAGTTCGAGGCCAGCCTGGTCTACAAAGTGAGTTCCAGGACAGCCAGGACTATACAGAGAAACCCTGTCTCAAAAAACCAAAACCAAAAACAAAAACAAAAACAAAAAAACCAAAAAAAAAACCCCAAAACAAATAAAGACGTCTACAGGCTTTAGGAACACTTGAGCAGGATGCTGGTGTCATTCTCCAGCACAGAAACCACTGTCTTTATTTATTTCTGTTGATCTTTGATTCTCCCAACTTGACTTGAAGTTCACTGAGGGCAAAGTGAGCCTTTGCAGTATCATCTGCAATGTGTGTCATGGGATGCTGTGCCCTGCAGTCGCTCAATGCCAGCTGGCTGACCTACCAGGTGAATAGGATGTATCTGTAGGAAATGGTACTTCACCAGCTCTTAGCAACTCCTGAAAACAAGCTGACGATGCTCGTTCAGATGAGCCACACCCTCCTCCCCGTATTCCCTGCTTTGGGCTGCCATATTGGTTTCACCAGAGGGTGGGACATACAACATTCCATGCCAGTTGTATCAACCATGGGAACAATCCCACAGGCACATGGTTTTCTCACACCACAGATCACTACTGCTGTGTTTCCCACTCCTTTCCTCTCTCAATCTGGACCCCATTTGGTTTTGCTCAGTGCTGATTATACGTCTGGCTCCAATATCAATGACTCTACTTCCTCCCGACTCAGGCCCCTCCCTCTGCCAAATCCTCGTGTGTGCTCAGCTCTCCCCCGTTCCCATAGCCTCTCCTGAACTGAGAGGAGACGGGACAAGCCTCAGCAGCTTCCCTGTCATGAGTCATGTCTGCAGTGTTGCCAGCAAAGGAGTGAAGAGGGTTGGGCCTAGGGGCTCGGGGAAGGAAAGGGATTTTCAGTGGTTGTCAGAAAATGGGCACAGGGAGGTGTGGGGGCCGTTTGGGAACATTAAAGGTAAGCGAGACAGCTAAGGATTGAGTTAATTATAAGAAAGTGTTGGAAAGGCACGGGCCATATGAGCTATTTTAGAAACACCTCCTCCCACATTTCCATGGTTATACTCTTCATTTGATAACACGGTTAATGTAGCATGATATCTACACGGGAATGAAGTAGAAAAACTGGTAGCATCAGTCTCATTTTGTGGAGGGGAAAACTGATACTCAGACTTTACTATTTTATCCAGAGTCTCGGAGGAGAGTGGAAACAGCTTAGAAACCCCTAAGCTCTAGACTGGGCACACAGGGCATGATTAATCACTTGGATCAATAGGTCCAGTTTTTGCCTTCTGGGGGCTTTACCCAACCCCTTTATTCTGCATCATTAAGGCGTTTTCCGAATCTCTCTGGACATCATCACCCTCTGTGTTAAAGCCCTTTCGGCCGGGCGTGGTGGCACATGCCTTTAATCCCAGCACTCGGGAGGCAGAGGCAGGCGGATTTCTAAGTTCAAGGCCAGCCTGGTCTACAAAGTGAGTTCCAGGACAGCCAGAGCTATACAGAGAAACCCTGTCTCAAAAAAAAAAAAAAACAAAAAAAAAAATAAAAAAGCCCTTTCGAATCTACGAGTGCTCTGCAAGTTGGTTCAGTTTGATCCTCTACCTTGATGTTATCCCGAGAGTGACCACCTATATAAATGGCCCAGAAAAAGGCCATGAAATGAATTTGTAGCAGACTGAGTTCCTGCATTTCTCTCGTCTGCAATCCAGAACATCCATGAGAGATACAGATGAAGAAAGGAAATCGAGCCTTTGTAAAAAAAAAAAAAAAAAAAAAATTTCACAAACTGCCCACTCTTCCTGCACAGCACCCCAGGACCTTCAGCAACTTGGAGTGGCGTCTGTGATCATTTGTTCAAAACAAATGCTGCTGATCCTGTATCCCCTAGAAGACCCAGCCCCAGCTTTGCTTTGGGGTGAATCTTTTATCCTGCCTTGTTCAATGTTTTGGGAGCTTCACAAAAGAATTCCCAAGGACAAAGCAGGTTAGTTAATGTTGAAATTAGCAAAAGGAAATAATAATCGTGGAACTTGAGGACTCTGGGAAACCTTGGGTGCCGCATAGCCCAATATCCCTGGTTCTGGACTATCCAGGGATATGCTGATTCACATGACTGTATCCAGAGCACACAGCACAGTGCCTTGTATAGGGCTCAGCTCTGTAGGTATCTCAGGAAACGGACAGGTGGGTAGAGGGAGTTGGGGAAGACAGAGCTAGAACCAGGATTAAAGGATCTTGAATTATCTCCACCCACTTTAATTTTTTTTAAAACCTTGCGAATTTTCATCTGCCTTTTATGCATATGACTTCATTTGCTCTTGCCAACAAACCCAAGAAGTCTTTGTTATATCTGCTTGACTTGTGAGGAACTTGAGTCCTGGAAGTCGAACCCCAAAGGCGCAAGCTCAGAGAGTGGCAGAGCTTAAATCGGAACCGGAACGTCTCTGACCAGGAAACCCAAGCAAAGCTTTATTCCTAGAAGGCCAGCTTTGAGAAGCATCATGTTCTCCTGATCTCAGGGGGTTTCTGGGCACTTCTTTGATCACCAGTACACATGAAAAGAGAAAATACCTCATGATTCCCCCCCCCAAAACCTCTGTCTACAAAGGACCAGAACTCAAACTTCTCATATATCCTGATCAAATCAGAAAAATTGGGAAATAGACTCTTAAAAGCACTTTCTCTAAAATGTTCTCAGGAGATACTCAGAAATACCCAATCAGCATCAAAGGAGATTACACATAGTCCCCTCTGAGGCAGTGGCCAAGCCCACAGCCCTGGTCAGATCTGCAATCCTGGCTGATTGACCGAAGTCTGCATTCTTCTTTTTGAGCAACCGGTGAAAGCTCTCTCCATCGGGAAGCCCAGACCATGCCCACAAACATTCTAGATCTTTCAGGATGGAAGCTGTTCCTTACCGGATATCCCCACGAGCCGTTCCCTGCCTGGAACTTGGAGAAGTAGCTGCTTCTGCTCGTGGTGCCGTAGTTGTTGTAATTGTCAGCCAGCCCATCATACATGGAACCTGCAGGGCAGAGAAGGACGGTTAGGACAGGGATGACCATCATCCATCCCTGCTCCCGTGCTCCCTGCACCCACAGCCAGGTCCACCACCTCTGTGGAGGGAAACTGAGTTCCTGCGAAAGGATGGAGACTGGCTCGTCATCTGATGGTCCTGCCGCCTCTTTCCATATCCACCATAGCCAGGGCCCACCAAAGAACCACCAGCCTGCTCTTAGACCCCCCCCCCCCGGGAGACATGGACACCTACAGGTCAGGAGCTGTCCTGGAGAGCCTTGGAGAATAGCAGTTCTGGCCCAGGGAATCACAAGTCCGTGCTCCACAAAGAGGAGATGCCCATTTGGGGAAGGAAGGCAGGATCTCGACATTCCAGGTTCAGAGCTTCCAGGTCAGAACCTCACAGCAGTGCACACTGTTTAGAGTCTGCCTCTGTCAGGACTGTGAATTCAAACCTGAGCCCAGCCCCTACAGATGATCGGGTAACCTGCCCCTTCCTTCTCCTCTGAGGTCCCCTAGCTGGTAAACGGGGGAACAATGATCAACCTCAAAGGGCCAGTGAGGATTAATTAATGTTTTCACAGTGCTTGGAGACCCACAAATGACAGGCTCTGCGGGAGGACAGAGTGTCATTAGGGTTATTAGCGGCGAAGTGGCTTTGAATCACAGAAAGCAGGCTGGATCTGGGGTTTGAGCAGGAACCCATCTTCCTTCTCTCTTTCTCAGAACGGCAAGAATGGGGGTTAGTGTTACAACACAGTATCAACCTCAAGCAAGCTGGTCTGTTTGAGATCCTAGTGTCATGAAACATCAGTCACAGTGACATAACATTCCCCGTGATGAATCTCTCAAAGCCAGGGTCAGGGCAAGGGCTTCTTCAGGAAACCTTCACTGAGCAGCCTTGCTCAGAGCAAATCACTCTAGTCTCTGCTATATCCTGCTGCTGTACCCCACGTCATGAGCCACCGGGTGTCCTGCTTCCTTGGCTACGCTGGAAGATCCAAGACAGACAAGCCCATGGTTCTCTGGCCTTCGTATCCATAGCAAGGCTTGCTCTCATTCATTAAATGTAGCCTCTGGGAGTAAAGGCGAGCAGGCAGGTGAGCGCCTTCTGAGAGGGATGCGCATTCTTTCCCTCTAAGGTGATATTTGGGATTCCCCCATCAGAAACCCTGTCTAAGGAGGAGGGCTGGACTTTGACCTCCCTTGACATTAACCCTTCCACTTCTGCCAAGACACCCAACTCTAGGTCATTTTCAGGGAACTAGATGGTCTGAATGGGGAACAAGAACAAGAGAGACAGTTAAGAATTGGGTCAGCATCCTGCCTGCGGCCACCTCCTCTGTCCCAGCTCGAGACTCATAACAAAAGGATTTCCCTTGACTCCAATTCCTCTTCTTGGAGGGCGGACAGGACAGGAATTTTGGCCGGCCATGGCAGTTTGCCCCAGAAGCCTAAATCTGCTAAAATTGGTCCTGGTCTGGCTCATAAACTCTCTCTGGGCCTCAGCTTCATTTTCCTGTAAAAGTCTCCTTCTCTGTATCCTAAACGATCTATACACTTTGAGAGCTTCATGGCTATGGAATTATAGTGACATATGCCTGATGCATCCAGAGAAACTTCTCTAAGATAAGGCTCAGCTTTCATGAGACTGACAACTGAGACTGACCCTGCCTTCTCTGCCTCCTACCTCATGATTGTCCCAGAGGCTTTCTGTCCATAGAGCCCCAAAATCCCACCCCATAGGACCCAGGTCCATACCTTCCCCTAAAAATGAAGTCCTAGGCTTCTGCCCAGTCCACGAAGCCTCTGACTCACTCCCAGCCCTCTACAGGTTTGCTCCTGACCTGTCCAAAGTGCAGCTGCTCCTCTGGACAAACCATGTTGTCATAAGGAACAGGAGGACTTGGTCGTTAGAGAAGGGGGTCCCAGCCAGGCACAGATGCAATCCAAGGAGCTGACGTCCAGGTCTCACCTGCCTTGACAGTCTGCGTCTGTCATCTCTTCTAAAGCTTGGCAGGCCAGTGTCTGCTTGGCTCTCATCTCTTGAGCAGGCATTTCTCCCCAAAGGGCAGGTAAGGGTCAGCCAGCTACTTCCAGATGGAAACTCTGGGGTGGTGACAGATACTTCAACAAAGCCCCGGGGAGGCCTCCTACTTTAAGAATCATCTCCTGGAGGCTCCCACCCAGGCCTCCACCCCAGTGAGAGAGAATCTACCAGCATGACCTGATCCCTGTAGGTCATATGAAGCTTCTTGCCTTCCCATGCCCTTCCCCAGCCTGGCTGTCCTCTTATACATCCTCCAGGAGAAGTAGGAGCCATGCCACAGAGGCAGAAATGGACACGTGGACACAGGGACAGGTGGAAGCAGAGGATGCGATGCTCTCTTCTCCACAGAGCTAGTCTCCATGCCTCCAAGGGATTCAGGTGAAACCCCCGCTCTGAGCATAATCCTTCATAACCTATCTGCAATTAGGGAGCTGCTTGGATCCCCGTGAGAGGGAGGGAGGCAGCCATCTCTCCTGACCCCAGGGTGCCTGGAGGGTAAGCTCTGTCCCCTAGAGAATGAGTTCCACAGCAAGAGCACAGTGCTCCTCTGCAAGCGTAACCATGACCACGTAACCATGATGGCTCACTCTCTTCCTGGTCTCTCCACTTCTACAAAACTCATGCCTATCTTGGCTAGCCATACTTGCATCCGCTGCCTATACAGCTCATGCCTGAACTAGCTCTAGGATCGTACACTCCGGGTACCTTTACAAGGCCAGAATCTTAGCTCTGTTTTCCTAGGGATCCTACATATTAGGCACTGCTCTCTTTGTGGCTTGGCCAAGCTGACCTAAGCTAGACATTTTGGGGCCACTTTTCCTCCCCTGTCCAGTCAGCCACAGTCAGAGTACTTGTGGGAAAAGGTACTCTGGTACCTAGAGGCTCAAGACCCCCATTTCATGCCAAATGAGATTAGAGTCTTAGAATTCTATCAACCAGGGATTTCTCTACCCCAAATGTTCTTTGAGGGTAGTGTTAACTGGAACAAGAGAGGAGGCTGTATGAAATTACAAATGCCCAAGTCCGTGTCCTTGAGAAAGATTCTTTATCCTGGGTGTGGAGGTAAAGGGAGGACATCTGAACATATAGTGACCCCTCAGAATCATACTGTCCTTCCTGTCAAGCGTCTGCCCCCGACTCTTCTCTACATGGGTTCACTTGCCATGGACAAAATGATGTTGGCTTCTTAGATGGCTGGCAGCCATCTCCACGTGGGCAACATCATCAGGACACAGTGGCCTACACACAGAACCCAGGGTCTTAGAATGTCAAAGAGTTTCCCTGATCTACAAGCAGCATGCACTCTTTGTCTCAGCCCATGTCAACGCAGAATTCCACTGGGTGGAACTGTATCAGACTGTACGGTACTCCTGTGCAGGTCCCCTGTGCTCATCTTCTGTTCTGTGCCTTAGACGAGACTGGCGGCCTTTCCTGTGTCATATGGGCAACCCAAGCTTGCCCAGCTACAGAATCTTTGAAAGGCAGGTAAGCCTGGGAGGGCAACTCAGCCTTTTCCCCTTTCAAGCTTTCAAACAGTCACACCCACAGCACTTAAAGCATTCTTTCTCTTCTCGAGCCAACCCCCTATCTGCATTTAATATTCTGCACAAAAATAAGCTATAGATGTTTCCACACCTCTCTCTCTCTCCATATATATATATATATATATATATATATATATATATATATATATATATGTATCTGTGTGTGTGTGTATGTAGGTATAATTTTATTATTTTTAAAATTTATTTATTTTTATTTTTTACCCACACATCTTTTAATACTCCAAACCTCCATCACAACAGCGTGAGACCTGGGTCCAATGGCTGCACTTTATCTATGTTGGCGGGTACATTACTTGGAGTGTGGGGTCTGTACCACTGTGTGCATGTGCATATGTGTCTATCCATCCATGCACCTATGTATACTCTCCTTCCAGAAATCTGGGGGCTCTCTAAGCAAAGGATTTTGTACTTAAACTAGAGGCACCTCACCTCCATCCCCAGGATAAGCTTTTGTGTCACAAAGGTCCCCAGGACAAGGCCTGCCTGACTTAACAGGCAGCCCTCAGGGGTAGACGGCACCTGAAACAGCTCCATTTCCCTTATCCCAAACCTCTCTCCTTTGCTAAGCCGGACTTGTCAGAAGGAAGCCTCTCTGGAAGTCTCTATCTATCTCCCATAAGGCTGACATGTCTTCTTCTTCTATGCCTAAATCAAGCTCACCCCTTCCTCACTATAAAGATTGTGAGAAAGAAGACTATAATCTTTCAGCTTTGAAAAGGACCTTACCCACCTCTGCCCCAGAGTTCTCTTCATCCATGGTACCCACAAGTAGACACAGTAAGAGGAATTTAAATGAGGCAATAGAGAGAACTTCTTGGAAGACACATGCGAGACACTACCCCCAAGAGATATTTGAGAGTGGGAAGAAACCCCACTCTCCCTGTGTGAACAGATGATCATGGATCAGGGATCCCAGGAGAACTTGTGCTACTCTGTTCTCTGAACCTCTCCCAGGCCACAGGGAGCACAACCAATGCTTCTCCTCCTCTGGCATCCCCAGGATCCCAGGGAGGGCGAAAAGTTCAGTACAACTTCATCAAGCACTCTCTGCTGTGGTTCTTGGCTTCTTCCTGGGCATATGCATACAACAGAAAGGACCAAACATACCATGCTGCCCTCATTAGGCACCCTCTCCTCGGCCTCATAAGGCTCCTGCAGGCTTCGCTGAGCAATGGTTAAAGGCAGCTCTGATGGTGCCTGTTCTATCTGATAGAACCTGTGTGGCTTCAACTGAACCCACAGCTTGGGTAGAGCCCAGGCTTGTGCTGTGGAACAGGCCTGGTACAGACAGTGTAGTGGGTAAGAGGGGAACTCAGCTGTGGTCAGGAGTAAAACCCATAAGGTAGGAACCACTCCTCTAGGGGAGCAAGAACGGGTGAATGGTATGTCAGGCACAGGGATTCCTTGTGCGAGTCCTACATGAGTGTAGGGTGGGGCCTGGGATCATAATTATGAACTTTGATACAAGGCAGAGTCAGTGAATGAAGGTTTTAGAGTGCCAGCTTTTTGACTGACTAAATCAGAACCGCAGACAGTGGGACCTAGGTACTTGTTTTCTAAAAATAGGATTTTTTAGAACCTACACCTAAGTTTGCGATTAGGTGACGAGAACTTTAATTTTTGTAGGCAAGCTAGGATATTTACTAGAGAGATGAAACAGTTAGGAAGTCTTAAGTCTTTTTGAAAGACAGCCACGGGCAGTTTGGGCAAAGTCTTTACAGAGGGAGAGGATTATAAATCTATTTCCAAAGGGCACAAAGCACTTTTGATATGCTCTTACCAATTTGCAGCTGCAGAGACCCAGAGAAAGGTATTGACTTGTCGGAGACTGCATAGAAGAGAATACTAACAGCCAAGCTGGGCTCCTGCCACAGTGCAAGCTTAAGGGGTGGTGTGTGTACATGCCTACGCTATGTGCTAAGTGTGTATTTGTACATGTGCACGCGCAGGATGTGTTGTGTGTGTATCTGTGGATAGATGTGTGTAGCAAATGCATGTATTCATATGTGGAGATATATTCATAATGTAAAATACATGTATGTATACATATATGCATGTGCTAAATGTTTGCACGCAAGGGTATGTTAATGTGTGCGGTGTTTGTATGTGTATGTATGTATATATATATATGTATATATATATGTACATGTATATATGCATCGTGTATGAGTATGTGTCAAATGTGCATATATGTTTGTGCATATATGTCTATATTCATGTGTATTGTAGTATGTGTATATATGTAATTGTGCATGTCCATGTGTATAGAGTAACTGTATGTCTGCAACATATATATCCATGTGAAGAATGTATGTACATGTATATAACACACATGCCATACCCCATCACAGAAGCACTTTTCAGATTCTTAAGCCGAGAATAAATGGCGTGCTAGTCTCAGGGTTACCTGGCAGTGTGGCCACCACTCCCATATTCTACCCTACAATATATTTTTACAAATTCTGCCAGGGAGAATTTGAGCAGAGGACGAGATCCAGGAAAACACGCAGCCCTTGCTACAAAACGCCCTGGGATACTCCACATTTTTGCATGTGTTGTAACAGGTCAACAGAAATATTGGCTAAAACCCCAACTTCAAGCCAAGATACATGGTAAAGAAACAGAATTGGTTCATTTGAAGTTTAATTAGTATGTTTTGCCTCTGGAACAAGCTTAAACACAAATGCCCTTTAGCGTCTCTCATCTCAGCCTGGTGCCTGAGAAAACAACCCCATAGTGCTGTCTACCCACAGCCCGTGGCCAGGACAGGGCAGCTTTCAAGGATGGAATGAGCAGAACCGTCCTCTGGCAGAGGTTCATGCTGAGACACAGACAAATACAAACACGCAAGTCACCAAAGGCAGGGCCGCCCAAGGCTGCCCTTACAGGGCACGAAGGAGCGGGCATGAGACTGCAGAGCCTGAACAGGCGGGAAGCTTGGAGGGTGAGCAGGCACCTCCTCAACCAGCCAAACCCCAGTCTCTGCTCATGGAGGAGTAAAGGTTCTGTGTGTTAGTGAGAAATACCCACTGAAGGGAGAAGGCAAACGTTCTGGCCCGAGATGGGGATTTAGACTCACAGACAGTTCGTTAAGCAGCCAGCACCATGCGGTTAAGACGCTGGTCATGGTAGATACTTTGGAAGAAGCAATAGAAGAAAGCCCCTTTTACAAAACTTTGTGTGTGATCTGTGTGTCGGCCGTTGTTGTGCTTGAATCCAACAAGATATGGGATAAGTTGAAGGAAGAGATTCCAGATGCTGTGTACACATCTGAAAGGAGACTGTCAGTCAGCCCTTCCCACCTTCACAGGACAGCTTGTTATGAACAACCACTGGACCCTTTTCCAGCCTTAGAAACATCAATACTCTCCAGCAAAGATCTCTTGCTGAACAGATTTCACACACACACACACACACACACACACACACACACACACACAAA
Source organism: Mus minutoides (assembly GCA_902729485.2). Classification (NCBI taxonomy): domain Eukaryota; kingdom Metazoa; phylum Chordata; class Mammalia; order Rodentia; family Muridae; genus Mus; species Mus minutoides. The sequence continues at coordinate 211,648 of LR750283.1, read as the reverse complement.
ACCACTACCCCCATCCACCCACATCGTCCGGAAGACCAATACCTGACACTCTGACACACAAAGGGATACCGTGAGCACACAGGAGAGCTACTTCATGGACATCCCTTAGGTAGACAGCAACCTCCCTCTGCATGGTCTTTGGCCCTCTTGGGGACTTCATGACTAAGTTGAAGGATCTGGCCTACCATGAATAAGGAGGGAATAGGTAGATACATACATTAAAATAGTGCCAGCTTCCTTATCCGGCCCTTAACAGCTCAAAATTCCCTTCCTAAAGAGAAGAAGGTTGTAAGTGTGGGCCTGATGGACAAGGGTCTGAGAGAAAAAAGAAAAGCCTTTTCTAAGCGCCAGGGCCATTGGTAAGTTTTGCCTGGCTGTTCACCAAGGGACACAAGGAATAGTGGCCATTTTGCCGAGCAACCCCTTGGGTGGGGCTAACCTTCTTTAGAGTGTGGGTTCTAACAAAGAGGCTCTGGATATGAAGCAAGGAGCTCCAGACCCTATTGAAACCAGTGTTCTGATCCAGAAGAAGATTCTGTGAGACTGTCCAGGAAGCAGAGACCTTCCACGGTAGCCAACTGGTCTCTGCCAACATGGAAAGCAGGCTCCTGGCATGGAAATCACCAGAAGAGAGAGAGAGAGAGAGAGAGAGAGAGAGAGAGAGAGAGAGAGAGAGAGAGCACAGAATGGCTGTGCAGCAGACACACACTTGGGCGTTTCAGATGAAGAGGACAGAGAAATCTGACGAAAACAAAGCCAGATAAACCAGCCGCACCAGCTCCAAGTGCCCCAACCGCCTATTCCAGCTGGGAGAACTGGCCCCCTTTGGGAACCTCCCCAGAGGCTGAGGTTAGAGCAGACACACCCACAGGGCCAGTCCCAGGAGAGTTTCTGGACAAGTATGCACTAGGAGGCATCAGGGTCAGCCCCAAGCCTTCACCTGGATGAATCCCCTTGGGGGACCTTTGGGAGAGACATCATCAGATGGCTACCCACAAAGCCCAAGCTAGAAGCAGCACTTTGAGATGACAGATGTCAGGGAACACCCTGATAGGTTAGGGAGAAGGGATGTTTGGGTCCTGAACCCAGGTTTGAGATTTTTCCTGGTTCTAGGATCTGGAAGCTGAGACAGGTAGAACAGGGGAGAGGGGAGGGGGTGGAAAGGGACAAGGTTAGGCACTAAGCAGAGAGGAGTAGGTGGCCTTAAGCTGTGCCCTGGGCTGTGGCTCCAGGAGGCCCTTTGTCACTCCAAACCTGCTTTCAAATGAAGCAGTGACAAAGGAAGTGAATAAAAGGAGAGTTAGGCAAGGGAGTGCACATCGGTTAGGAGAGGAGCCAGGCGCCCAGGCAGGGGCAAAGGGCACCCAGAGCAGCAAAGCATTTTGGTGTGGGAGGTGGCAGACTCTGCCAACAGCCATTTTCTCTCCCTTAGTTCTACCAAGGGATCACTAGGGAACAGAGGAAAGAGAACCCATGCCAGGGGCAGAGATTGTGGTCTCTATAAGCATGCCCTGTTTGACCTGGACTTTTTATTAGCATTTTACTCCATTTGGTTAAATAATTAAAAACAAATATGTTCAGGTTTTGCTAATGGTATTTGTTAACCAAAGGTTAGCATGTTTCTTACTGGGAATCCTTTGTATGAAAATTTCACTCTAAAATTCCCACCTGTAACACCTTGTCAGGTGCACTTTCCACCTTCAGCTTCAGGGACCTGGTCCCTCTCTCCTGGCCTCCCCTAAACTGAGGCTTGTCACTCACACAGCCTGGGGGTGGGAGGGGAGGACAGGACTAGAAGCCCAAACTCACTGTGAAGAGGGCTCAGCTGAGACTGGGAGTGTTCCCCCCCCCCAATCCATTTCAGTTCCCGGTTGACACTATTTTCTACTTAAGCTGCGTCAGGGGAAGGGGAGGCACTCACACCTCCTTCCTTGTTAAGAGAGAACTGGCCCCATGATAGTCTCCCTAGCGAGATTTGCATCTTTGGTTTGGTTAGAGACGCTATGTAAAATATCAAGGGATCCCAGGGACTTGTGTGTGTGTGTGTGTGTGTGTGTGTGTGTGTGTGTAGGGGGCACTCCCTGACTTCCCATTCCATAATGCCTCTCCTGAACCAAACTCCATCACAGTAGTTGAGTTGCTCCCTTTCTTCCTTCAAACACCACCTTTGCTAGGGTTATTGGCCCTCTCCGCCTAGGCGCAATGATGATTGCAAAACCTGAGGAACGTGAATGAGAGGATGTGGGGAGAGGTAGGCGAGAGCACCCGGGTCTGAAACTTTAGGACAGACACTTGAAGATAATCGGAGGAGGTACCCCTGAAGCAGGACTGGGGAAAGAGAGCCATCTGGATTCAGAGTTAATCCCAGCTGTGTCCCCCAATGAGCTACCCATCCTGACCCACAGCTGTGCCATCAATTCCCAGCAGCAGGCTAGCTGGGGGCTGGCCAAGTCCACCCTGTGGCAATGGCCTGATTGCTGAGATGTGGGCACTCTTCACAGACTCCGTCGGTGCGGGGCTGACACTCAGTCCCCACCGGGTAGACAAGCGCGTCGGGGAGGGACGCACCGTCCCAAGGTCGCCGCGCGTGCCGGCGCGCCTTTACCTCGGTTGGAGTGACTCAAGGTGGATGACTGCGATGACTTGGATTTCTGCCGTTTGACGGTCATCATCACCTGCTCCTGCACGCGCTGCCTGCCCGACGTGCCGGTCTTCATCTTTTGGTCAGAGGGCAAAGCTAGCGTGGAGTTGTCCTGGTCCTGAAAGCATTCGTAAGCCAGCGCGGTCTTGAGCGGAGAGTGGTTCATGGTGGCGGGAGGCGCGGGCCAGGGGAGCGAGAGTGCGAGCCGGAGGTGCGAGCAAGCGAGCGCCTGTTCTCTCAGCGGCTCCCTATGGCCATAGAGCGCTGGTCCGCGTGAGGGCTCCCGGCTGCTGCTCCTGGCGCCTCCGCCCCGGCTCGTCCCTCAGTAGGCACTGGCCGGACCCGCCCTCCGTCAGACAGGATATACCACCCCTGCCCTGCGCCACCCACTCCGCAGGCCGCCGCTCAGACGCGAGCTGCAGGGCACTGTGGCTGCCAGGAGGGCGCTGGGGTGTGTGTTCTGGGCGGCGGGGAGTGCCCGGTGTGCAACGCTCCCAGGCTCGTCCTTCCTCTCCCGGTGACGACATGAGGTCCAGGGGAGACGCCCCTGGGTTCTGCTTCTGCTGCCTCCAGGAGAAAGTGCATGCTCAGCTAAGGACCAACAGGGGACCTCTGTCGAGGAAAAGGGAGCTCTTCTAGCTCAGTTCTCCCTCCCCGTCCCCCTCCGACCCCCAAAGCGAGGTGACCTTCAAGCACGGAGGTCATGCAGAAACCAGCCCTGTCCCTTGGGGGGTGGGGGTGGGCTCTCAGGCTGATGGATGCTGGATCTTCTGCCACTGGCCAAAGAGTGTGCCTTTAGTTTGAAGCGAGTGAAGTCAGGGGCAGGGGCAAGGCAAAACTTAAAGAAACAAAACAACTCACAAAGTAACACTCTGTCACTTGTGGATACACCCAACGCAGAAATCCTGTCAACCAATGGACCTTCTCTGAAACGACATGTACTACCCCCATACCAATGCCTGGCGTCCAATGGATGGGCATCCAATAAGAAGTTAAGATAAACTCTAACTTGAAACCTACTCAGACCCTTACTGAAAAACTCCCCACTATGCGCCAGGGACTGTGTGTGTGTTCTCCTCTATGGGCACACAACCTTGGAATGTGGGGGGGGGATATTTCAAGCACGAGGCACCCTCCTGAGAGATGGAGAGTGCCCACAGCAGTGCATTTGGTGTGCGATGGCAGCTGAGTCTTAAAAGCTCTTTGATGGCAATCTTTCTTAAAGGCGTCACACCCTGCTTTACCCACTGAAGGAAGCGATACTGGAAATATCTTATGCATTTCTTGATGCCTTGGGTTTCTGGTTCTGGATATCCACCACTGACGTGTGCAGCCATGACATCTTGTCAGCTTAGGTTAAGGGTCTCAGTGACTGAATGCTGTTGGTCTTGCCTGCAGGTGTAGCTGTACCTCGTTGCCCACAGGAGTCCTTTTTCCGCTTGCTCCTTTAATCTGCAGAGGAAGGAGAAATCACAAAGTAAGACTGGTTGCTACTTATGCGTCAAGGAACTGCCAAGGAGACTGACTGCAACCACGGTGATGGTCACCTAAGAGGGTGTCACATACAGGCACCTCAGCTGTTCCCCAGACAGCACTCACAGGAACCACCTGCACCACAAATTGTAATAAAGCAGACCTTAGCTCCCTCTAGAAACAGTGGTATACTTGAGGGTTGTGTTCCTAAAACAAACAAAAGAGACAGATGTGAGCCCAAACATGCCATTGCTAGTAACTAAAGTGAGACACCTTCAATCCATTGTCACCAGTCCACATTTGAGATTCTGCATCCAGCCACAGACTGTTGTGCACACCACAGCCTGGCCCCACGTGTTAATGGTAAGAAGAGAGGCAGCCTGCTCCCAGTAAGTGACAAAACCTCTCTTCTAACCGGGTCTGGTGGCTCCTGGGCCACTGCTTGTCCTTCCCACTACCCAGCCTCTCTTAAAAGTCCTATAAAATGGGCATTAAATGCTGTATACATCGGTTCCACGAGGGCCCAAGTGTACTATAAAGTACACACACCAGCTTATAAAAATGCAACTCCATTATAGCATACACTTGGACTACTGGAGACCTAGCATGTTAGCCATAATAAACCTTAATTGAGTCTTTAAATAATGATAATTCTGCTATCTTCTGTCATACACAGGACCCTGAAGCAGGTGATATTTTTATGAAAATCAAGTCCATGGAAGCCCAAACTGATTTCCTTTAAAAACCGCTTCCGGGTATAAAGTTCAATTTGTCTAGCTCCTGCTGTATATTTGGATATTGACATTATTTTTTATCGTACCAATAGCAATAGGAAGCATCTGCAGAATGTTCCTACAAGCCTGTGCTTACAGACGGGGCTATGGGTCCTCTTTATGTGGCCCACTACAAGCCTGTGCTTACAGACGGGGCTATGGGTCCTCTTTATGTGGTCCATGCCATCCTTACAATGAGCCTATGAGCTTGGCGCCATCACCATCACCGTTTCTTTTCAGATTCGGGAACTGAGGCACTCAGTTTGGCAGAGCAGCTGGGTCCAGATTGTGGCAGCATCTGGCTGCTTCCTTACGATTTCTTTATCAAGCCCTGGGCTCTGAACCCTTTCAATGCCTTTCAACACATATACAATGTGTATACATATGTGTGTGTGGGTGTGTAAATGTGTGTGTGTAATATTGCATATATAGTTCCAGCACTGGGAAGTCAGGCATGCTTGTCACTATCCTCCCTTGTATTGTGTCTTGCTGTCTCTGTGCCATCCTCTGTCACCTGCACCACATCTGTACAGTGAGGGGCAGCTCTGATGGGTCTTCATGGAGCACTGGAGCTGTGATCTCCTTGCGATGTTTATAGGGAAGGGGGATCTCAGGTGCTCTGTGCAGTGCTTTTCTTTTTCACCACTGCTCCCAACGAAGTGTGAGAGAGCCCTAAGGTCTCACAGGGAGTTAAGCAGCGCTTCTCGATTCGGGGGGTGGGGGATGGGGGGAGACTGCGCACAACAGCACATTCTCTTTTGAATGTTTCTTTATCTGATCCCCCAAACCCCTAAACCATTCTGATAGGTATTATTCTTCATGCTGCGAGCACACTTAGAAGCTGAGCCAATGGTTATGCCAAGGACTTGTGTGGTATGAAAAAGGAGAAAGGAATGTTCTAATCTCCCCCAGAGGACCAGAGGAAGAAGGGGTATTCATCTATTCCTGCCATCTCCCTTCCTCCCAGGTGGGGTCCTAGCTCAGAAACTACACAGGAGAGAAGGGAGCCCTGCTAAGGTGCTGAGTGATGCTGGGGTGGCTCTGGGGCTCAAGCGAAGCTCTACAGCATACTTCCAGTAGACTGTTGAGCGTGCATCTGGACAGTGAAAGAATTCTGATGGTCCATTTGAGCCTGGAAACTGAATGGTCTGTTCCTGGGAGAGATTTATCTTGACCTAATTATTAAACATTACAAAAGCAGAATCGCATCCTCCGTGTCATTGAAAGAAATGAGTAAGGATGGACCTCTCATTTTGTTTGCCACTTGCCTACGGCATCAAACTGACCCAGATTGTGAACCTCAACACTCAAGACTCCCTCCCAGTCCTCATGAGAGCAGGACGTCTTGTGGCCTTGGTGGAATCTGAGTTCATTTAGGTAACAATTGTGTACTGCGCAACCACTTAGTGTGTGATGGGGGAAGCCCCAGCAATGGAGGATGGCCTAGGGAAGGCTCAGAGGTTTCTGGGGATCTTGCTACTTCTAACAGGTATGGGTGCAGCTTCTGCCTGCTTGGATTCAGCCCTGCTGGATGAGTGAATCACCTCCACCTGTATGTCTCCCCCTACAATCTAATACAGAATCCCCAGGGTTAAAGAAGAAGGGTTATTCCTGCTCTCTGGGCTCCTATGCTTGTCAGGATGGTCCCTCCTTATTTACCCCATCTCTCTGCATCTGTCCCTTGTTCTAAGACAGTGGCCATGGCGCTGGCTCTGCTCTCAAGCCTTTTCCTGCTGAAGCCTTTCAGCCATATAGCAGGCTCCTCAAGCACTGTCCAAGTCAGGTCTCAACCTCCCTGAGACATCCACACCACCTCTTCCCTAACCTAAACGTGTGCCTTGTCTTATCCTCCATCCCCCTTCCAGCTTTCTGTGGCTTCCCCATCGCTGTGCTGACACCTGTTCTCATGCCTTGCCCCACCGTAAGCTATTCCCCTTGCACGGAGCATGCTCAGTCAGGCACGTAAGAGCACTGAGTCCTAACCTGAAGTGAGCCAGAGGCCACACCAATCCCTGGAACTTACACAATAAGAAACATCCAATTTGCATCTCACAGGGCTTATATTCTAAAGGGATCCACGAGGGCAAACTATGAAACGAGCTAGCAAAATGGCAGCAAGTTATATTTGGTACCGTGTGGGAAACATGAGCGGTGACAGACTCCAGAGATACAATTGTAGCCCCCCAGGGACAGAGAATGCCACAGGCTGAGACCTGCAGCACCAAGATGGCTGTCTGTCTCTGGTGGAGCTTCAAGCGGAGTCTAGCATACCCTTGGGACCTGTACATGAGTGACAGGGAGGCAATAGGCTCAAGGTGGGCAGGCAGGCAGGCAGCACCACTCGGGGGGACTGTCTGTGGTAGCTGTTGCTTTCATCAGTTAAAACTATATGTCATTTAAAATGCTACCACATTACAAACACCTGGTGGCCATACGTCGATGGTGGGCACTATACTGGTGGGAAGTGCCGGATTCTGTAACTCCTGTCTAGTTGAACTTTCTAAGAGTAAGGAAGAGCCGTTCGAAGGTGTTAATCAAGGCTGTGACAAACCGTCCTACCTCGGCCCCCATTGCAATTCGTTCCTGTTATCTGTGAAGAGTAATTCCCAAGCCAGATTCAGTCTCCTGCCAGGAGTCCACTGTGCCTCCCTGTCCGTATGCCTTGCCCGACTTCATGGGACCCATGGGTCTGTATGATCTTGGGCAGCTTGAGGGAAGGACGCTGCTGTTCATCGCAGCATCCTCTGGGTCCACATGCCTTATGCTTGTTTGGTATGAGCGTCCATCTTGCTCACAAACAAGCCCAGATGTAGACCTTTCCTGGACTCCTGAGGCAGCCGAGCTCATTGCACCACAAGTCTTTGCCTCAACCGAGCATGCTCACCTCCAGCCCATGTCTCTGCGTGTCCGTGTGAACACAAGGAGACTGTCTTTTTCAGTTCCAGGGGGACATTTATTCCAGGAACCCAGAATTTGTTTAACTCCTGCTTTATCCAGGATACCTCAAGAAAACCCCACCTAAGAAGTCATTTCACCAAGATTCCAATGAATCATGCCTCACAGGAACGCTGAGGAGGCTCTTTTAGAATTCTCAACCTTGGCTTCTCTCAGGGTACTGGACCAGAAATGGACCAGATTCTACCTTGATTCATGGTTGGACTGGATGCTACTTTTCAACAGGCCGCAGGACCACTGGTCCTGGAAGATATAAGGTCATACAGAAGTCCCCCAGACTGGGAGATGGGTGAATGGAGAGAGCCTAGAAAGAGCAGGGGCCATGTCCACATCCCTTTGGCAAGTCCTCCAATTGGAGGGAGAGAGCATATGGCCAGGGCTAGAAACTAGCCGTATCACTGTAGGCAGACACACAGCCCAGCTCTGTCCTGGAAGAGCCTGGCGGCAGGGCTGACAGAGGGAGGAGACAGGCATCAAGGGGCTGGGCAGAATCCTGGGTGAATTTAGGGCGGACTGAGCTAGCCAGCTAAAAGGCGAGGCCAGGGTGTACACCGAGGGCTCCTGGGCCACCAGGACTGTCTCAGAGCTGCCCTTCTGGTCTCTCTGGGTGGGGTGGGTGGGGCAGTTGCCAGCAGGGAGGGAAGATGATGAATGGTAGCAAGGCTTCAGTCCAGCGCTGACTGACAGCTGCTGTCAGCACTAGACTTGTCCCGCGCCCTGCCCTTCTGCCAACCCAGATTTTACTAGCTCCTCCTAACGCGGTCTTCCTGAGGACACACCTTCTCTCTTACCTCAGCCTATAGATAATCTCCTGCTCTGTGATCCCCTGGTGGACCTCAGGGTTCAGTCACCCCCCCCCACTCCACCCAGATGCCCAAACTCATTTCAGAATAGATTCCAGGAAGGACCCTGGAAAAACAAGAACGGGCTTCTAGAGCCAAGAGAACAATGTGTGCGCCACAGCTTTGCCACGGCTAGCTGTGTGACCTTTGATACGCCACTCAACCTCTTGGTACCTCAGTTTCTTCACTGGTAACATCAAGTTAGTAACATTCCTCACAGGATTCTTAGAGCCATTAATAGATAACACACACACACACACACACACACACACACTACAAGGAATGCAGTAGGTATATAATAGGAAGCACCACAAAGGTTTAAGAAGGGCTTGCCTCTTCCTCCTGCAGCATCCACCTTCTATCTATCTGCCAGTTTCCCACAATACCCAGGGCCATGTACACTGTTCAGGTCCTTGCTTCTTGGTGGCAGGTCCCTCAAATATCCCCTCCCGCCCTGGGGCAGGGCTATACTGTCTCCAGGGTCCACTTAGCCTCTTTCTGATTGTCTCTGCCTCTTGCCTTTGTCCCTCTTAGACTTAATTCTTTTTCTATCATCAGTGACCTGCCACTACCTACCTGTGGATACTTGGGAGGTGGAGGGGCCCTCTGAGACCCAGAAAGCCCTTTGACTTATTATAGAAATTGGCAAGTTGGCATGGGTCAGCTTGTGATGTCATCTTCAGTATCTGGTTCTGTTTCCTCCAACCTTAGGGGCACTGGTGTCCCTCTCCCTTTTTGGTAGATGGTGGGGTGAGGATGGAATGACAAACTTGATGCTTCAGAGGCAAGGGAGAGAGTAAAGTGCCCAGAACAGGCCTGAGCTGGGAAGTGCTGCTGTTATAATTTTCTTGTAATGTCTTAGCTGGGAAAGTTGCTAGTATTCTGGAGGTGGAGCCACAGCCCATGGTGGGAGTTGCATGTGGTAGGAGCGTGGGGTGTGTGCCTGAGAGCCCAGCAAGGCCCGGTGCTCTTCTTTCTGTCTCACCGTCACCTGCCCAGTCCCAACCCCAGGCCGGCACAGCTTGCTGGTGATTTGATGAGTCACCTGCCCTTGCCTGCAGACGGCAGCCACACCCAAAGCAGCTGGCACCCCGCATTGCTTCTGCTCTGAGCTGCCGGACAGGCAGCCTGCCAGGCCATGGATGGGCACTGGTGGGAGCCAAGACACTCCAGTACCTTAAGCCAGGCTAAGAATCTGCTGAGTGTCAAAGCCTTCCATCTGTATTGCCCCATCCAGCCACCCAGGGCCTCCTGTGGAAAGCCAGGCATCTTATTCAGATCACGGGGAACAAGCCACAGCACCTCCCACATCTATGTTCAATAACAGCCAAGCTGTGGGCTGAGACTAAGGGTCTTCTATCCATTAGCCCTGAGTAGGAGCCATGACTGTTCACTGTGGCTCTCTCTGCCAGGCATAGCTGCTGTAGCACCAGAACCCACCAAATAAGCTCTGTCCATTGGGCTTCATCTCAAACTCTCCCATAGTCTTCAAGATTCCTTCTCCCTGGAGAACTTCTCCCTCCCTCCCTCCCTCCCTCCCTCCCTCCCTCCCTCCCACAAGTCTTACAGCACATTGCCAATCCCTGTGCCCACTTTGGCACACCACACTCCCCCTTCTGTGCACTCTAAGCTCTCTGTGTCACCAGCACACCCACTCCTGCACGCTGAATAGTTAAATGGCTTGATAAATGCCGAGCTAGCCAGCCTGCATTCCATTCATATGTTTTGTTATGACATCCCTGTCACCAGACCCCATGTTGGAAAACACCCACAATGGCCTTAACCTTAGATCCTACTGGGGTACACAGGCAGGGCTTGGACCTATTTTGACAAGGAGACCTTGAGGATTTGAGGGGGTCCGTTGTTACCCTAGCCTGCCAATCCTCTCCAGACTTAGGGCTCCACAGTCCTCATAGCTACTAAGGGAGTGAAGAGGCAGAGGAGCTGAGGAAGGGGTTTCTCACTCCTTTCCAAAGCAGCATCTGGATGTGCTATCCACCTGCCAACCCTGTCCTTGACTGGCACGCTCCAAGAGCCTTTGCTGTGCCAACAAAGACCAAGTGGCCTTTATCACATGAGGGTTTTGTCCCCTCTCCTACTCTCTTGGAAGCTGCTCATTAAAATGGAGCTCAGCGGCAAGAGGTGTGAGCCCAGGACTCTCTTGTTGACTCCTGAGACAGCTTAGGCAGCTATCCCAGCTCTGTGACTGTGGAGCTCAGGCTGAGGGGCAAGGAGACTATCGGGAATGGCTGGTAATGTGGGAAACAGGATTTCGAGGACCCATAGGATCCGGAGAATACTGGAGAGCACAGAAATGGAGAAGGTAGGCTTGAAGCTTAGGGCAAAGAGTTTTGGTTTTATTGTTACAAGGAGTGACCATTTGGATTCTCACAAAGAGTAAGTGCATTCAGGACCACTTGTTGGTTCAGGTGAATTTTCCTGGATGTCAGTTTAGGTAACACTTACCTCTGTTTAGTGCCTTATAGTCTTGGGTTCCTATGCTGTGTCTCTTGGGATCTGCCCCTCAATTCCTTGAGAAGTTGCCTCATTATCACACACACACACACACCCTTCCCTTCTGGAAGGGTGAGTCTTGGAGAAAGACTGTGACTTGTGCAAAGCTAACAGTACTTAGTGGCAGAGCTGGTATCTCAAGGTCCCTGATATGACCCCCAGACAAATTGTTTCTCTCCATCACACACACACACACACACACACACACACACACACACACACACACATCTCAGAGAGGAAAGCGCTGCCAAAGAGCATAGTCTTCAGGGGCCGTTTAGTGGGTGGAGTAGTGTCCCTGACCAATATCAACATCCCTACCACTGGAGCTTGTGACCGTGGTGAGTTTTAGAAAGGGTTCTTTGCAGGACCACAGCTGAGATCAAGGGTTTTCCTAAGAGAAAGGTGGATGGAGGCCTGAGCCATAGAGGAGACCACATGCAGATGGAAGCAGTGATAAGACCTCGGCTGCCACATGGAAGCGACACAAAAGCCACTGGAGACTGTAAGAAAAAGGAAACAGAGCTGCGGATGGAGCTGACAAGGCCAACCCCTTGATTCTGGGCCTAGGGCGCCCAGGATTGGGAGAGAATAATTTTCTACTCTTCTAAGATACGAGGTCATGGGAGCTGGAGCATAAGGAACTGATGTTGGTGTTGAACCTGAAACTCCCTGGTGGACAGCATGAGCTACGGGCCTCTCTCAGCAGCAAACTCACTTGGCATGCATCTTGATTGGGATAGGGACCCATGACTAGGGATGGAAGAATGACACCATCCCTCAGCAATGGCGCCGTATAGAGACCAGCTCTTGCCCAGCACTAGGAAGTCTACCACTTACCCCCCTTGCCTCCTCCCACCTTGATGCTTGGTTTCTCTCCGTGCTGAGAGAAGAATGATGTCCAGCGGCTCTCGGCAAACCCAAGCGGCCACGGAGACATCACTTCTCTGCAAGGAGGAATTTATGAAGCCGGTTACACCTTTCTGCCAGGAAGTCAGAGGGGCCTAGCCTCTAATAACTGCCAGTCTCTCAGCCTGGCGGACCGTCATTTTCATACTTTCCTACTTAATGGGATGTCTGCAGGCAATCAAAGCAACACAGTCACAATTAAACACAACACAAGACATAATAGGACTTTGTCTTTCTATGGGCCTTTCATTGAGAGCTCAGACGGCAGTCAGACTCTGGGGAGAGCACTTGTTACTCTATAACAGGGAGACTGAGGTCCTGTCCAAGGATAGAGCCAACATAGGACCTGATCAAGTTACCCATTGGTGCATGTGGTTCTAAAGGCCTGTCTGGCCCCCCTGCTTGTCAAGCATATAGCAGAAATCATCTCTTGTTTGTTTTACTTTTTTTTTTTCTGGATTGGTATCTTCTGAGAGATGACCAGAATGGGGTCCAGCCAGCCTGTCCAACTCAAGGAGGTATGAAGGGCTGGTGGGCAGAGGTGGCACTGAGGTAGGAAGCATTGGTCTACACGGCCCTTTGTTTTTCATTTGACCTTATACAAGGCAGAGTTCTGGACCTGGCTTGGCTACCAATCTGCTGTGTGACTTTGGACAAGCTGCTGGCCTTGTCTGAGTTTCGGTTTGCTTGCTTATAAAAGGAGCAGGTGGGAGTAGATGCTCTAAGTCAGTAGTTCTTAGATCTTAAGGTGCATCTAATCCCTGAGGAATCTTGTTAAAACACAGACTGTGGTGCAGCAGGTATGGGGCGGGGCCTGAGGCTCTGCATTTCTAACAAGCTCCCAGGGGTAGGCCATGCTGTTGGTTGCATACTTAGAGCAAGTTAGCTAATCATGGCCTGTAAAATGCCATCAACTCATTGTCACTGCCGTCCCCAGGGTACTAGCTGGACAGAAAAACAAATAGGCTAACCTGTGTAAGAGGACTTTATAAGCTGCAAGGCCTTCTACAAACACAAAAGAGCTCCCATAATATGATTAAGGCTTTGTGCTCGAAACCAGAGGGCTGGGCTCAAGGTCAAGTCCTAACACCTCTCACCATGAGCATTTCACTCCACATGCCTGTGGAATGGGGGGCGGGACAGGGGGAGAGGGGACTATATCAACCTCATGGGCCTTTTGAGAGAGTAAGATGAGATAGGACCATTGAACTCTAGATGCAGGAGATCCTATGTGTGATGGCGAACCTCAGTTCTCCCCAGAGTCATGATCCAAGATGGAGGACGGAACAGTTGCTGGAACCTGAAGCATCCACCTGCACCTTCCCTTGCTCCCCACAACCGAACTTCTCCTCCTTGGGCCCTAAGGCCTCCCATGGGGCCCCAGGATCCCCTACAGTTTCTACAGTCCTGAAGATTAGACCTCTAGTTTCTCTGCCCGGTCCCCTTGACTATACTCCTGCAGCTGGAGAATCTCTGGCCTCTGCTGCTAACAGAGTTGGTAGTGTAGCTGGCAGCGAGTCAGGGGGGATCTGCACTTCTTTTCCCCTGGGAAACCACCTGCTGTCTGAAGTGTTTGAGGTTTGGCACAAATGACTGAGAGTTTCCATGGTGATGATAAGCTTGTGGGATTTCCCCCACACGGCCTAGCCTCCCACCCACCCTTGGCCTGGGAGATGCATCTAAGGGTCTTCCTCCAAGCCGTGGCTTCTCTCTTTGGAGCCATCCACCCTAGCTCAAGCCATTTGCAGGCAGAGTCTGTGGACAGCCAAAAGCCACGGTGCATAGCCCTGTGCAGAGGGCTTAGGTACTGACTCTCTTCCAACCCGTAGCAGTGAAGTCTGGTTATGTCTAAACAGAACAATTACCCTAATTGCTGTTTGTGCTAATTATCCTGTCATCATTGGTCAGACAGTAGGATAGCATTACTCATTCCCATGGCTGTGGAACAGCAGCCTGCTGTAGGGCCCAAGCCTCTGGAGAGGTAGAGCCAGAGTGTAGACCCGAGTGCATGGTCTGTCTGTCCAAGGCTCCAGGTCCACCATGCCCCACAGTAGGCTGGGAGCCTTTGGGTGTGTTTAGTATATCTTAGTTTCCAGGTAGGAAGGTGCAGGTTTGCTGATGCGCAGATTTTATATAATATACTTAAATGTGCAGGGAAGGGCAAATTACCATATTATTCATAGTTCTGATGATGATGACAATGGGGGGAAAAACTCAACTTTCCTGTTTAAAGTAAGTAAGGGATTATTTGTAACAGTCTTGTTTGGAACCACTCTAAGTCACTGTGTGAGTAACCAGTTCAGGACTGTTCCTGCCCAGCTAATGGTTCCCTGCCCTGCTTCCTCCTGCCTAGATGAACTTTAATGGGAGAGTGGTGTTGGGGGGATTCTGTCCTTTGCCCTATTCATAGAGTACATTGCTGAGGGATGTGGTGGTCCCCAGAAACAGAGACTATCTCCCCTTCTTTCTAGGGGCTTTTTGTTTTCTGCACCATGTACTGAGGTCTCCAGCCAACTCTCTCCGTCCTTCCTGAAAGGGCTTCACCCTGATTTTGAACCTGATGGTGGAGGAGGGGGCAGGCTTCATCCTCTTCTCTAACCCTCCCTGGCCTGTTTCTAGGTTGCAGAATGCTTGAGTTGTATCTAACACTTTCAGTAAAGCTCCTAGTCTCTTCCTCATCCATCTTCAACACCCTTTCCTGGAGGATACACCTTCCTGCTTAGTCTAATCACAGAAGAGCTTCAGGGGAAGGAAGGAAAAAATTCTGGATGACACAGAAGATATTTGAAAGCCATCCGACGTACGGTACAGAAAACTCAAGGCAAGCTTGAGGAGAACGGAGGCACGCTAGACTTGGCGTGAGGAGACCTGGTCCCTGTCCTGGCTGTGCTGCACTCTCACTCTGTCTTCCCTAGGCAGAAAGATGAGGTACAAAGGCAGAGATATGGGTGCTTTGAGGTGAGTTGTGGGCAGAGTGTGCAACATGCCATGTAGAGAAACAATGTGCACCCAAGCCACAAGAGAGCCCTGGGTTCTCTAGGTTTCCCGTCCGCCCACCTCCCCCACTCCCTTATGTACATGGCAGCCCGTTTACCATGTGGACTTGCATCGAGTATTCATGAATCCATTGCAGAGTGAGGAGAAGAGAAAGAGGGGGTGAGGAGAATGGGGAAATGAATTTCCCAGACTTCAAGTCTCATTCTGGGCTAGACACTCAGGTAAGCTGACAGCATCCCCCCCCCCGGCACCCCCCACCCCCCGTAGGACTAATGGTAGCTGATTCTTTCTGGCAAAGGAGGAGCTTTGCCCATGAGGAAGAGAACCAATAATGATGGTATCCTCACTTTAAAATTTTTTTTTCAATTTTTAATTAGATATTTTCTTCATTTACAATTCAAATGCTATCCCGAAAGTCCCTGCCCTGCTCCCCTACACACCCATTCCCATATCTTGGCCCTGGCATTCCCCTGTACTGGGGCATATAAAGTTTGCATGACCAAGGGGCCTCTCTTCCCAATGATGGCCAACTAGGCCATCTTCTGCTACATATGCAGCTAGAGACATGAGTTCTGGGGTACAGGTTAGTTCATATTGTTCTTCCACCAATAGGGTTGGAGACCCCTTCAGCTACTTGGGTACTTTCTCTAGCTCCTCCATTGGTAACCCTGTGTTTCATCTAATAGCTGACTGTGAGCATCCACTTCCGTGTTTGCCAGGCACTGGCATAGCCTCACACGAGACAGCTATATCAGGGCCCTTTCAGCAATATCTTGCTGGCATATGCAATAGTGTCTGCGTTTGGTGGCTGATTATGGGATGGATCCCCGACTGCAGCAGTCACTGGTTGGCCCAGCCTTTTGTCTCAGCTCCACACTTGATCTCTGTAACTCCTTCAATGTGTGCTTTGTTCCTAATTCTAAGAAGGGGCGAAGTGTCCACACTTTGGTCTTCATTCTTCTTGAGTTTCATGTGTTTCCTTCCATCTGGCTCTCAGGATGGTGCATGGTCCCTCTGGCCATCAGCCCTTTCCCCAGGGTTTCATATGGACACTGCCCGGTGGTTGAAATCTCTGTGGACAATGAGTCATGCTGAGACCCAGACATGGGAGGCCCAGGTATGAGGGAATCCTACGGTGATGAAAGGGGTCAGAGGCAGGGTTGATATTTCCCGCCATGAGATCCTCTAACTCTGAGAACAGCTCTAGGTAGAGGCAAGGGTAGGCAGAAGGATCCTTTAACTATCGCCCTGCTGCTGGGGCAGCCATCCAGGTTACTAGAAAGAGCAAGTTGCTAATCTTATATCCTGGGACTAGCACATAGATGGTAATGGCACAAGTTTCCAGATGGCTCATGGGTATAGCTTCTCCTCGTTTACACAAGTGCCTTGACCCATTTGCTGGTTACCTTTGAATTGTCTTTATCTCTCTATAGGTTACCTTTGAATTGTCTATATCTCTCTATAAATAACATTAAAAAAATTACCTATCAGGACTTTTCCTCTGAGGTACAGTTCAGGGGCTGGGGCTATAGCTCAGGGCTAGAATGCTTGATGAACAAGCTCTAGGCTCTAAGTTCCATCCTCAGAAACCTACTCCTGAAGGGGACACATTTCAAGATTCTACTAGCCGGTCTGTTCTGAGGTTCAAGAATATAAAATTTCAAGTCCAATTAGTGTTTTGAATATTTTCATACCTTGGAAAAAAAATTCCACCCAAACCATTTTGAAGAATACTATGGCTGCATTCACAACTGCAGGAGCCATCCCTACTGCTCAGCTCCAGAACCAAAAGGCCATCCCATACTGCAAAACACATATCTCACACAGCCCCTGAAAACTACATCTTAATCTCTCTCTTGTTCATTTAAATTTTATTTCCTTGTTTATTTTATGTGTGTGTGTGTGCCTGAGTGTATGTATATATGTGCACTGTGTGAGTGCAGAAGCCCAGGAAGGCCAGAAGAGGGCGCTGACTCCCTAGGAAATGGAGTTCCTGGTGGCAGGGAGCCACTAATGGGTGCTGAGAACCAAACCCCAGTCCTCTGCATAAGCTCTTAACAGCTGAGCCATCTCTCCAGTCCCAGTACTGGCTGTTCCTGTGATCTGGCCACTTTAGGAACCTGTAATGTTAGACTCGCACAGCGTCTGTCCCCTTGGCATGGTTTATTTCACTTCACATAAAATGCTATCAAACTCCATTCATGTTCTATCATGTCTCAGTATCTCCATCCTTTTGGAGCAATCTTCCACTGTGTGCACATACCACATCTTGTCTACTCATCTGTCAAAGACACTTGGGTTGTTTCTGTCCCTTGGTTACTGCAAAGAATGCTGCTGTCAACTTGGGTATACAAATGCCTGGTCAAGTTCCTGATTTCAGTTCTTTTGGGCATATGCCCAGATCTCTGGCATTCCTCACAATGGCATTTCCCCCTGGGATACCGGCAATGCTTTCTCAATTTCTATCTTTTGAGGCTGGTGACTTACTGATTGCAAGAGTCTGCCTGTCTCTAACTTAGACTAATGCTGCCATGCCACGGGGAAAGGGGCTGTCTACACCATGATCCGCTCTGGGTGTGGCTTGCTCTACAAAGCCCTGTGCATCATATTTTGTTAGGGGAAGGTTTTGTAAGTCGTTCCACCATACATAGTAGACCTACTCTGTGCTAGTCACCATCCTTAGACCTACTCTGTGCTAGACACCATTCTTTTCACTTGACAAAGTTGTTTCCTAAATCAATTTAAGTTTTCCTCAATAAGTTCTCAGAACTATTCAGAGTCCTCTGTATTTACATTAAAACAAGAAAAGCCTTTAAGGCCCGAGAAAGGAGCTAGCTAGCACAGCTCCGGTTTCCCCTCGCCTCCATTCACACTCAGAGACTAGTTTTATGTGCCTGTGCCCAGCATGTGCCAGGGAGAGGCACTTGAGCTGGGCAAGGGTGAAGCACAGCCTTGTTTCTGAGGAGGCCTCAGGCATGAGGCAAGATTTACGGGCATGAGGCAATCCGGGGAACAATACAAGACAGATGTGATTCATCCGCTTTATATCAAAGCGAATGGAGGGCGTGGACAGAGCTGCTCATGTTAGCATAAGCAATATGAAAAGAAATGGTACAGCAACTGTAAAAACACACGGTGGGGCGAGGAGCAAGCAAGGAAGGAGCTCAGCGTGAAGAGCAGAGCGGAGGACCCATGGGGGGAGAGGGAGGGCGCAAGCATAAGCCAGCAAAGCCAGACACAGGTCCTTCCCTAGCATCTCACATTCCAAGGAGGGTTCATGCGACTTGACTTTAAAGACTAGATCATCACAAAGCCGAAGGAGACAAAGACAGGTGACAGGTTTAGGAAAACAAATCAGGAACCAAATATAATTACGAATTTAATAATTAGATATATAAGTTACATGCCCACTAAGGTTTAGAAATGACACCTGAGGCCTAGAACAAATGACATAACAGAAAGCCTAGGGGCCATCATTATCATCACCGTAGCAGAGAAAAAAGAGGCAGAGACTAAAACTGGAGGGAACGCAGTAGGTTTGGAGGACAAAAGTCAATGAAGACCTGGTAATGTGAGAACAGCTACTATTCCTAAAGACGTGCAAACGGGTCAGAAAAGGTGTTCAGGGTGTAGTTAATAAAGAACAGAGTGTGCAGAGAAAGGCATCCGGGTCACAGCAGAGAAGGCTGGAGGAGCGACAGAGACGCAGCTGATCTGAGTTCTTGAACTTTAAAGCATATAGAATCTCTCTGGTGTCCAGCCAGAAAGCTACACAATTACAAGAGAAAAAAACCAAGGTTCAACCCAGACTTTACCCTCATTTCATGCCAGAAGACAGCGTTGTCCCCCCAAAGCAGAATGGAAGAAAGCTAGTTCAGGTGAGTATTGTTCCAGGGTAAAGTCAACAAGCCCTCAGGAGTGAGGAGCCCACCTTAAAACACACCACACGGGATGGGCTGGGGCTCAATGGTGGAGCGTGCACAAGGTCCTGGTTCATTCCCTAAGCTCTAAAAGATTTGATCATGGACGTCCAGAATAGAGAAGCCAAGGAAGAAAGGCAGGCATCGAGCTTCGTCTCCGTTTAAGCACACAGCTTCACAGAGGGGGGGTATAAAGAATGAAACTTCTGAGAAGAAAATCACAACAGCAGGCAAAGTTCAGGACGTGGGAGAAGGGGGTGGGGTGGGGAAGTGGAAGGAGCCAGTCATTTCGTCTTCATCATAGGCCGTCTGCCAGACCATCGGAAATGAAAGCATATTTAAAAAAAAAATAGATACTTTCTTAAAATAAAAATTTTTAGTCAAACATCTTACAGGAACAAATATCTCTTGTGGTTATGAGGCATCTATCAAAGGCTGAAGAATGCTTTCAATTTTCTTTTTATTTTCCTGACCTATGTATGGGTACGAGTAAGTAATACTTCCATGTTGTTTAAAGTGTATTATATTATCACGAAATTATAAGAGTATTTATCTGCCCACCATTCTACCTGTATATTTGGAGAAGTGATCTTCATTTAATGTCCACATTGTTGACTCTGATCTACAGGGATTGGTATGATTTATTACCTTCCTGGCAGATGTTGCAGCTGTTTGAATGATTACAGTTAAACATGTACCATTTTTGACACAAACTGTCAAAGTCACTGCATAGAAATATTCGAGACTAGGTGAAATTAAGGAGTGGGGTGGACACAGACTCTCCATCGAGCCCTCTTGACCCTCTGAAGGCAGAATGGGAGGGGGAGGCTTTTGGAGGATGTGGGGTTTGGGCTGGACCTGGTGGGACAGGTCCGGTTGGTGGGGGACATCCCTTTTGCCAGACGCTACATGTTTTGGTTTGCTTTCTTTCCTTTTTACCCTTTCTAGATCTATGGATGGAACATGGATTCTATTTTGTGGCTACAAAAAAAAAAAAAAAAAAACAAAAAAACAAAACTGAGACCAGAGAGGAAAAGAAGGTAAAGAACCTTCTAGATAGAAGCACAAAGCATTCTGGGAACTTGAATACATCAAAGAAGCCAACAGGCAGTGTGTGGACCTACCATCAAATCAGTAATCTATGAGAGCTCTGAGGAGAGGCGCATCTCAGCTAAAGGGAGACAGGTCCATGGCAAAGCCTCAGAGGTAGACCCTTTATCTCTCTCTCTCTCTCTCTCTCTCTCTCTCTCTCTCTCTCTCTCTCTCTCTCTGTGTGTGTGTGTGTGTACAACAGGAGATAGCTTCAAACTAGCCCATAATGCTGAGACCAGGGAGGGAGAGGAGCAGTGATTGGCGCCACCCCATAAGAGCATGTAGTGTCCACTCTCCCATGCAACATTGCATGGCTCTACCCACGGATCTGGGCACTGGGGACCAGCTCCCAGCAACCTTGAGCAGCCCCTAGCTTTTCCTGCAGTCTTTCCTGGAGGTGTCCATGCCTGAGAGAGGAGAGATAAGGACTGAGGCAAAGGCCAAGGGGTGACTCTACCCACTGGACCTGCAGGGCATGGAGACACAGCTCTCAACTGGGGTCATGCTCTTGAGGTCATAAATGTCTCTCCTGCTCCTTGTGCCTTCCAAAAGGTCATTAAGTCATTAATTACATAGCAAGTGGCAATAAAATGACCTCAGTGTTTCTCATCTTCCCCAGAGCCCAAGGCCTCGGGACCCACAACCCAAGGCTTTTGTTTTGAACCAGGTGCCTTGCTGTGCTCGGGCTTTGATGTCTTGGGTGCACCTGGTTACATAGTACTTCTATCATAGCACAGGGCTCCAGCCTTGAACTCCAGTCCTACCTACACAATCGTAGAAAAGCCATTCAGCAATTCCCAGCACAAATGGCAGGATGGGATTCTAGACCCGGACAAGCGACTGCCCATCTACTTTGAGGGTGAAGCTCATGTCTTTTCTCTTCAGAGACAGAAGTCCCAAATCTCACTTCCACCTCCGAAGCTCTGATAGTGCCTCATGGGACAAGCTGGGGGTGAAGAACGGAGGCTTTGCCACTTCCCACTTCCTGTGACCCAGGTGGTTTGTCCACCGCCGAGAGCCTCAGTTTCCTCGAACATAAAATAGAAGTAAGATTATGTCTTCCGCGTGTCTGTCATGGAGTTGAGACCGGGTGGTATGAGGTGCACCAGGCGCCTCCTTTCTGATTATTGCACTTGCCATTTCCTTCCCATTCCTGGCCCTCCTCTGACTGGGTGCATTGAGGGGCCTGGCACAGTCAGCCTTCCTCTCTGGGCTCAGTTCTTTACTGGCTTTGACTGGCTGTGACTAGCTGCGAGTTCCAGCCCTACTTCTTGGGCTCTGGCCCTCTGACTGTGCTTGTAGGCAGTGCAAAAGAAAGAGAATGTGAACCATGCATGAAATCTGAAGTTTTCCAGTAATGCCACACAAAAATGAATTAATGAAGTCAATATATTAAAATAATAATTGATAATACTTCATTATATATTTTATATAAAAATATTTTTGTGTCATTTTTATCCTATAAAATGTTTGAAATCTAGTCCCTTTAACCATGTCTGGTATTGTACAGCACAGATTTTTAAAACATAAAAAAATTTTTTATCATATATACACACACATATATATGTATACATATATATGTGTGTGTGAGTGTGTGTGCTCTATCTGCATGTATACCTGTGTGTCAGAAAAAGGCATCAGACCCCATTATAAATAGTTGTGGTTGCTAGGAATTGAACTCAGGATCTCTGGAAGAGCAGCCAGTGCCCTTAACCTCTGAGCCATCTCTCCAGCCCACAGCTCAGATTTTTAATGCAAAGGAACCAAAGGGAGATGGGTATGGATCAAAGAAGCACAATGAGAAATTAATTAACTAATGAATTAATCCATTTATAACTATGGGATCTCCTTGCTCAGCTGCACAGGGGCAGGAGGCCACTTTCCATCAACTCCCCACTTCTCTCTGGTCCCCCAGATTAGCCAGTCTTACTTCCACCTCTGCCCTCTGCCCTCTGCCCTCTGTCCTCTGCCCTCTGCCCCTGCACCTGCTTGCCACATCCAGGTGCAGCTCTAGGCTAAACAGTGGTAGGAAGGCCAATTACAGGGCTCCTTTACAACAACTGTGCTCTCAGCAGGTTCCCTTAGCTGGGCAGGGAAGTAACTAAGAAGGTCAGAGACAAGACCCCCTGGGACTCTGTCTCTGGAAGATCTAGGAGCATAGGAACAAGCCGAACACTCTCCCTACAGCTCCTATTGACATGTATGGAGAATGGTAGCCCAGTGAAGGGCTCTAGAAGGCATGGTGGGTGGGCTAGACAATCCCTGGCCTCACAAGCTTGCTTTTCAGAGGGAACCAAATTTGTGGATGTGCATGAAGCCTCACAAGAGTCTGGAAGAACTCGAGGTCTAGAGACCCCAGAGAACCCAAGGAGTTCTTTATCTTTCCTTGCTCAGGAACCCTAAAATATAAACAGATGAGAGTAGAACCACCCACATAGAATAAGGCACACGAAACCCAGTCTCCAGTGCCAGGAGCATCTCCCTTTGCCCCAGGTATCTCCAGGTGGCTTCTATGAGGCCATTGGATTCCACCCAGGAATCTAGCCACCCACCACTGTGACATAGGATCTTCTCAGAGTTGGGCCTCCAGTTTTCCCTCCCTGTACTGGCTAGTTTTGTGTCAACTTAACACAGCTGGAGTTATCACAGAGAAAGGAGTTTCAGTTGGGGAAGTGCCTCCATGAGATCCAGCTGTGGGGCGTTTTCTCAATTAGTGATCAAGGGGGAGAGGCCCCTTGTGGGTGGGACCATCTCTGGGCTGGTAGTCTTGGGTTCCATAAGAGAGCAGGCTGAGCAAGCCAGGGGAAGCAAGCCAGTAAAGAACATCCCTCCATGGCCTCTGCATCAGCTCCTGTTCCCTGACCTGCTTGAGTTCCAGTCCTGACTTCCCTTGGTGATGAACAGCAGTATGGAAGTGTAAGCTGAATAAACCCTTTCCTCCCCAACTGCTTCTTGGTCATGATGTTTTGTCCAGGAATAGAAACCCCTGACTAAGACACTCCCCCAGACAGGAAGCCTGTCTGCCTTCCCACGGCCTTCCTAAAGGATGGGAAGTCCCCACATGGTGTTATTCTAGGGAGGAGAAAGGGCAGTAGTTAGGCCTCCTGAAGGTAACAGTCACTGGTCTACTCCATACTGCATGACACTGCCATCCCACTTCATGTCTGGAATGCTTGCTGAGTGACTGTTCAGTGACATCAGTTTCCTGACGCCACAGTCATGGCCGGCTGAATCGGCTTTCCCTCTCTGTTAGATTCCTCATCGTGGGCATACATTCCTGGGGGCCTGGGTTTCTGTCATTAGCAGCCATGTCACACAGGGTGCGTTCCCCCTTGTCCTAGGAGCACACCTCCTCATCTATGAAACTCTGTGTGGGGGACCTGTGCTCACAGATGGTCACGAGAACTCATGAATCCAAAGACTTTGACACCTTGTAGGTAATCACTGAAGACTTGGTCTCTTCCCCCTCAACTGCCCTTCAAGGAAGAGCCTAGCCACCATGTTTCATGATTTCAGCAAGGGTGGTTTGCAATGTGTGTGTCTTGGAGTTTAGGGGTCACACTGAAGCCATCCAGAGCTGCAGGGGCTGGAGCAGCATGCTTCTGGAGAAAGGAACAATGAGCTCCTCAAGCCCAAGTCCTTCTGCGTGGATTGACTTCTATCTGCTTTGCTTTAGGTATGGATAGTGTTTGAAAGGGGGGGAAAAGAAGATGGAAGCTACTTCTTTTTCTTTTTATAAGGATGGTGTTTATGGTCAAAATGGTGCTGCATTTGACGTACGGTTGTTGGCTTCTCTACAGTGCAGCCTCTACAAAATTCAGGCTTCCAGTGAGCCATGGCAGGGGAATTGTTTACCTTTAGACAAGGAAAGTTAGGACACATGGGAGAGTCTTGCAGAGACATAAAGACCTTATGAGATTATAAAACGAAAAAGTCACACTGGCAGGTTCCAAGGAAGGCCCACATATATATATATTAAACATGTCTGTGACAGGATCAAATGTGCTTCCCTCACCAAGAATTTAAAAAAAAAAAAGAAATTATCAAAGGCCCAAGCCTAGAATCAAAGAGCAAAATAAGGTTCTATTTGTCAATTCTTGATCTTAGAGCATAAGCTATTGGTGTTCTGTTCAGGAAAATTTCCCCTGTACCCATGGGCTCTTCCCCACTTTCTCCTCTATAAGTTCCAGAGTATCTGGTTTTATGTGGAGGTCCTTGATCCACTTGGACTTGAGTGTCATACAAGGAGATAAGAATGGATCGATGTACATTCTTCTATATGCTGACCACCAGTTGAGCCAGCACCTTTTGTTGAAAATGCTGTCTTTTTTTCCCCACTGGATGGCTTTAGCTCCTTTGTCAAAGATCAAGTGACCATAGGTGTGTGGATTCATTTCTGGGTCTTCAATTCTATTCCATTGATCTACCTGCCTGTCATTGTGTCAATACCATGCAGTTTTTGTCATGATTGCTCTGTAGTACAGCTTGAGGTCAGGGATGGTGATTCTGCCAGAAGTTCTTTTATTGTTGGGAATAGTTTTTGCTATGCTGGGTTTTTTGTTGTTGTTGTTGTTATTCCAGATGAATTTGGAAATTGCTCTTTCTAACTCGATGAAGAATTGAGTTGAAATTTTGATGGGGATTGCATTGAATCTGTAGATTGCTTTCCACAAGAATGGCAATTTTGACTATATTAATCCTGATAATCCATGAGCATGAGAGATCTTTCCATCTTCTAAGATTTTTGATTTCTTTCTTCAGAGATTTGAAGTTCTTGTCATACAGATCTTTCACTTGCTTAGTTAGATTCACACCAAGATAGTTTGAAATACTCAAGATACAATTCACAGACCACATGAAACTCAAGAAGAAGGAAGACCAAAGTGTGGATACTTTGGTCCTTCTTAGAAGGGGGATCAAAATACCCATGGAAGAGATACAGAGACAAAGTTTGGAGCAGAAACTGAAGGAAAGGCCATCCAGTGACTGTCCTACCTGGGGATCCACCCCATATACAGTTACCAAACCCAGCAGACACTATTGTGGATGCCAAGAAGTGCTTGTGGACAGGAGCCTGATATAGCCATCTCCTGAGAGACTCTGCTAGTGCCTGACAAATACAGAAGTGAGTGCTCACAGTCATCCATTGGACTGAGCACAAGGTCCCCAATGGAGGAGCTAGAGAAAGGACCCAAGGAGCTGAAAGGGCTTGCAGCCCCATAGGAGGAACAACAATATGAACTAACCAGTACCTCCAGAGCTCCCAGGGACTAAACCACCAACCAAAGAGTACACAAGGAGGGACCCATGGCTCCAGCTGCATATGTAGTAGAGGATGGCCTTGTGGGACATCAATGAGAGAAGAGGCCCTTGGCCTTGTGAAGGCTCAATGTCCCAGTGTAGGGAAATGCCAGAACAGGGAAGCGGGAGTGGGTGGGTTAGTGAGCAGGGGGAGATGGGATGGAATGGGGGGGTTCAGAGGGGAAATGGGGAAAGAGCATAAAATTTGAAATGTAAATAAAGAAAATATCTAATAAAAAGCAAAATAAACATGAAGTATTGTTTAAAGTAATAAAAATCAAGGCTTGTTTCTATGTATATTTACATAGATATTCATAAATATATTCATATTTATTAAAGTCATTTAAAACAATCTTCTTATCCTCTGACTGGAGAAATGAGTGTCCAGTCTCCAGTCTTGGTGAGACTGAGATTCAGGCCCTAATGATGAGGTTAGCTGCTGACTAGCAGCCCAGGGATAGAGGGCTGCTCATACTCGGATGTCAGAGCTTCCCTGCTCCCCAAGCAGGACTCAGACTTCAGCCTTGGCTGTCAGCACCCAGTGCACACAGAGCATTCGGCTCCTTGTCTTCTTGGATTCATTACACTGAGCAGGGAGCACAGATAGGGAGGCAGCACACCGTGGGAACACAGAAAAGAGCACCGAGGCTGTGGGAGTGGTCCAGCCTATGCCCCAGGAGTTCTGTGGAGTGGTACCAAGCCTGGGCACCCAGAGCTCCTTCTGTATGTGTGTGTGTGTGTGTGTGTGTGTGTGTGTGTGTGTGTGTGCATGTGCCCTGTGCATAAGGAAGGGAAGTCAGCTGAGGAAAGCCTTTCCATATACTGATACCCCATACCAGATGTTGGAAGGATACAAAGATGGTTACCACACAGGCCCTGGCTACAAGTTACTGTACCAGAGAAGCATGTGTGTGTGTTGGGGGGGACCTGCCTTGTTTTGGGTTTTTGTGCATTAGCCATCTCCTGAGAGACTCTGCTAGTCATTTGACAAAACTCACCAGCCTGTGCATTCTGTGGGAAGAAAGTATATCAGTGGCTTTGCAACTTTGTTGGAAGGAGGAAGACTCAGAAAGAGGAAAGTTATGATGGGGGCTACCAGGCACATACACCCCCCCTTTACAAAAGCCCGAGGAGAGAGGATAGCAGCTGCACGAAGAGATGGGTGTGGCTCTTTCCAGCTGGGAGCCCTGAAGCCAAGTCACACCCTTCTGCACATTCACATTTTCCTCGGAATCTTCACAAATCTCCTAACTGGTCTCATCTAGTCATTTTCTTGTCCCCTGTCCCTTTTTTGTCCGCACTCTCGCCCTCTCAGGGAGACAGAGAGAGAATTCCTCTGCCAGCAGCTTTATCTCCCAGAACCCCACCGCTGCACTGCCCTTCCACAGAAAGACAGGTCCTCGATCCATTGCTCCTAAGGAGAGTTGGGAGCTGTCATGGGCCAGTTGCAAAGAGGGGATCTGGGAGCACAAAGGGAGCTGTAGCCACCCCAGATGACAGGGTGTAAGCCACCAGCGGCTTGGGGAGGCAGGCTGGGAGCTGTGTCTCATCGCTTGGGAAGCCCAGTGCAAGCGCCGACAGCTCCCCTGACGCAGGCAATATGTGTGTGTGTGTGGGGGGGTAGTGTGGGTGCTACTGCCAGGGAAACAGCCACTCATACCTGGGAACACATACAAGCCCCCACTATGGAACCTCCCCAGACCAGGGGAGGGGGGTCCAACAGTGTACATGCCATACCATACACCTGGCACATTTTTCCCCCTGGAAGTCCAGGTCCTGTAAGACCCTAGCCTGGTTTCCTCCTGGGCAAGGGTAGTCCTCCTGGTTGTGTCAAATGAGACCTCCTGGGTGACACCTCCCTGGGGGATGCCAGGTTTCGGGTAGGTCTACTAGATACAGCCAATAGGCAACAAGCATGCCACACCTGTGTTATCTGGAACAGGTGAGATCGCCCCTACTCTGTCCCTGGGCCAAACCCATCTTCTGCCCTCTCTGACCTCTCATAACTGCTGTGACGAGGCATAGATGGTCCTGCCATCTGCCCCCTTATGAGTTGTCCCGTAACCGTATGGAGTCCAGCCTTCCCGGTTCCTGGAAGGAGGCTATCGTGATACACCTACATGCCACAGCCCACTGTTAAAGAAACGAAAGAGCTCATGGGGTCCCTGGCTCCTAGATGGAGGCCAACACTACCCACATCCATAGTAAGACCCACCAGAGAAGGCACAAAAGGACTCAGAGGGGTGCCCAGCTCCTGAGTTGCTCGGTGAATTGGGCAGGCCCTGCAATACTGCTAATATGAGCAATGGGGACCAACGCGGTTCCCAGCGGGAATCTGAAAACTCTCATCTCAGCCAAGCTGGGAACCTTTCCTGTCCTGGCACCAGGGACAGCACAGTAATAAATGGAGAGAGACTAGGCTGGACCTCCAGGAGCCATCTTTGTGTGTTCACATGGCAGCCTCTTCTCTGTGGCATCCCGCCTCTCTGTTCATCACTACCCCCCAGCTCCAGGGCCAACACACTTGACTCCCGTTTTGAGACTGTGACTGGGCTGTACCAGGCGATGCTGGTGTCAGAGATGGCACAGGACACAGTGTGAGGGGCACCAGACTGCTCTGTGGATCGGGATCTGCTCTCCAGCAAGAACACAAGTTGATTCTCTGTGCTATAACACAGCTTGGTGATGGGTCTCCAGACCCTCCAGCATGGACCATGACTGCGCCCACGAGAGCTGAAGACGGACCCTGGATATGGACAGGCTCTGGCTTTTTGCTCCTGGGACCGGAAGCAGGAGGTGGGGGGACAGGGACATGGACCTGGGGGAAGGCCCATGAGGCAGGAGTTATGCATTGAGAACTGCCAGGGGTAGCACACTGGCTGGTTGGATGTAGTTCTGATTAGTGGAGCCTGGGACTAGGAAGGACAAGGGAAGACAGGAGGTAGTAACCCAGCCCAAGGGGCTGCCCTGAGCTGGCATGGGCCCAGTCCCCTGCTGTGAGCCTGCAGCTCCTAGCTCAGTTGCTCCACAAGGGTAGATGTGGCAGCTCTCTCCCAGCCTCTCCCTTGGGCCCCTCCCTCACCAGCCTGTGCCCAGCCTGTGCCCCACATCTTAGGCACCTCACCCAGGACATCATGTCCTTGGAGTATGACAGAGCTGCTGGCAGCTGAGACCGCACCCTGAAATGTCTCTCCTTTCTCCTGGCCAGCCTCACCAGATTCCCCAGGCTGAGACAGGCAAGGAGAGATAGGCTAACCTATGCTATCTTCCAGGGAAATGTCTTTTCTGGGAGCCCCTGGTTAAGCCTGGCTTCCTTCTCATTTTGCTTTCCAGCCATGTCTAGTGTCATCTTGTCCCTTGATTGGACTCTGCAGTCTCATCCAGGTTATCTGAGCCCAGGTTCTGATGGAATTCCACTCTTACTGGGCCCCAGGAGGGTCTCTCCTTGACCCTCAGAGAGCCTCCTCCTAGCTCTGAGCCTTGAGTGTGTATGATTTGCCTCTGGTCTACTGTCTTCTCCACACCATGTCCAGCGGGGGTAGAGAAGGAAGTCTGAAATCTGGGATCCCCGAGGGAAGGAAGCAGAAAGGAGGGGTTTCAGGGGAGACTTTGGAGAACTAAGTGGGGGTGGGGGTGCAGAGACCAGGAAAAGGAGATGGAGCCAGGCTGTCTCAGAGCTTGTCCTCTGTTCTGGTATTCAGTCCTTTCTGGTAGACACTCAGAACCAAGTTCCAACCTCTAGAAGACCCCAGAATGAGGAGCTGCTCAGACAGAGGACTACAGAAGGCAAACGGCCAGGAGCTGAGAAAGGAGACATCTTTCTCCAGACCGGAAACGGGGCCCATGGGGACAGCATGCAATTCTCCCCAGAGAGGCTTATAGAGAACAAACAGCCATCCGTTGGTACCCACAGCTCCAAACTTACCTCCATGTTGCTCCCCTATCTTAGGCTGTTGCCACATCCCCCCCCCCCCCAATCTGTCACCTTAAACATCAAGACTCTCTCTATTCCAAATGTAAGGCCTATAGCACCCCCTGGTGGCACACCTG
>LR750283.1:56908-182084 GCA_902729485.2 Mus minutoides | reverse complement strand
GGCTGGCTGCAACCCCCACCCTCAATATCCACACAAGACTGAATGGGGCGCCAGGGTCTTAAGGGATAATGTTGAAAGCGAAATGACAGACTGTACGTGAGTGCTCAGGGAAGCAATCTTCTTGTGCCAGCTTCCCTCTTCCAGGAAGGACCTCTAGCGTTTATTTCCCTTGAAGCTACCTACCTTCCAGAGCCTTTTCTCCTGCCTGTGAAGCTACAGTTCCTTCTTGGTCACCAGAGGGCGCTCTTACCTACCGCCCCAAGGCTCTCCTCCAGGCTTGGCTCAGGACCCACTTTACTTCCTGTGTCTTATGGCCTCATAGCCAGAACTGTCCCCCAAGGTGAAGAATTGGTCTGTGAGCCTCTTAATGGGACACCTAGCGGCTATTGTACCAAGTAGCGCCTGAGGCTGCCTGGGGCATGCACACAAACAAACAAACTAACTAACTAACCAACAACAAACAAAAAACCTAAAACTGTGCTAGGCTCTGTGTGATTCCACCCTTATCATTACCACTGAGAAGGGAGTTTCCATGGAGACAGGAGGCCCTGACTTACCTCCCAACATGATGGAATCTTCTGAGACCACAGCTCTTGACTAAGGATTGGGACAAAAGGACACAGTGGGTGGCTTGGCAGAGTGGGAACCTGCTGTACATTTTTTTGAAGGTCAATTATTCCTGTCTCCCAGCAAACTGAGGCTGGCTCCAAAGGACGCAAAACACTTCCCGTGGGCTGCCTGTGTGGAGGTGTGCTCTGCCTGGTGAGAGGCGGGAAGGGCTCTGTCTGTTTCTCCAAAGTGTTCTTTAAAGAAAGTTAACTTTCCCCTTAGTATGGAGCAAGAAGATGACGTTGCTCTGAACCACGCGGTCCTCCACTACCTGTGGGCAGGCCTAAGGCTCTTGACTTTTGCTTACATTAGCCCTCCTCTCCAGCCAATAGGAAGACTGATCTGGACACAGACTGGGAGATTCCTCTTGACCAACATGTGCTCAGGTGTCACCTCCTTCAGGAAGCCTTCCTTGATTCCTTAATGTGAGTTAGATATCCCATAGGTGCTTTCCCATAGCTCCCCTGTGCTAACCTAAGCCACCACTGGCCCAATTGTCCTGAAGCTGCTTGGCCTCTGGCCAGTGTGCCCTGAGGTTAGGGCCATCTAGGGTACAGGCTAAAGTGTTACTTCAACAACCAAATACAGTAAGTATTGTGTACCACTGCTTGTGGCAGTCTATAAATTAAGGGATCATTTGGGGGCAGGCTTTGAGGCTGGGCAAACATCCACAAGGGTAGAAGTGAGCCTGGCCTCTAAGGCTCCCTTAGTCTGTTAGAATTGTCGCCACCAGCATTTGCATGGATAGGGTAGCATAAGGGGTCTGGGGGAGGCCCTGGTTCAACCCAAGAATACTCATCCTCAGCGCACAGTGGGTAGGCAACACAGGGCCATCTCTGAGGGTCCCTAAGGTGCATAACTTAGTCTGAGGAGACTGGTCTGGCAAATGGCTGAGAAGTGCTTAGGTAATGGGTCTTTCAAGATAACCCCTAGGTCAGATAATAAGTTTTGGTATTCGGCAATTGACTTGCTCAAGGTGCCTTTTGTGTAACACTAAAAAGAGCTTCTAGGAGGCTGTCAGTGTTCAGTCCTTCAGAGACTGGTCCCCTGCTGCTGAGAAGCCTGAATCCATCTTGCAGAGGCTCTCTTCTCTTTGATCCATGGCCCATGTAACCCTGAACACCGACATAGATACACCGTAGGCTCAGAACCTGAGAGCAGCTCTTCTGCACACATGGCCCCTCTACAGCTACTCAGCAACTAACCGCATCCAGCCGACTGTGCGGTTTGTATGCTTTTGCAGTTCTGTGATGTGAATCTCAGTCCTGAACCATGCTAAGTAGACATTCTATCACTGCTCTGGACCCCGGCCCCTATATTTTGGTACCAGGTCTTGGTGCACAGCCTAGGCTAATCTCAGGTTTGCAGTCCTCCTGGAATTCTGGATGTCTGTCACCACAACAGGCCAGCCATGTGCTTTTTTCTAACAGCTGTGACCAAAAGTCAGGGGTGGATGAGCTCAGGACTCTGAACAAAGCTAATGTCGAAGGACTGTCTCAATGACGCAGTAGGGACAGCTGCTTGCTAACAAGCCTGACAGCCTGAGTTTGATCACTGGGACCCACGTGGTAGGAGAGAATCCACTCCCAGAAGCCGCTCTCTAAGCTCAGTGGTAATGTTAGTCCAGCACCCATAGTAACAATACATGCGTTGCTCGGAATGATGGCTCAAGGCCACGCCCATCCTGCAGTCAACTTGCCCAACACTGCACAATGAACTGCTAGGCCCCTTCTGGTTGAAAAGACATCTATATGCTGTTGAAGAAGCCAAACAAGAGGCCGTTTAAAACCAGGACTGTGTAGCAGTATCTGATCCCTCTCTACCCATTGGAGACAACACCAACTTCTGTCTACCTGTCCCTCAGCTACACGCCTCCATCCCAAGCAAGGGGTTTCTCATGAACTTAATGAAAGATGCTGTTGGCATTTAGTCTAGGCTCCACCCCACAGTTACCTGGCGACAGCCAGGTGTGCCTGACTCACTAGAAAAGGTGCTACTTGTCTCCTCTCTCTCTCTCTCTCTCTCTCTCTCTCTCTCTCTCTCTCTCTCTCTCTCTCTCTCTCTCTCTCTCTCTCTCTCTCTCTCTCTCTCTCTCTCTGCCTTTCTCTCAACTCCCCCCCCCTCGTCCTGAATAAACTCTATTCTATACTATACCATTGTGTGGCTGGTCCCTCAGGGGGAAGGATGCCTCAGCATGGGCCCACAGAGGCACTCCCTTCCCCCACACCATACCACACCTCTACCAAACATATCCCAGGACTCTCTTTCTTTTTACAAAACACAACAGATGCATGTCTGGTTTCCCTAGTACCACCCTAGGGGTGCATGGTGGCCCTGTCTCCGCTGAGACTCTAGGAGTCTGTCCAGAAAGGGATTAAAGCAAGGGGCAGCTGGAGAGCCCAGGGCAGAGAGCAGGTGCTGCACTTACAACCTAACTATAGGATAGACATAGTTGGGATAATAGCTACCAAGGCTGGGCTGTTAGAGCTTTAATTGTTGATGCCACTCCTACACTCAGCTGTGGGGGAAATAGCAATGCTAAAGTGATTAGAGAGACCCCGCTGTCTTTATAATATTAGCTTCCCATCCATTAACATAGCATATTCATTTATCCATGCCTTATTTTTAAAGTAAAGTTTTATAATTTCTCCATGTGGGTTTTGTTCCACCTTTTATCCAATTGATTCCTTGGGCATTTAATGTATTTGCTGTTACCCAAAGTGGTAATATTTTTAAAGTGACATTTTCTAGTTGATCTCTGCTGGTTGTGGAAATACAAACTGTTTTGAGTTAGGTTCTTTTATCCAGATTCCTGTTAAATTCTCTGAGTAGTGTGTGTTGTGGAACTCTGACAGGAGCCCCCAGAACAGATTGCAGTAGAACTCTCCCCAGTCCAGAATGTTGCTGGATCCAGGGAGGAACACTGGCTCACAGTCTCTATGCACACAACGTTTAGGGAGGCTTAAGTCCTGCTCGTCCCTGGGTTTTTGCAGGGCAGAGGCATGCGGAAAGCATGAGCCAAGAGAAGGGAGCCTCCGCTTCACAGACTGTGTCTCCTACCCTGGCTTTTCTGCCCCGCTGCAGATGAACACTGTCCTGACTCGCTCTCTCCTGTGAGCCCAGACATTCTCAACTCAGAGGCATTGCTTCCTTCAACCGAGCAACCCCAAGTTACTCTGCAAAGAATCCACCTTTGGCAGTCTGTTGTTTTAATGAAGCACAGACAGCCCGCAAGCCCCATCCTTGATGCCCTCACCCAGGTCCTCTGCCCTCTGAATTCCCATTCCTCTGGCCCCATGCACCACTCTCTCTGGAGCTTCGTTCAGAGGTGCAGAACACAGACAGCCATAGTAACAGGGTCACTCTGAGCCATCATTAAGCTTAAGACTACATCCTCCATTCTTCTAGTTCTTCTTCAAGGACTTCAGCCCTTCTGGATGTGTCTCACCAGAAGACCGAGATCCAGGTTCCTGTCTCATCCAGGAATATCCACTGTCATGCTGGACCAGTCCCCAGGCCAGTGTGGGTACCAGCAGCAAAGCTTCAGAGATCTGCCATCCATCTCATAGCTGTAGGGTGGGGCAAGGCCAGCATTCCCTGTTAAGTGGCCTAGGAGTTGTATTCTGCAAGACAAGGAATATTTCAGATGATCCTGAAGGGACAGTGGGCCCTCTCACACCTATCCTATTGTTTAGAGTCTGCAATGCTGGGCGTGGGATGACCCAGAGACACCAAAAGTTTTTTCTTAGTGGCATGCATTATTCACCTTGATGAACGGAGACGGCCATGAGAGACTCAGCATGACCTTTTAACTCTTCCTATCCGACACCGTTATCAAAGGGCTCGCAGAGCAAGAGGCTCATGTCTCACCCTGAGACATGTGCCCGCCCACACAGGGACTCTTAGGTGGGTGGTGTAGGCCCCTAAAGTAGCCAAGGTCTCGTTTTACAATTGAGCAAATCAAACCCCAGGAGGCTCTGTGATGGTCAGTTTAAATACATAATAGAATGCTCATAGAGGCAGGCAGAAATCCAAGTCTCATGGTCTACCATCTGAGTCTACTTGAGAAGCCAGGCCCTTGAGGGCTCCCTGAGGCCAGAGGCTACTCCTCCACATCTCCCTTCTGTTCCCACTTGGTCCTCTCCAGGCAGCCACGGTTACCTGTGACAATGAGGGTGGCTGTGCTGACAGCTTGTCCCAGTGGGTTCTTGGCCACAGCCTTGTATTCGCCACTGTCCTTAAGGGACACACTGGGGATGACGAGGGAGCACACACCCAGCAAGTCGGTACTGTACACCGCAGGGTTTCTGTCCAAGCTCTTGTCGTTCTTGAACCAGGTGACATGGGGCTGGGGTGAGCCCTGCACGGCACACGTCATACGGCACTCGCAGCCCTGGGGCAGAAGGTGAGCCCGAAGACCCACCAGGAAGCGGGGCTTTTGGCTCAGGTCAGGTTCCTGGTATGTCGGAGACGTCACTCTGAACCTGTCTGTGGTGCATTCCCGGGGCAGAAGGAAGGATGGTTAAAAAGCAAAGAAGGCCTGACGGGGATCCAGGTTTTCAGAGTCCATCACACTGCTGAAGGCCCGGGAGCTGAGCTTATCCCCACAGCTCCTCTGCACCACCTGACACTGTTGTTATCCTTTTCCTAAAATCTTGCTTGGATTTTTAAAAATGGTCAAAAACTTTAAAAGTTATTGTGCATAAATTGGAACATAAGTCTCACTCCCTAGACATGACTGTAGCTGACATTTGGTGCAGCGTTTTCTAGATAGTTTTGTATTTTATAGACGTAAAATGACCCAGCCAGTATTGTAATCTTTTTTTTTTGTTTCTAGTGACCCCTTTAAAGATCTACACACCTAGTTGATTTATAAAATATACTTTGTTTTAATAGAAATACTAACTTCTATTTTTAACCGATTGCTTGATGTTCTTTTTGAGAATTCACCCAAAGGCCCCCAGACAGTCCAATACTCACAGTCTGACTCTTTCTGCCCATTGAAGTGGGGCCCAACCTGAACCCAGTGCAGTGGGCACCAGTTCAGGTGGGCACTGAGCAGGAGGTGGGAGGCCCACTACATATCTGGCTAGATGGAAGGCCTCTGACTCCACACATTTCACAGCCCAAAGCACAGAGGCAGACACTTAAGTCCCTCCCTCCCTTTAGGGGTCTCCTTACCTCTCTGCCTGGGGATACACCAGGGTTGGCTGGTGTCTGAAGGTTCGCTGGCCCCCAGCTCATTCTTGGCCAGCACCCGAAAGTGGTACTCGTGGCCAGGGAGGACCCCTAGGAAGGTAAAGCGGTTGCTGCGGACACAGTTGGCCACCTCGTGCCAGGATCCGTGAGATGAGGACCGCATCAGCACTGTGTAATGCAAGGGGATGCCCTGAGCCTCATCCGGAGAGGGTTCCCATTGGACGGTCACTGTCCCGGGCACATTCTCCTGCAGGTAGATGGACCCTGGTGCCTGTGGGCATGCTGAGAGAGAGAGAGAGAGAGAGAGAGAGAGAGAGATCATGTTGCAGAGGAGAACATGAAATTCTGCTAGTGTCTTCTCCTGGGGGTCTACAGAACACTGTGGTCAGGCAGGCGATAGGCCAGAGGGCCCACCAACTAAGTCTGGGTATACAATTATCTCTGCATGGTGAAAAAATATCCCCCAAAGAATGCTCTTTTTTTTTTTTTTCTTTTGAGGCAGGGTTTCACCCACATTAACCCAGGCTAGCCTTAACGCTGAGTTCTGCCTCAGTCTCCCAAGTCTGTGATTATAGGTACGCACCACCACAAATGACTTCCAAAAAAAATTACTTATTAATTCACCTTTTTTTTTTTATAGATAAAATGACAGGACAGGGACAGAAGTTAGAGTTTTCATAAAATCAAATCACAAATGCCTGTGGTTAGTCTTCCTGCATTTCTGAACATTCCATTCTGGGGAATGAGAGTCATTCCGGAAAAGGGACCATCTTAACTTGCACCAGGGTTGTGGGCAGACTCTTCCCATGGTGTCCTTTAGTGACACAGTGCTGGGAGCCATTTTTGCTCTTGGACTCAAAACAAACAAACACCCCTGCAGATAAGAAGTAAGGGTGTGGTATCTCCAAGTTCATAGGTCAGAACAACGGGGCTTTCAGGGACTCTCCTTCTACCCGGCCTCTGAGCCTTGAGGTGTGCACACTCAGCACAATGAGCTATGCCCAGGACAGGTGCAGCCTTCACACCCTGGTGGGAGCTCCCCGGCTGAGCGGCCTCACCGGCTACACTGATGAGGAAGCTGTAGGTAGCTTCCTTCCCCTGCAGGTTCCTCAGCGTCACGGTGTATCGGCCACAGTCCGAGAGGCTAGCTGCAGGGATCAGAAGCTGCGTGAGGCCAGCCTTCAGAGTGGTCACACTTCTTTTGGGCAAGGGCAAGCCATCCTTCAGCCAGGTCACCTCAGGCACGGGGACAGCCTGAGAACCAAGAGCAAGCTCAAATTGAGAAGAGGAAGGTGTTTGGTTTTGTTTGTTTAAATGCCTGTTCAAATAAATTATGTAGTTGGCATATAAAATAATAGGCTTATTTTATTGCGTATGTATTGCTGAATCTTCCTGATATTCACTGCTGTAGTCCTTCTCCTTTCATTTTACACAATTCTCTCTCACACACTTATGCGTTCTCGTGCGTGTGCGCTCTCTCTCTCTCTCTCTCTCTCTCTCTCTCTCTCTCAAAAAAAAAAAACATGCTGATTTTTTTCTTTCTTCCCTTAAGGCTGTTACCCTCTTGCCCCTGTCCTTTGTGATTCCTTCCTCCCTTCCATGGAGGAAATTTTGTTAAAGGAAAAGTATATAAGCTGGGCCCAATGTAGAAGGGCCATTCTAGGTGGGAAGAGATGCGCCTGAGCACATGGAGATCAACGAGGAATGGGCTCTCAGGGAGGCAGCGATGTGTGGGGCTAGCTGGCAGGTATGGAAGGATGCTGGGATAGGAAGGGAGGCCTAGCTGGGAGACTCAGTAAAACGGTTCTGGCCCTCTGCCTCACCCACACGCAGACATCTAGACTTCACTGAGTGAGGTGCTGCAGTTAGGGCAGTGTGGCTGGTACTGGATCTACATGAGCATGCTTGATGTGAGTGAGAAGAAACTCACTGGGGAGAGAGTATTCCTTTCCCCCAAGGCAAGCTAGGGGGTGACTCGGGAATTCCTGCAATAGAGAGAGGCTGCAGGAAGGAGACTGTGCATCTGGCCTGGAACTGTGGTGACTGGAGAGGAGAGGAGAGAAGCAGGAAAGGAGCTGGCAGGGCTGGTGAGATAGCTCAGCGGTTAAGAGCACTGACTGCTTTTCTGAAGGTTCTGAGTTCAAATCCCAGCAACCACATGGTGGCTCACAACCACCTGTAATGAGATATGAAGACAGCGACAGTGTACTCACTATAACAATAAATAGCAGAGGTTTTGAGTTTGATTCCCAGCAACCACGATGGCTCACAACCATATTCTGATTTACATAAAAATGAATAAATAAATCTTTAAAAAAAGATTTAGCCGTATCTGAGTGTCAGGCCTATGATGTTACAGTGAGCACTCTCAGCGGAGAACCTCTTCAGCTGCAGGATGATGATGCTACATACCCACGACCTATGGGACCCCCATCGTGTGCACCTGAGAATGCTAATAGTAAGTTGCCCATGGGGGTGTCTCAAGGGTTTAGGCATTAACGAGGCAGGGAAAGCACAGAGCACAGCACCCAGGCTGCTGCCACCACTTTCTCAGCCCTTTGGTAAGCTTAGTCTCTTTAGTAAGAGACTGAAGAACTCAGTGCCACATGAGAGCGATGACGGCATCAGGCAGTCTGTGTTTTAACTACCACACTAGTGACTGTACGTAGAGTTGTTTGGTGTTGACATTGGCTGGGGATCATCCTGAGTCAGACTCCGACCATTCACTTGCACAGAAATATATTCTAAAAGCAAAAATGATTATCTACCCTGCTTGGCTCCCTCAGTTCCAGGGACTAAGATGGGGAGAGGAGATGCTCTAATATTTGGAGGTGTAATATTAGAAGTGACCACTAGAGGGGGTGTGTAGCCCCTGTACACTTGTACCAGAGAGCAACATGATGTCCAAGAGGCTAAATGCCAGCTTTGGCTTCACGAACCATTTTCCTTCCTACCCACCTCACACTGGACCTTATTTCAGAGACAAGTCAAAGTCTATGACTAAGATTAAAAAAAAATAAGGAAGAAGGAACGCTCCATGATTGTCTAGTTTCCTGGTTGCTCAGTGACCCTCCCCAGTGCCCGCCATACAATGCTTCCGGTATACTCACTTCGAAGGAGACAGGAACACGAATACAGTCCCCAACCCTGACCATCAGTGTGTCCTTTGTGCTGGAGTCCATGAGGAACCTGGGACAGACTAGAACACACAGGATGGCTTGACACCTCCCTCCACAGTAAGCAGCTGGCCCACCTAGGCTGCAGATCGAAGGCTGAACCAGTAATGGCCTGACAGAGAGCGCTTGGAAGGGTGTGTTGGGGGAGAGAGGTGGGGAGACGGGGACAGTCTTGTGGGATGATTAAAGTTGCTACTAGGGAAGGTGAAGGTTAGTGTGGAAGGGCAGGAAAACTGCATTTTTTTTTTTTTGGTTTGGAGGTGAGAATACCATTAGCCCGAGTCAGGGAGTGACCTTCTTTTAATGGTGACATCCATTAAAGGTCAGAGCCAGGACAAGAATCTAAGATTCTGGACTCTGGAGCTCTTTGCTTTTTATTGTCTCCTCATTGTCACAGTGACACCTAGAGAGGATTGGTATGGCCCATAAAGACAAAGGATCTGCTTCTAGCGATTGAGGCCCAAAGGGAAACACGGTCTGCCATGCCCTAACAAGGAGCTGGGGTACGTGCTGTCTCAAAACAAGCAGTGCCCACTCCTCAGAGCCACTTGTTTTAAATCATGGTTCTATGTCATAACAATGGGGAGACCCTGGGTGAAGCATCTCAGGCCTTTATGTTCATCTCTGGAGCTGTAAAGAGAACGCATTTCTAAAAGGGGTCCGCTTAGCTCAGCGCTCGATGCCACCCCTCTGTTAAGAAGGCAGCTGATGACTGCATAGAAGTGCCTCTCAGGGTTTATAGGATTCGTGGTGGGGAAAGGGGGTGTCACTCACCAGCGGCGGGCATGGCGTGAACCAATGTGTCCAGGGAAGTGGCCTGGCTCCGGCCTCCATCATTAACCGCTGTCACCCGCACCAAGTAGCCTTCTTGCGGCCGAAGCCCCTTGGCTGTGAAGGTGGTGCCCGGCACAGTGCCCACGTGGCATGGGTTCCACTGATGGCTGTCTGAACCACACAACTCCACAATATATCCCTGGGCTTCATCAGCATCCTGGGCGTCTGGCACCATCCAGCTCACGGTGATGCTAGTGTTTGATGTGTCTGTAACCCGGAGGTCCCGCACAGGCCCTGGAGGTCCTGGGCAAGCACCATGGAAGTTTCAGGAGGGTGGCATCTTCCTCTGAGGAGTCTTCTAACCAAGGAGTCTTGGGGTTTCTTTCACTTAGGGGTTTCTGCAGAACTGTGGGTCCCTGGCTACCTCCTCAACTTACCCACCAACTTGCCAACCCCTAACTATCCCATAATCCTTGACAGCTGGCATTTTCAGTGGAGAACCTTTTGTGCTCCGTTGTGTCTGGGGGCTGGAGTTCTATGTCTGTATGCTGAATTATAATCTTAGTTGGGAACTACACCAGCACAGGTTTCTTGCTCCTTGTCTGTTAAATGGGAACAACAGCAGTACTACCTACCTACCCATGGGGACTGTGGAATAAGCAAAAGTCATGATGCGTGCGTGCGCACGTGCTTGTTTGTGTGTGTGTGTGTGAGAGAGAGAGAGAGAGAGAGAGAACTGGATATTTCACTGCAGAATGATATTCTGGCTGTCAAGGCTTGCTGCATATTAAACATTCTGTCTGTGAGATACCAGCCCCAAAGGCACTAGGATTGATGAGGGATCACTGGTATTTCTAAATATGTGATGAAGCTTAAAATGGTCTAGGGGAATGCTTCTAGCCTTGAATTTGTACTCAAATCACTGGGGACTTTATTGAAAACACAGATCCTAATTCAAGAATTCTGAGGTGCAGAATAGGATTTCCTTCCTTCCTTCCTCCCTTTCCTCTTTTCTTTCTCTTTCTCTCTCTCTCTTTCTCTTTCTTTCTTTCTTTCTTTCTTTCTTTCTTTCTTTCTTTCTTTCTTTCTTTCTTTCCCCTTCCTTTTTTCCTGCCTATGTATCTATCTATCTATCTATATATATATATATATATGCAACTATCTATCTATCTGAAATATGCGTCTCCTTCTGTTCAACTTCTTAATGCTGGGATTGGATTGCAGATGTGCAACCAGTACACATGGCATGAGATTCTACAGGAATTTTCCCAAGTGACATTTCCAGTCTACAGATTTTGCACAGTAGTAAGGGCCTAGAAGGTAAGATCTATTGCTGTGGCTGCTGCAGACGCTGCACATCTGTCTCCTCCATCCCCATCACTGATGAGAGAGCCAGTGGTCGACAGTGAAACAGGTTAGGTTTGCTCTGTTTGCAAGGCAAGGGCACAGGGGCTGGCAGGCTCACCTGCCCTCCCCCTTGTAGAATATTCTGCTGTTACCGGAGTTATACAAGCAGTCTGCCACACGGCTGATTCTACAAGTGCCTTGATTCTGCTGCCTTGATGGCTTGTCATCAGCAGGCTTATTTGAAGTGTTCAGAGTAACACCTTCTAAACCCTGTGCCTTGGAGCAAAGCGTTTAATAGGGGTTTTGTGAGACGGGCACTCTCTACTTGAATCGGGAGTTTGAATCAAAGTTAGGCAAGTGCCTTTTCTTGTGGGGCATGGGCATACAAGAATCTGCTATCGTACCTCTTTAACGACAAATCTTTTTGGTTTTTGCTGTTTCTGTTTTCTAGAGAATGACTCTCAGCATCTCTGATGCTGCTGAGACCTTGGACAGGCAAATACTGGGCTGGGCTCGGTTAACCAAAGACAGAGGCTGGGATGGAGGAGCCTACCTCCTCGTGCAGTGCTGGCCCCTTTGCATGTGATGAACAGTGTGAACTGGGTGGAAAACTGAAGCTAAGCTTCCCTGCTACCTGTTCCCCAGGGATGAGACTTTCCACTCGTGAATGGGTAATGCGACTGGGCTAGCATGGCGGACACCTACCTTCCCTGAGGCCAAAGAGTGCCAGACATGATCCTACAAAGTTCTCATTCCTCCTGCCTGGCTCCTGGACCCATCTGATTTCAATCTAGATCCTTTAGGATCCCAGTGGCCTTTCAACCTTGACTTCCAGCTCTTTAGAATATCTGCCTCCAGACTGCCCCTGACTTGTGAACTTCCCACCCCACAGTTTCAGAGCTATCCCATGCACACCTCTCCCCCAACATCCTGGATTGGTGCCTTACTTACTCATGGGGTCTCTAGCAAAGACAGCATCCGATGGAGGCCCAGGATCTCCAGGGCCCGACAGACTCACAGCTGTGACTCGGAACTCATACTGGCAACCCTGTCGCAGACCCACCACAGTGTACCTCCTTTCTGTGGAAGACCACATCCCATATTAGTCTCCCATTGTGGGACCAGAAAACGGGGACAAATGTCAGCACCCCCATATTCAGGAGAAGACCAAACACGGGGTCTAACACAGCCCTCTTACATCACACCAACCAGGTATTGACAGAGCTGCTTTCAAGGTGAAAGGTGTTTTTATCCCCATCCCACCTGGTTTGCCCCAGCCTTGCCGGATGGTCATGACAGCACCTTGATGTCTCTGATTCATGCTGCCTCACAGAGTTATAATACTTAAATACTAAATGGTGACATTAGAGATGTGAGGATATGGTCCCCAAGTAGCCTTAACTCCTAAGTGGCAT
Source organism: Mus minutoides (assembly GCA_902729485.2). Taxonomy (NCBI): domain Eukaryota; kingdom Metazoa; phylum Chordata; class Mammalia; order Rodentia; family Muridae; genus Mus; species Mus minutoides. The sequence continues at coordinate 169,564 of LR750283.1, read as the reverse complement.
TGCCATTACAGGACTCCTGACAGTTATGTTCTGAGCCTGGTTTTGGGTTTCCAGTACACACAGAGCACAGCCATGCATGTCCTGGAGGCTTCCATAGTACCTGCTTCAGCCTCAGTCTCATCCAGATTCTTTCTTATCTCTGGAAGCAGCTAGCTCCTAGGATACTAACTAGAGGGGTGGGGGTCACTTCCGTCTGTGTTATCAGCAAGGAAACAGAGGTTTACAGAGGAAGTGGGCTGCCCATGGCCAAAGCCTTAAGTGTGTGCGAGGGAGGCAGGGAGGAGAGCTGGCTTCCAGTCTGAGACTTCTACCCTAGGTGTCCTCTGCTGATAGACCTTGCTAGATAAGTCTTTGGGGCTTGGGGATAGGGTGTTTAGTGGCATCCTTGTCTTCTTCACACAAGATGTCAAGAGCATGTACTCTCCACCCAGCTGTGACTGTCACAAATAGCTCTAGATGTTGCTAAATGCCCCCACCATGGGGACAAAACCACACCAGCTGAACAGCATCTATGTTAAACTGATCTGCACCAGCAACACCAAGGGACCCTGTGGCCAGGAGGGGCTCTAAGGCAGCTCGGAATGGGGCCAGCGAGACGCTGCCCTCAGACCGACTCACCAGACATGGGCTGCTCGTTCACAGCCATCCAGGTGTTGCTCCCCTTCTTGCGCTTCTCCACCAGGTAGCCCAGGATGTGGGTACTGCCAGGGCCCTGTGGTGCCCCCCATGTGAGAGTGATGCTCTGACTGGAGGCTGACAGGATGGCTGGGGCAGAAGGGGGCCCCGGGAGAGCTGAGGACAGAGGGAGCCAGTCAGCAGAGGTTGAGACAAGCAGCAGCTCGTGGGAGGTGGGGCTGTGGGGAGAGGGCACAGGGAATCTAGGGGCGCAGTCACACTCTGCCTTCTTGTACTGGCTAGTTTTGTGTCAACTTGACACGGCTGGGTTATCACAGAGAAAGGAGCTTCAGTTGGGGAAATGCCTCCATGAGATCCAGCTGTGGGGCATTTTCTCAATTAGTGAGCAAGGGGGAAAGGCCCCTTGTGGGTGGGACCATCTCTGGGCTGGTAGTCTTGGGTTCTATAAGAGAGCACGATGAGCAAGCCAGGGGAAGCAAGCCAGTAAGGAACATCCTTCCATGGCCTCTGCATCAGCTCCTGCTTCATGACCTGCTTGAGTTCCAGTCCTGACTTCCTTTGGTGACGAACAGCAGTATGGAAGTGTAAGCTGAATAAACCCTTTCCTCCCCAACTTGCTTCTTGGTCATGACGTTTGTGCAGGAATAGAAACCCTGACTAAGACACGTCTCAAGCACTCCACTGCTGACTCAGCGTTTCCTGTGACATTGTACTTGCTGTTCTGGGACAGAGATGATAGAACAGAAAATGTTCTCCTGCCTTTGTTGGAGCCAGTTCTGAGATCCCTTAACCTTGTTCCAGAACAAGGACACATGATAGAGAATGATGTTGGCCAATATGCAGGTCCTGAGATAAGGGGACTGTGTGTCTCAGCCTCCAAGAACCGTATAAGGCTACCAAATCCCAAGAGAAGTCATAGTAAGGCGTGTCTACTGTGCTCTACAAAGGCCTCAAGTTCCACCCCATTCCCATCCCCCAAGCATAGCTAGTGACCCTCAGGCTGTATTCTGACCATATAGAGAGAGAGCAGAGGAGTCCTGTATCCAATGTCATCTGTTCTCTCACCCTCAGGAGCCATCAACACCTCCTCCGACTCCAGGGCATCCCCGGCTCCCACTGACGTCACAGCCCGCACACGGAAGGCATATTTCTTGCCCTGCTCCACGCTGGTGTCGGTGAAGCTGGTACTGTCTGGTGGGGGCTCGCCCACCTTCAGCCAAGTGCTCCTTCCAGCCTGTCGCCTCTCCACTACATAGTGTTGTATGACCTGGCCCCCGTTGTCCCGTGGGGGTAGCCAGCGGAGGCAGACACCTGCTCTGTGGCAATCCTGAACCTCCAGGGGTCCTTGTGGGGGCTGAGGCTTGTCTGAGGACCCCCATGGAGAGAAACAGGAGGAGAGAGGAGTCAGAGAAGCTGGGGTGGGGGGGCTGTTACTTAACCCCCTCGGATAAGTCTGTAAAGGGGTGGACAGCCCAGAGATACACGTGGTCCCTGACACAGCCAGAGGCTGAGGCAAGGCGGAGCTCATGGGTAGGCTCCAAATGTTTCTTGGTGTCTCTGGTCCCTACTTCCCTAGTCCTGCCTTAGGAGATAGCTTGGGACCTCCAGCCTGTACTTAGCCCTATTCAGTGGCCAGCATGGCCTCCTGCTTAGCCCTCTTATATAGGCAATCTGACTTGGCTGGTAGAGACTAGTGGCCACCATTCCACTAATCTTCCCCAGACTCTGTTTGTGTTAGAGCTCACACAACAGGGTCCACCAGCCCATATCTGGCCTTGACCTATCTCTTCTTCCTATGCAGTCTGGGGACAGGGAAAATGGGTCAGTAGGGGTGGCTTAGGATCTTAACTCTCATGCAAATAAAGACCAAGGCTATCAGAGTCCATCCCCAGACCCGTCCAGGTTCCCAGGGAGGTCCTGGGACCCCAGAACCCTGGGGCCCTGGCTGGAGAACAGGCAGGGTCAGCACCTATAACTCGCAGGGTGAACTCAGCCCGCACACAGCCTCCCTCGCTCTTCAGCGTCACGCTATACCGGCCACTGTCCTTTCTGCACACACTGGGGAGGCACAGCCGTGTGTAGCCATCTCCCAGAGGCAGTTGGATGCCCTTGTGGTCGCCACCCACCAACTCGCTCCCATCTTTCCTCCAGGCTGCCTGAACAGGGAGGCGGCTCTGGAAAGGGATTTTCACAGTGACTGGCTTCCCAGCCTTGAACACCAGTGGCTCTCTCAGTGTCTCTGTCACATCTGGAGCAATGGTGGGGGGATCTGGAGATAAAAACAGAGTAAAAGAATCAGAGAGGACCAAGCCCTGGGCCGCTGGGAATCACGGGAAGAGCCTAGAGAAGGAACTCCCTACCCCACCTCATGAGGACTAGCAATGGGAATGGGCTGGGTCTGCAGCAGGAAAGGCCAGGGTAAGACCTTACGGAGAACTTCCTGGTAAGGAAGGCAGTAAGATGTTGGGTCAGGGAAGGCATGGGTTGGCCTCATAAACAATCTTCATAGACTGAGAAGATTGCAGACAAGTGAAGGATTCAGGGTTTCCACAGAGGAGCATTTCACCTGGTGCCGGGCCTCACCCTGCACGGTCAGGCTGGCCTCGCTGTGCTGGCGGCCGGCTACAAAAGTGTATTTCCCAGCCTGGGTCACCTCCACATGGGTGAGAATCAGTCTGTGCGTGAGTCCATCTTGCTCAAAGATGACCCCATCTTGGGCAGTGAGCTGTAGGCAAAGATCACCATGGAGATGGCCACTCCCACCCTGTCCAGTTCAGCACTAATAACTGCCTACATGGACTACATGGCAGTTAACACTTGCAACCTGCACCTGTCCATGCTTCTCAGAGATCAGCGGCTGCTCAGAGAGACCAGTCAGCCCAGCTGGCCATCAACTCTCAAATCAGCCCTAGGAGATGAGCGCTGTTATGAGCAACTCCTCCGAGGTCACATAATTGCTAACAGCAGAGCAGGGATCAGGAGTCAGATTTCACTGACACTACCATGCTGTGCCATCTGGTATGACCACTTTGATGGGGGCTCAGAGAGGCTGCTCAGAGAGACCCTTGAACCCAGCTGGTCAGGATGAGACCAATGGGCTTGCATAAGGCCTTGGAGGCTGAGTGGAACTCGTGAGAGAGGATGATGAAAGGGTGTCATTCACGATTCATAATGTGTTTATTCAAAACACACCACACACCCACTGTCTAAATGTCTCCCAAAGTAGAAACATCAGTAAAATATAGTAAAAACTTCTATAAAGTCTCTTTCATCTACTTCTCTGCTTTGCCATGGTCCCTGACCCCATTAGTTAGGCAAGAGGGGCTGTGAGGTGTGAGGTGTCAGTACCTTGATTCCGTCCTTGAACCAGGTGCCAGGTCCCAGGTCACTGGCAAGAGTACAGGAGAGTATGGCGGCTTCCCCCAGTTGCACCTCTGTATCAGCCAGACCCTGAGAGAAGTGGTCCATCGAGCCTAGAGAGATACAAAAGGAAGTCCCCAAAGCCCAGCTTTGGCCTGGGTTGAATTCTGGGGAGCCTCTGTGGTCCGGCCCACAGGGCTCAGCCAGACACAATGCCCAGCTTCTCATTTCCCTAGGCTGGTACACAGATGAGGGTGTAAGGGAGATGTAAAGCACCCTCCATATGCCCCCGAGCCCCACAGAGAGACATTTGGAGTCACAGAGGCAAGCTAATACTTTGGAACCCTGGACATGGGGTTTCAAGAGCTAACACCAAGCAGACCTTTGAGTTTCACATAGCTTGGATCCCTTCTGCACAGGGAGAGGAAAGGAGCGGAGGCTCCCTGAATTTGCAAGGGATTCTGGGAAATAGAGACACCGGTAGGGATGAGTTCCTGTGCTGAAGGTAGAACTGGCAAGTAGGCACCCCAGTGTCCAAGGACTCTACCCTCTGGCTCCACCCTATAAGAGCCACCAGCTGGGAGTACCTACCTCGGGCCTCCGAAGAAGAGCGGCCAGTGCCAGGCTGGTATCTGGATCTGGGGCTCTGGGTAGCATCTTGTGCCTGGCCACAGACATCTGACCTGCCCTCTTGGGTATCTCTCCTGCTGCCAAGATGCCTGTGGGGGCCTTGCCTCCTGTCTTCACTCCAAGGTTCTCTCAGAGACCCTCTATCCTCACTGCCAGTCCAAGGCTCCAGACCTCTGGCCCCCTCTGGGGTTGCTCTCTTTGCCGATCCAACTTCAGTCCCACACTGCACCTGATGCCTGCTTCCACAGGGACCAGGCTTCCTGCCTGACCATCCAGGGTCTTTCCCTCCCTGATTTTCAAACTTCCCTGAGGCCCTGGTTCCTTGAACCTTGTCAAGCTCAGCCTCCCAGGACCCCGACTCCTGGAGGGATTCTTTTCCTTTTCCCTGTCCTGTTCCTCGTTGAAAACCTGGCTCCTGGATTCCTCCTGATGTACTTTTGAAGTCCCTTCTGCCTAATGAACTATATAATTCACTCTGGGGTTCCTGAGGTTTTGATGTGACACCATCTCTGTAGATAGTGGAATCCCTTCTGCCTGGGACACTTGAGCTTCCTGTAAAACCAGCCCTGCCCCCTACAAACTCTGAGCCTCTGCTCTCCAAGGAGCGTGGTCCTTGACTCTCACCAGCAGCCCCTTGGCCAGTTTCACAGCCCCTGCCCTTGAAGGCTCCTTGTCCCTCATGGGTTTCTCTGAAAATGGCATTAGTATCCTGCAGTGAGCTAGAGGCCCTGAAGCTGCCTTGAACCTGGTCTTCCCAGTCTGCAGCCTGAGTGTGGCTCATGGCTCGCCCACTGCCAGGTCCTGACATTACCTTAGTCTCTCTCCCAGGTGTAGAACTTCTGTCTACTGCCTGCCCTACCCCTGACAAGCTTCCAGAACTTGTTCCCCTCCTCCTGCCATTCAGCAATGAGCCTCCACATCCCTGAGGTGTCTCTCCCTGCTGGCCTGCAACTCTACATCTTCCTGTTGTCCCCAAGCATGATTTATTACAGTCAAAATCATTTTCTGACTCCAGAGCAGCTAGCTCTGGCCCACTCCCATCCTCCACTGTCCCCCTACTATCAAGAAGCGGAGATGTCCCTATAGCTCCTGCTTGGTCTACATATTTGATCTCCTCACTCGGAGTCCCTCTGTTCCTGAGAGACCCCTGGAACCCAGAATCATCTTTCCATTCTCTGATATCTGGTTTCCCCACAGAGCCAACAGCCCCCAAGGCATCAGGAATTCCCAAGGACACACAGCCCCCAAGACTGTTCTTGGTACCCTGCCCACCTGAAAAGATATGAGGCCTATCTGGTGTCCCCAGCTTCTCTGGGCCCATAGCACTGTCCCCGTGTGCTATGCCATCTGTAGTATCCAGCATTCCAGCTACCCCAGAGCCCACCTCAGGCCCTGCTGCATCTCTAAGCCCCATTCCTCTGACTTTCTCCCCACTATCTTTGATGCCAATTTCTGCTGCTCCCTCACAAACTGACCCAAGACCCACAGAGTCGTGCTCTTTGGGCTCAGCCAGTGACCCTCTTCCTCTTAGCCTCCCTGAACCATCTGCAAGGTGCGTGTTCCTCTCTGACCCCATTTTCCCAGGCTCCACCAAGCTTCCCCCATACACAACCCCATTCTTGGATTCCATTCTTCCTGCTTCCCCCAAGCCATCCCTTAAACCTGCCTTATTCGATGACAAAACATCTCCACGATGTTCTAAACCACCTGCCTCGTTCCTTGATGAAATAAGTTCAGAAGGTCCTAAACCATTCTTATAGCCTGTCGGACCCTCTAATTCCCTGACCCCATGACTCTCAATGTTGTTCTTATAACCTGCCTTACTCTCTGACCCCATAATTCCAGAACACCCAAGATCATTCCTATAATCTACCTTAGACCCTGAACCTGCAGCCCCAGAGCCCCAAGTTCCACTTTTATAACTTGTCTCGCCTGCTGGTCCCGTTCCTCTGAGGCCCGAAGAGCTATCTCTAAATGCCACTTCACCATCTGGTCCTGTTCTTTCAGGCCCAAGACCCTTTGATTCTTCTCCATGAGCTGTTTTGTCACCAGCACTCCAAGGCTCTGGAATTCCAGACCTATCTCTATAACCTAATGCATCGCCTGACACTTGAGCCCAGTGGCCCTCTGAACCGGCCTCAGCATGAGGAGATGGTGCCCCAGGGTGCCTGGCTTTGTCCCAATTCCCAGTTCCAACTGTAGAGGTCCTGTCACCAAGAAAACGGATCCTTTCTCCATCTCCTTCCTTGTCCCCTCTCCCCAGAGACCCTGGTCCCATTGATAATGGAACCCCAGTGTCATTGCCAAAGTCTCCTTCCCTAAAGGCCCCCAGGACTCGGAAGTCCTCATAATCTCCAGTGTGACCCCAAGAGCTTAACCCTCCAGAGTGCCCTGGTTCTGCTTCCGTATATCCCTCTCCAACCTTGCCTGCTGTTCTAGAGTCTTTCCTACCATGTCCACTCACAGATCCCACTGTCCCAGAACTCCCTAAGCCACGGACAGAGTGGTGCTCTTCAACATGGCCTGTTTGACCGTGACCTTGAAATACATCCCTCTGCTGAGCTTCACTAGAAGGCATTCCATGAAGGCCACCTGAGCCATTTCTGAGGCCGGCCTCTCTTCTGGATACCTTTCCTGCAGGACCACACTGACCTTTGTTTCCAGACCACAATCCCCCAGGCACCCCTGAGTCATGACTGTAAGTCCCCCGCTTCCTGGACTCTGCCTCCGCAGGTGCCCCACAGGTGACCTTGCAACCAATATCAGGGCCAGATCCTGGTCCTTCCTGCATCCCGGATCCATCAGGACAAGTGGCTCTACTCCTAGAAGCCATCCCTTCAGAATACTCCCACCCCTTCTTATTCCTAGACTCTGCCCACTCTGGACCTCCTAAGCTCATGCCACCTCTGGACCCTTTTCCTTGGGACCTCCCTGACACATTCCAGAACTCTTCTTCGGATCCCACTGCCCGTGGGTCTCTTAATGCTTCCATGTGTCCCAGTGTTCCGCCAGAACCCTGGACACCCAGACCTGGGGATGTAACTACCCCGTGGTTTCTGGCATCTACCCTCTGACTAGACATCACCAGGGCAGCTACTTGGGAACCGCCCACACTCCCTTCCTTCCCACCAGACCCCAGCACTCCAGATTCTCTGAGATTGGACCACGTGTCATCCTGAGGACCTATGTTTTCATACTCTGCTCCACCTGGTCTCTCTGCTCCCTTTTGTCCTACTGTCCAGCTCTGAGGAAACTGGAGGCTTCTGGAACCTTCCCCTGTCCTGCCCAAGGCTCCAGTTGAGCCTTGACCATTCCTTCCCTGAAACTCTTGTAGGCCACCTTTCTGATTCCTGAGATCTTCTGGGTCTTCGGGACCAGGTTTGTAGCCCCTCCCCACAATCCCATGACCACCTGTGCTCTGGAAAGAGCCCTCAGCTTTGGCCTCAGGACTCGTGCACCCCAGAAGTTTCCTGTCTCCAGATAGTGATGATTTCTGGGTGTCGTTGCCTGCAGATGTCTGTCCTGGATATCCCCCTGCCCCCCAGTACACCCCAGCTTCTCCATGCCCAGTATCTCCACCTGCCTGAGCGCCCCAGCACTCAGGGCCCATGCCTACCTTGGAGCTGTGAGCTCCTCCTCTAGGAAACACAGGAACATAAGGACTTCCGGCCCCATTGCCTCCTGGAGCTTCCCCGAGGAGGGCTCCGTTACCCCACCCTGCTGCTGCTACCCTCTCCTTTCTCAGGTTACCCCTACCTTCCATCATATCCAGACAATCGCCCCACATTTCTGTCCCCTCCTTTTTCAGATGAAGCCCCTCAATATCGGACTGGGATCCCCGCGGCACCCTCTGCCCCACCCCTGCTCCCAGCTGAGGGTTGCGGCATTGTCCCCGGCCATATCTGTCCAGTTCACTGCCATAGCCCTCGCTGTGTTCCTGTCCTTCTCCTCTGCTCTCAAGCCTTCCATCCCGAGGGAGACTGAAGCCAGCCCTCAGGCCCCCTGCTGTCTCCCATCTGCCATTCTCACTGTCATCTCTACCATGCCCTTGTCCTCTCTCCAGGAAGCCCGAATCTGATTCTGTGTCCCCTCCCTGGAGATGCGACCTTCTGGGGAGTCTTCCTCTAGAGTCTCCCTCTCTTTGGGGCTGATTGTCCCCTGGAAGGGTGACCCTGCCTTGACCTCCTTCCAGAAAGCTCATTTTGTCTTGCCCAGGTCCCCAAGTAGAATTAACTATGTCTTCATCCACCATCAAGGGATAGCCATGTTTGCCAAAGGCACCCCTGTCTGGGCCTGCTGTGAGCTGTGCTCCACTAATCTCTTTGAGGGAACCCTGCTCTCTGGATTGCCCTCCCTTGATGCTGATGCCTCCAGGGTCTTCTGCTTCGGAGGCCAGAGCTTCTGGAGTCTGCAGCCGGTGGTCAGAATCTGTGGTCTGAGGGCCTTTATCCTTCCCACCTTCCGTGAGGTGTTAATTATACAGAGGTCATTAGCCCATAGAGAGACAAGAGAAAAGACCCTGTTAAATGAGGGCAAGGCTCCTGTCTGACACGGCTGTTTTGCCTAGCCCTCACCCTCCCCAGTGGAGGAGCTGCCCATTGGAGGAAAGAAAAAAAAAAAAAAAACAAAAAAAACAAGGATGTTTCAGCACATTTGGTAGATGCATCCATTGCCTCCTCCCCCAGGCCTGTATCTACAAGCCACCCCATCCTGCCACGTGAATCATGTAGTTTTGGCACATAAGCTTCTGTGTCAGAGTTGTTAACTTATCAAGCTGCTGTGGGTTTTAGAAGACCCATTTGTCCTACTGTCTGCCTTGCCTCTGCCCAATTCACAGTTTCTGGGGATCATATTGCCCCCAGATGCCAATGCTTGAGAGGATTGGGGTGTTTCCTGGCCCACCCAGGGGTTTCTCGTCCACATTAATCATGTGCCGCTGGCATAAGCTCTATCCCAAGTCCTGGGTCTAAGGCTTCTGAGTAACTCTAAGAGGTTTAATGGGGTACACACAGCTGGGTTTGGCGGGCCATGATGAGGCTGGGTTGTACCCAATCAAGAATAGATCTAAGGAGCCTTCCTCATTCTCTCTGAGTGAGAGAAGTTTCCAGAAGCAGATTACAAAGGGAAGGAACCCTCCTGTCTGTACTCTGAGACCTGGTCTTGGTAAAGGCAGGAGAATTCAGAAGTGTATCCACTCACCTTCAACCACCAGCCAGGCACTGGTGGCATGGAGCCCAGTGTTCAGCAAGTAGAGGCCCATGTCTGAGCTACTGGCCCCCTTCACAACCAGCCGGTGGGTTAGCCCATCAGGGGACACGAATACTTCATATTTGTCACTGAGCCGCAGTGGTCGGTGCTGGAAATGCCAGGTGGCATTGGGACAGGGGTTGGAGAGGGTACATTCAAAGACTGCATCACCCTGTTCCTCACAGCGGGTCTCTGCCAATGGGACCACCACTCTGGGGGGGATGGCTGCCATAGAAACAGGAAAGAGGAGGTGTATCAGCTCTGTAGTGTGACACGGGGACTGTCTGAGCACTGGAGTTAGGATTTAAGAAACCTAGTCCAGGGGGCTGGTGAGATGGCTCAGCGGGTAAGAGCACCCGACTGCTCTTCCGAAGGTGATAAGTTCAAATCCCAGCAACCACATGGTGGCTCACAACCATCCGTAACAAGATCTGGCTCCCTCTTCTGCAGTGTCTGAAGACAGCTACAGTGTACTTACGTATAATAAATAAAATAAATCTTTAAAAAAAAAAAAAAAAAACAAGAACAAGAAACCTAGTCCAGAGCAGTTTGTCACAATCTTCCTGTCACCTTGGATAGGTCATCTCCTATAGCCACCACTGGGTTCTTACTGAAAGCATTGGTACCCTCACACACACATACATAAAATGTAGGGTTGTAATCATATTATGATCACTGAGAGAACTTAAGTTCTCTTTACAAACAAGGAGATGAGGCTTAAGAAATTAAAAGATCTAGGTGTAGCAGTGTATATAAATTGATAATCCTAGCTCCTGGGGAGGCCAAGGAGGGAGAGTCACTAGTTCAAGGCCAGCCTGTAGCACAGTGGGGTTGTGACCAGCCTGGACAGCTTTAGAGAGAGCATTTCTCAAAATAAAATAAAGGATTGGGGGACCGGTATTTGCCTAGAATGAGCTAGGCTTTGGTATGAAAAAACAAACAATGACATGTCTCATTCTGGCAGCTAAGAGGTGTCCCACTCCCAAGGCCATGACCCACTGCCCTTGTCCCATTGTTTCTGGGCTTTCAAAGCCCATCCTAGTGCCCTAGGCCTACTGGGTGACCTTTCCCTTCCTGTTCTTCAGGCTTGGTTCAACCTTGTTCTTTAAGACCATTCTTCCTCTAGGTCTCTCCTTGTCCTCCTAAGAGGCCCCTGGTCAGGTGCTCTATAGCTGGTGTAGACACAGGAGCCCACAGATACGGGACAGAGTTCAAAGAGAGGCACAAGGAGGGGAAGGAACACAAGAAGCAGGACTAGAAGAAGCCTGGGCTGCACGGGCCTGTCTGGCCCACGTGGAAATTCTTGCTTGGGAATTGTAGGAGAGATGGACATTTATCAGAAGGGGTGATGTAGCAAAAGGTCATAGTCTGGGTCTGATATTAAATAATTGCCACAGAAGGCCTGTGGGCAGAGGCATGTCATATATGATTGTGTCCCTCAATCACTCTGTAGAGCCCAGCTGGGTACCAACAGGAGGATCTGGGTGTACCCCTCTTCCTAGTTGTCTTTTGCAGCCTGTGGCATGTATCCCACTCCATAACACAGCATGGACCCTCTCCTTCTCCCCTCTGCAGACCTCTGGGATGAAGAATACTCACTGCTGGACTCTAGCTCTGTGGAGAAGACCACAGCATCCTCCACCATGACCTGGTAAAGGCCAGCATCCTCAGGCCGCAGGTCCTGGATCTGGAAGTGGTAGCGCTTCCCCAGCCGTCTCAGACAGTGCTTGGTCTGGTTATCAACACCGTAGGGGATCATCTCACCATCCTGAAGCCAGGAAAGGATGGTTCAGGGCCTCAGTGGGTCCAAAGAGCCTCCTAGCCTAGCCTCAATCTGGTTACTGGCTCAGGTCAAAGACAACATGATCCTAGAACCGTAAAAGATGTGGGGTTGTAGGACCAGGGCAGAGAGCAGAGCGTGGATGTGGAGGGATGGGTCATGAGGTGGGTGGAAATATATGTTCTAGGGATGTCCAGCCTCTTCCCACGAGTGGAAAACTATGCCCTTTATGCAGAGACATCTGAGATTGCTGATACAAGTTGTGCTTGGAAAAGAGTTGCTACACAGACCTGTGCATTAGCAGGAGAGGTCATCTTATGAGCTCATTCAATCACCCAGGAAAGTGTACAGAGACTGTCTCCAGGGATGCACAAAATATAGTCATTTATACATACACTCATCCTCGCTAAGCCATATATAGATTTGCTACTTGCTGAGAATTGACAATCGCTAACACTTATCAGCTGCCCGCTGTGTGCCAGATACTATTTCAGGTACTTGAGATATTATGATAAACAAGGATTCCTGCCCTGAGGAACCTAAAACCCCCCTGGGAGAGAAAGAGAAATAATAAGCAGCATAAGTAAGTAATTAACTTGTATATGGAAAGATAAAACTAAGAAGAACAAGTCGGGATAAGGAGGTGATGGGCTCAGAAGTGCCAGGGTGGAGCGGGAAGCTCAACAGAAGCACTTGGGTGAGATGAGAGAGTCAGCCACATGGCTGTCAGAGATGAACACGCTAGGCACACGAGCAGCTACAGGCAGCAGGCACAAGGCCAAGGAGCAAGACCAGGGCAGCAAGGAAGAGGAGAGACAGGTGGGAGGAGCCAAAGACCAGGGCAGCAAGGAAGAAGAGAGACAGGTGGGAGGAGCCAGGTCCCAGGATCAGACAAGCATGCACAGTATCCTTTGGGCATTGCAGTATTCTATGAGGTAGTTCTGATCCTTTATTTCAAAAATTAGGAAGCTGAGGCACAGGACAGATGTCTAGCCTAAGGCGGTGGAGCCGGGGTGAGTTCGGCTGCAAAAGTGATGCATGTTTGCAGCCCCCAATCCCACATACCCATCCTGGCCACACATGGTTGGCATGTGCTCAGAACTCTGTCCCTACCCAGTTCTGGCATTAGAGTCTATATAGAGTGACAGGTCTGGCTCCAATGCTTACCACCTGGGTGTTCTAGATGATTCCATGGGACCCACCACTTCCCTCTCAGGACCCATAACCCCTGTCAGGGCCTCTAGCCTCACCTTGTACAAGTAAATCTTGCTCTCGAGGTTCTTGAGATCCAGCTCCAGGTCAAACATAGCAACCCCTTCCTTGGTGACCTTGATGTGTCTCAAGTTGGCAATGGCACTGACATACTAGAGGGCAGACAACCCCATTAGAGGAGTGCAGGGTCTGGTCTCAGCCCTGACCCACAATGTCCCTGAAGAGCAGAAATTTATGGAGGTCTCAAGTGAGGATACTTAAACCCTCAAGGAAGAAAATGCAGTGATAAGAAGTCAGATGAGGGAGGAAGCCAAGAGAGGGCTCTGGGTATCCACTCATCTGTTTCTCCTGCTGATAAACACTAGGCAAAACTGTGTGCTAAGAGGGGGGCTGGAGAGATGGCTCAGCGGTTAAAAAGCACTGACTGCTCTTCCAGAGGTCTTGAGTTCAATTCCCAACAGTCACATGGTGGTTCATAACCATCTATAATAAGATCTGGTGTCCTCTTCTGTTATGTCTGAAGACAGCTACAGAGTCTTCAGATACTCATATACATAAAACAAATAAATATTTCTTACAAACTAAACTGTGTGCTAGGCCCTGTGCTGGTGCAGGTAAGAACGGTCGAAAGAAATGCTAAGGCCCAGGCCAGGCGTGGTGGCGCACGCCTTTAATCCCAGCACTCGGGAGGCAGAGGCAGGCGAATTTCTGAGTTCAAGGCCAGCCTAGTCTACAAAGTGAGTTCCAGGACAGCCAGGGCTATACAGAGAAACCCTGTCTTGAAAAAAAAAAAAAAAAGAAAAAAAAAGAAATGCTAAGGCCCTTGATAAAAAGCTACTTCCAAAATAATAAAAACTAGTTGCTTTTCAACCCCAGAAGAAAAAAAAATAGACTTATGTCAAGTTAGACATAAGAAGGAACTTCCTATGTAGGCTATATAGGATCAGAGTACTAAAAATAAAGCCCCACATCTGACAATGATAACAAGGATGACACTGGTGACAGGGGACAATCATTAGGCCCTTACGATGTGTTAGGAGCTGGGCTTGTTGCTGTAAACACATCTGCTTACTTAGTAGTCTCTCAGCCTTACAAGTTAGATTGTGCTAGAGTCCTTGTTTTACATATGAGGAAATCAAGACACCGAAGCCCTATCTTTTCTGAAGTTCAGAGTTCAATGAGTATTGGACCAAGCTATCAAAACCCAGAGCAGGCTTAGAAGGCTGGATCCTTAGCAGGACCTCTTGGCGGGGCTCGATGGAGGTAGACTGTCTACTATATTGGGATCTCCAGAGTCAGCTCCAAGTGTGAGGTTCTTCCAGACCTTGTGCTCCAGGTAGGGGTTGGGGTCAGGGCCAGAATACCTGGGCCATTCTGTCCTCCTGCTCCTTCTTCATCTCCTGCAACTTGCGTAGCATGCCCCGGAAGTCGACGATACCATACTGCATACAGATCTTCTCGTAGTCCTTACGGTCTGCAGTCACCAACAGCTGCCACACCTGATCAGACTCCATCTTTTTATCGGGGGTTGTGGGTGGGGCCCTGGGGATCAAGGCACGTGGGTCAGAGGCCAGGAGGTCAGGGGTGTCCAGGTATTGACCCGCTGACCCTGGCAACCGGTGGTCTAGGGAAGCTTCACTCTGAGTACTTTAAGGGCAGGCACAGAGACTGAAACCTCTGGCATGGACCACCGTCTCAAGTGGAAGAAGAGACTGGATGAGTCAAGCCTTACCCTGCAGTGCCAGCTTGTAGGAGACTTCGGGCTCCTAAAAATCGGTGGTGTTGATTTCTGGGTAAGAGTTCTTTGAGTAGAAGTGAGGTTAGAATTGAATTTTTCTGTTGCTTTAACCCATATATATATATTTTTAAATTACTGCTCAGGTGGGCCCTTCCATTTTGTAAATGAGACTGGGGGGGGGAAGAAGTCTAACTCAAGGCTACAGAGATTTAAAGTGGCCAGATCCAGGATACGCAGTTCTGTGCTATTCTGCCCTACCGTCCAGTGAGGGCAGTCTAGCTCCTTTCTTATATCAAAAGTGGAGAGTGAGCCCAGTTTCCTTACGGAAGGAGTTGAGGTGGGAACCATATTAGCTTCCAAAATCCTCTAGACAGTCCCAAAACCCACCTCTTTTTCAGCATCTTCCGAAAGTCCATCAGCTCCTTCCTGAGGTCTAGAAAATAAAGAGTAAGTCTTGAATCCTAGCGGGGATGTCTAGGATCCAAAGAAAGGCTATGTGTCAGGGGTGAAAATCAGTGTTTTCATTTTTTATTTTCTGGTAATGCCCACAAGTGTATGTATGTGTGTGTGGCTATATCAGATGGGGAGCAACATGCCAAGGTCCCCAGAGGGGTGTTCCAGCCACTCTACCTACCCTCCTGAGGTTCCTTTTGCCTTTTTCGGTTCTTCCGAAAACCCACTGGACCATCCAAGGAAGAGAGGAGAGAGGTGGTGCAGACAGACAGGGAGAGAAGCAAGACACTTGGATGGTCTTCCTGGGAAAAGGACCCAGCCCCAGAGCCCTGCCCACCCACCGATTCCAAGGCACAACATTACAGCAAAAGGAAGAGATGAGGGTGGGGTCTTCCATGAGCTTTGATACCTCAAAGCTTCACTGTTAGCATCATTTCATAAGGGGGAGACTCATTCGCATGGCTACAGGGAAATTGGCAGGAATAAAGGAAGCTATCACCGACAACCACAGCAAACTCAGGGCATCCAAAGAGCATCTGAGAGTTGCCAGCACAGAGGATGGGACCCAAACTGCCAAATACATCAGACTCTGCTTTTCTCACTGTTCCCACAGACATTCATAATCCTATTCTTTTTTTTGTTTTGTTTTTGTTTTTTTGTTTTTCGAGACAGGGTTTCTCTGTGTAGCCCTGGCTGTCCTGGAACTCACTTTGTAGACCAGGCTGGCCTCGAACTCAGAAATCCGCCTGCCTCTGCCTCCCGAGTGCTGGGATTAAAGGCGTGCACCACCACACCCAGCCATAATCCTCTTCTTTATCATCTGCTTCCAATGGAGGGTCTAGGGAAACCCAGTACACACTTTCCCCTTGCAAGCCACAGCTATCATGTGACAGAGTTCTAGCCAATGGCGTGCTAACAAAAAGCTCCCAGGTTTTGAGTCTTAAGCTTTTGCTCCCTTTATGGGAGAGGCAGGTATACTTGGGCCTTCCCGTTCCCTCTCTTCTTGCTTGAGTGTGCATTAAATAAGTTTGGATCTTCAGTGACCAGTCAGCCTGCTAAGGATGGCAGAGCAGAGAGACAAGAACTTGGTCTCCTATGACATCCCAGAACTATAATTGAGCCCCAGATTCCAATCTCAGAATGTCTTACTATGTGAAATAGTTTTAGCATCTTTATTTCTTGGACTTCTTTTTCGGATTTTTTGGGGTTCTTAGAGAAAAGATAAATGTCAACTTACTTGAGAGACTAAGCTTGCTTTCTCTAGAGGAATCAACCTTTCCATTATCACAACTCAAAACTTTAAGAATCTTCGAACATGCGCTGGAGAGATGGCTCAGTGGTTAAGAGCCCTGACTGCTCTTCCAGAGGTCCTGAGTTCATTTCCCAGCAACCACATGGTGGCTCACAACCATCTGTAATGGGATCCGATGCCCTCTTCTGGTGTGTGTCTGAAGACAGCTTCAGTGTACTCATAGAAATAATAATAAATAAATAAACAAATAAATAAATAATTAAAAAAAAAAAGAATCTTCAAACACTATGCAAACCAAACCAAGCATGTCTGAGATAGGATTTAGTTTAGGTGTGGCTGAAGGTGTGTCTTTTAGGCACATGCAAGCTGAGGGCCACTGGGTGGAACCAGAGGTCCTGCAGGAGATGGGGAAACCATAGCAACAGCCTCTGGGTCCTTCCCTCCTCTCCTGCCACCCTGTGCTTCCCCTGAATGTGTTCTCTGGAGAAAGCTGGTGCTCTATACACTGATGGGACAAGCTCACCTTCGATGACCGTAAGCCTCACTGAGCACGTGGCTTCTCCGTAGGCATTCAGTGCAGTGCAGCGGTACAGGTCTGAATCCTCTCCAGTCAGCTTGTTGATCTGTGGAGAGGCCGAGGGCAAGGGAAGGGAGCTAGCACCTACTGCACGTGCTCCCTGTGCTACACACCATTGTGTGTTGGAAGAACCAGGATGTACAGACATGGCTTTTTTCCCCTCTGAAACGCAGTCTTTATCAAGAAATGTAGACATCAAAACAAACTCTGGATTCCGACAGAGGGCAGATGTTCTTGCCGTCAAGGCAATACGGGCTGCAGAAAGAGCTTGCGCTGTGGGGAATCAGTGAATCTAGCACTGAAGACGATCTCGGCCATGCATTACTAGCTTTGGAACTTGGGCAAATTCCCTGGCCTCTGTGGATTTTAATTTCTTCATCACTTGTAAGATGGGGATAAGAATATCTTACAAAGTAGAGAATGGTCAGGATTAACTCATGTCCTCTGTGATAAATGTTTGGGCCTGATACTTATGAGTGTTCCACGGTTAGTGTCTAGAATATTACTAATATTAAGCACAATTGCTTAAGGGTGCAGATGCTATTTGACTGGTGGTAGGGTGCATTCCAGAACACCTCCTTTAAGCTGAAGATATTACCAATTGAGAATGCATTTAGTACAGCTAACCTACCAAATTTTGCCCTAGCCTTGCCT
Source organism: Mus minutoides (assembly GCA_902729485.2). Taxonomy (NCBI): domain Eukaryota; kingdom Metazoa; phylum Chordata; class Mammalia; order Rodentia; family Muridae; genus Mus; species Mus minutoides. The sequence goes on along the minus strand of LR750283.1, from coordinate 152,025 downwards.
ACTTCAATGTGAGATAGCACATCCAAGAGCCTGCAGTTGGGCAAGATGGCTAAGTCCATTTTATAAAGGAGAGTTAAATACCTCATGTAAGCCAGTAAACACAGCATGCTACAGGATACAGTTATCCTCTGCCTGACGGAGGGTACGGGCGGCTGCCGCTGCTCAGAGTGGCTCACACATACCTTTTTCTAACCCACGGAAAGATCAAACTGAAAATCTGAAAACTTGATGCGTAGTTTCTATTCAATGCACATTGCTTTCCCACCAACACAAGATCAGAAACTACAAGTGGGACCATGGTAAGTCAAGAGCTGTTTGTACTCAGTTTAAGGTGGCACACTGACCAGTGGTCCTCAATCTTTCTAGTGCTGTGACCCTTTAATCTCTACCCTCATGTTGTGGTGACCTCCAACCACAACATTTCTTGTTGCTACTTTACAACTGTAATTTTGCTACTGACATGGATTATAATGTAATGATCTGATGTGCAGGATAGATATCTGATAAACGACCCCTGTAAAAGGGTTGGTTGACCCCCAAAGGGGTCACACTCACAGGTTTAGAACCACTGACTAGACACTTTCCATGAACTCTTAATCCTTATAATTCTTTAAAGTGTGTACTGTAATTATGCTATCCCATAGGTGAAGAAATTGATACAGTAAGAGGCAAGTAAGCAGCTTTCCAAAAAACTGTAGGCCTGGGGCTGTGGTCCAGTATGGTCCAGGTGGTCTCCTGATTATTAGAGAGATGATAACAAACCCACCTGGGCTTCTCCTGGCTCCAGAGACCTTGAACTACGGGTTGAAGTTGAATAGACCCAACTGTGGGAATATCTCTTCTTCACCAGGGGACCAGACGCCATTAAGAATTTAAGGGACTGGAAAGAGACTGGTGAACCATGGGTAGAAAGAGCTACAGGGCTCACCTGAAGCACATGCTCCTCTCTACCGGGAGCAGAGGAAATCTGGTACTTGCTGGAGTTGCTGAGGTCTCCTTTGGTGCTCTGCCAGTGCACATCAGGTCTGGGCTCCCCACAGACCACTGCACGAAAGATGGCATTTTTCCCTGTGGCAGGGAAGAAGCAAGGTGGGGGTAGAGAGGTAACGTATGTTATTTGGATTTAAACTTACATCATCCTGCCTGCCACAGGCATCCCAGCTCTCTATTCCAAAAGAAGTTCCTGACTTTGATCCCCTTACTCGAGATTCATAGTGTCAGATGGAAACCAGTTTCCAGGTACCCAGAAGCAGTGCTGGCTTGACTTCCATCATGTAGAGGCCTGGTGTCCCTAAAAGAAAGATGTGGCTGGGTGGTCTGTGCTGGTAGTAGTCGAGGGGTCAGTAAGCAGGGATGGAGTGGGAGCTGGATTTCTTCAGGTGTGTGTGTGTGTGTGTGTGTGTGTGTGTAGGCTAAGGGCTCTCCCAAACCAAGGAATTGCATGATATTTTATGAGTTTGGTTCCCCCTATCTAGGAGGATAGGCAACACAATCTTAGAAAGCAATGGCTTATACGTAAAGGAACTGGTGCCAGGACATAGGACTCCAGCTCAGAGAAGACCTGCAGTTCCATGCAAGGCAAATGGAGTGGGAGTTATTTCACCCTCACAGAGCCAGGCAGCCTCCTGCCAGAAACATCTCAGCAGAAGAGCCTGAAGGTCCCAGAGCCCTCCCTTCTGTCTTGAGACCTTGTTTCAGATCTAGAAAAGTATAATGTGGTAGCATTATTTTCCTTATGCCAGAATGTTGTCAATTAAAACTTACAGCAGGGATAATTGCTAGGGAAGGAACACCAATTCCCAGTGGGTCACTGTGGCCTTTCACAATGGTGCTCCTGAACTTAGACTGGCCAGTGGGCCACTAGACATGTGGCCCTTTAGGGCAAGGTTGGAAGAAATGTAGTGTGTGTGTGTGTGTGTGTGAGAGAGAGAGAGAGAGAGAGAGAGAGAGAGAGAGCACAAACTAAGTGTCTTCTTTGTTCATGTTCCATTTTTTAAAAAATTGTTTTTTCTTCTCTTTTATTTTATGTGTATGGGTGCTTGCCTTAATGTCTATCTGAATATCATTTGTGTATGATGCCCTCGGAGGCCAGAAGAGGGCATTGGATCCTCCCTAGACCTGGAGTTACAATCAGTATGATCAGTGACATGGATTCTGGGAACCAAATCTGGGTCCTCTTAACCACTGAGCCGCCTTTCCAGCCCCCTCCACTAATTTTTTGAGACTGGGACTCAATATATGAAACTCAATTGGCTAGTCAGGCTGTCCAACAAGGCCCTGAAGCCCTGCTAATTCTTTCTCCCGTGTGCAGACCGAGTGTACCCCAGTGTCCAGTCCCCCTGTGTGCAGACCCTGTGTACCTCAGTGCCTAGCTTTTTGTGTAGATACCAGGAAACCAAGCTTAGATCCTCAAGCTTACAGAACAGACACTTTCCTGGCAGCCAGGGAGAAGAGAGTTTTTAGCCTCTTCCTGTAAAAGACATTGAGACAAGGAGAGGAGAGAAAAGAACCTGGGTGCCTGATCCCCTGCTTAGTATTGGCCAGCCCTTGTTCTCCACATCAGCACAGCGTGGGCTCTCTTCACTCCTTTTCCCCATAGTCTCCTCAAGCTCCTGTCCCTCCTAGGTATCCAGGCAGACAGACAGACGCCACTTGGATATAGGAAGGCTAGATACATAGGTGATGGACATAGGAGGGACTGGGTATGCAGAAAGGTTAGGTGGCCAAGCCTTGTGCTTTCTAGAGAGTAAGAGAACAGGAGCCATGACTCCCTCCACAGTATCCAATGGGGCCTCACCCTCTGGTAGAGCCAAGGTGACGGGCTTCTGCTTGAAATCTGGTGGGCTGCAGCCTTCTGGGATCTCGTCCACCAGCTGCCTGATGCTCACTCCTGGGATGGAGGACTTCTTAGGGGGCTTTCCTGGAGAAAGTAGGAGGAGTTCATCTTGACCTCCCTCCCATTCAGTCAGAGACCCAGGTCCCTAGTTTCTNCCTCACCCTCTGGTAGAGCCAAGGTGACGGGCTTCTGCTTGAAATCTGGTGGGCTGCAGCCTTCTGGGATCTCGTCCACCAGCTGCCTGATGCTCACTCCTGGGATGGAGGACTTCTTAGGGGGCTTTCCTGGAGAAAGTAGGAGGAGTTCATCTTGACCTCCCTCCCATTCAGTCAGAGACCCAGGTCCCTAGTTTCTTTAGAAGTCAAGGTAGGCTTGTCCTGCCCACCCGCTGTCTGTAAACAGCTTTAAGCTTTAAGTCTTTAAGCTTTAGTGGAAATGTGGTGGTCCTTCTCTGGTTGTGTGCCCAGGAAGATGCTGGGTGTGTCGTTAGAGAAAAGGAGGGTAGGAAAGGGCCATGGAGTTCAGTTCCTGCAGAGGTTTGGTAAAGCAGAGCAAACTCCAAAGCCCACACTGAAAAGGCAGAGATGGTGTGTTCCCAAAGAGCTCTGGGCTCTACCTCCTCCCTGCCTTCTGGCCACATGAGGAACCACAATGCGGGTGGGTGGGGCAGTTAGCTCTCTTACCAGCCATAGTCTCAGCTTCTCTGTGCTCCTCTGAGTGGAAACCGATCTCCTGAGGACGACAGATGAGTTGTTTCTGATAGCCCAGGTTGCTATCACTCTACCCCTCCTGTGCCACCAGGGACACCAGCCGTGATCTAAGGTGAATGTTGGGGGTGGGCAGATGATGCCCCTAAGAAGTTGTCTAATCCCTAAAATGAAAATGATTCGTTTCCTGCTATTCCCTGGAATGGCTCCACTAGACCAGTTTCTCAGGGAAGGAAGCCATGATGCCTGGACTGTGTAATCCATTGCTGGCCTGGCTTCCTGGTGGGACCCAAGCCTCTCACCAGTCAGAGAGTCAGAGCAAACTCATTCAGGAATCTTGTTCAGCAGCAGTGACTTCCCACATTTGGAATGCAAATTCTCCAGCCATCTCTTAGCTTTCCTACTGGGGCCCAGGAGCCTTCTCCCTCCATTCCCACCAGTGTGGAAGCCTTCCGATCTCACATCATGGTCTGTGGGGATGAGATCTGATCTAATGGCTCTGACGCTCTTCCTCCCCAAGCCAATAAGATCATCAGAAACACACCCACCGCCCTCTGAGCTTGTGAACCACAGGGTCAGGTAAACAGGAGTGTGCCCCGGCTTTTGCCAAACACTTTCACTATCATACCCGCCACCTCCAACTTCCTTTTACTGCAAGAAATAGGGTGGGCTTTGGGATTGGATGAAAGCCATGAATGAGTTAAAGGGAGAATTGTAAGAATCTTCCAGCAATCCCTCCTAACACCTGAGAGGCTGAAGCACTGCCAGGTGGTTCCATTTGGGGGCTGCTATACTTGCTGCCCCAAAAACTCGGTCATTGATATAGAATCACACATGACAGCAAATTCAGTGCTTTCTTGAACAACTTCCCACTCACTGGCACTTCTGGCCCTCTCTGCAGTCTAGTCATGCCCCGCTGTGTGCTGGAATGTCACCCTGTGCCAACTGCAATCTGGAGCGGTCACAAGCACCACAGGAGACACAGACACTGCATGAAAGGAGTCACAAGGGTGGACAGGGGAGAAGACGACTCTGATGAGCAGGGCTCAGCTGGCTACACTATGTGGGGGTGGGTACCCCAAGATCTTCATTCTTCCCTCCCTCAGGTCAGTATCAGATAGACGGAAGCACACAGGCACCCAGCCACACGAGGTTAACACAGCAGAGCCACCATCACCATGAATTCTAGTAGATTGTGTGGCTATTTGCCACATCAAGTAATCCAGATACCAGTCCCTTACCTTCTCCTCCTGCGGGTCCAGTTAAGAACCAACGATGTAGGAGCCTGCGATGCTCAAGGGTCCTCATTCATGCTGCTTCAGGAATACTCTGGAAGAACAAATCCAAAGACTAATGAGGGAGAGGCATGCCTGGCTAGAGAACAGAGGGATGAGGGATGCAGGCTTAATTAAGAGGAATGGGAAAGGGGTTAATTCTTTCCTTCATGATTTATTCCCACATCTGGGATGACTCCTAACTCTTCTCGAAAGCACTCATTTCAGCCTATCTCAACCAGACTCTGAGTTCAGGATCTCAGGTGAGTCTCCCTTAACTCTTCCCAGGACCCATAGTTCTCACCTGCTGCCCCCAGAAGCTGTTCCGTTCTGACAGCTTAGGTCCCTGGTGCCTTCAACTTCTCAACAGAAAGGAATAATGAAACAAGATTCCTTTCAACTGCTTTGGCCTTGACATCACTACTCTAAACTGCTAGTAAGATTTTAAACTTAGCTGTCGTATAACATTCTCTACTAGGCAGTGCCTGGAAAATCAGAGCCAGGGCGGATCCACTTGGACAGGACCCACTGAAATTCCATCCTCAAGGATACTCCAAAGATACTGGGGTCCCCTAGAAGTTTCAGAAATGCACCCCACCCCAGTCAGGATATCCATGGGGCTCGTCTGACACCCACTGTCTCCTCTTTCCTGCTCAGAAAAGCTAGAGCACAGCCCAGAGCCTCTCTCTCTGACCGTCCCAGACCAGGTGGACAGCCAGGGACACAGTGTCACTCACCTGCATGGCCCACCAGCCTCTGGCCTCCTTTCTCGGTTTCCAGCTGCTGCTGGCTGCCAGGGACTCTGAGCCGTCTGGTCTGGTGGTGGACCGGCAGAGCTGGAACAGATGTAGGTCACTGCAGACGCCTTGCTTGCTCTCTCTCTGCCCCTCCCACTCACCCCACCTACCCGTCCTTCTCCTGTGACCCAGGCTTGGCAGGGTAAGGGCCCCCAGGGCTAAGGGACCAGTTGGGGAGAAGGCCAGATACGGAAGGGTCCTGAGGCATCTACTGGTCCAGCTCATGTTTTGCAGTGTCTTAAGCTCTTTACCCGACCAGCTGAGGGTACATCTGCTCCCTGGTGCCTCATTTATTTGATCCCTTTGAGTGAGGGTGTTCTCATCATTGCTCAAGCCTTAGTTCTTCAGCTAAGCTCATCCCTTGGGACCCCAGACACAGTAAGTCACACTGATACATAGAGCCACTGTCCTTTTGATAACTGTATCCCATAGAGGTACCAAACAGTCAACAAACTTTGAGATTGAGTCACAAGACCTGGGGAGACTGAAGTGTGGAGCTCAAAGGCTAAGTAAGCCCCAGACTCGGGTGCTGTTAGGCCCTGGGTATACATGTTTAAGCAGACAAGGAGTCTTCCCCTCATGAAGTTTAATAGGACAGAAAAATGATGGCCAGTTACAAACTGAACAGTCTATAAAAGAACCAAGAGCAAACTAAGGATGCCTAAAGGTAGGAAGCTATGAAAGGCAGCTCCAGCTCAGTCTGGACAGATAGGGTCTAGAAGCCACTCTAGGATCCTAGCTTACCCAAAAAGGGATGTTGAATTATGACAGGATCCAACTTGAGTTTGAAAAAAACTCTCACTCTGGCTGCGTCGAGAAGGAACCCGAGGGAAACAGATGATAGATAGTCTGGTTCTCAGTGGGGGCAATTCCATAGGTCCCTGGCATTCCAGCTTATGGTAAAAGGTGGAGAGGGGGCTGTGAACAGGAGAGAATCCTTGGCATTTCAGATTCTCTGCTGGTCTCCAGGGAGATAATGGGCTCTTCTCTGAGGCCTAGAGATGGCCTTGAGTTGGTTTTTACTACAGACGAACCTCTATCTTCCATGTTTTAAGAGAAGCCATGTTAAGGATGTTTCTGCTCTGTGCACCCATTATGTTTAGATCCTTTTCAATTCAGCAACATAGGAAGTTTAGGTCTCCAAGAAACAACATGAGTCAAGTCATCTCCCTGACCTTACATCCTATTCTCAAGTATGATATGCAGAAACATTTAGTAGGCTGTGTGAGAGCAAGAACCCCCAGCTCTGCAGGAGGCCCTGCACAAGACATTGATCATTTTCCCTGTCACCGGTAGCCAGAAAGGAAAGGACAGAGTACCAGCCTCTCCTGGACTCCTCCAGTTATCACTCAAGACAACAGATCTAGGCTTGTGAGTTTTCTGTCCCAGTAACTTTCCTATACACAGATGTCATTGGTGAAATTTTCCACTATTGCTAGTGGCATACCATCTGATTGTATGTTTGTGTGTGTGTGTGTGTGTGTGTGTGTGTGTGTGTGTGTATCCCAAGTCTGCCTTCATTGAGTAGAGAATAAAACAGAGGAAATGCATGTGCTCTCCACTATTCCTCTAAGCTAAAACTGCCCTGTCTCCACAAGAGAGAAATGCATTATATGGAAAGCAACAAGAGGCCCAGGCACCACAGGGCTCCCTTTTGGGACCCCTTAACCTCCATAGCATAGAATTGATGATAGGGTCTCTGACATAACAGTGTTAACATGCAATGGTCCTGTCATTTCGGGGTGAATTTCACAGACTTGAAATACCACGTAACTCGGAGAGTTTAAGTGACTCATGGGTTATCATGGCTCTATGCTATGGTATAAATGGGTTTGCTCAGCTCATTGAGCCAACCGAGGGTGCTCCACATTCTCCTCTCACCCTCATGGGTCCAAGTAGAGGGGTTTTAAAAAGTCATAGTTCTAATTAAAGGTTTGAAAACACATACCACCTCTCTCTCTCCCTCTCTCTCTCCCTCTCTCTCTCCCTCTCTCTCTCCCTCTCTCTCTCTCTCTCTCTCTCTCTCTCTCTCTCTCTCTCTCTCTCTCTCTCTCTCTCTCTCTCTCTCTCTCTCTCTCTCTCTCTCTCTCTCGCACACACACACACACACACACACACACACACACACACACACACACACGGATGGATGGACGGACGGACGGACAGACAGGCGGACAGCAGGCAGGGCTAGATTCTCATGAGCAATAGAAAACCATGAATTCCTTGTGCAGATGATGTTACAGGATGAGCCTGAGCTCGTACTCATAACTCCACTCACCAAGGTCTTCTGGGAAGTCTGAGTTAGGAGAGCTGATGACAATGTCATACTGTCCTCCCGAGGTCACTGTCAGGGATGCTTCTGGGGCTACTACTTCCCAAGAACCATCTACCCTTTCCAGTCTCCCAGCTCCACTTCAATGCCTCCCTATCTCAGTCCAGCCCAGCATCAAGCCAACCTCAGTGTAATGAATCCCATGTGGCTTCAAAGGAGTGTAGACCTCGGAGACCCAAAGGGCACTTTCATTCTTGCAAAGCTGCTTTCAGCCACAGAGTAACTAAAAAGGCCTTGCCAAGCAAGCCTTGCTGACCTCAAGGCTTCAAGGGTGGTTTGTCACCCCCAAAAAGGAGAGGCTGGGGAAGGGTCAGCTCTAGTTTATAGGAGGGGTGAAACCACTGTGGGTCGTTTATTAGAGCAGTATAGACTGTCACAGAAGATCAGAGCTGGACAGGACCTCATAGGGCATCAACAATGAGAAAAGGACAGTATTTGACCTTCATAGAACTCTTGCTGCACGCCAAACAGTCCTTTGCATTTTTAAGTATATTATCTAGGGGATGGAGAGATGGCTCAGTGGTTGAGAGTTCTTGCTGCTCTTGAAGAGGATCAGAGTTTGAATCCTAGTACCCATATATGATGGATCCCAACGATCTGTAACTCCAACTCTGAAGAGTCCTTTCCTGACCTCCGTGATCCTCTCCCCACCCCCACTCCTTGTAAATATACAGTTATACAATACATATACACATAAATACAGGTGAAAAAATTTAAAAACCTATTAACTAATGTAGCCCTTCACAACAAATACTTAAGACCAGAGGGAACCAAGACCCAAAGCTCACATAGCTGGTGAGTGGGTCTGGACCACAGCCGAGTCTACACTCTTAAGTAGAATTCTGAGGATCTAATGCAGCTATAGCTCCTTTTCTGAGACAGGTATCAAAACCTGGCAGAGAGAAGTGATAAGCAGACATATGCCTTTCCCTGGTTGGGATCAAGATGTTTTGGAATCCTGCTTCCCATCATCTCCATCAGTCTGACGAGGTAATTTGTTCTCTCCCTGCTATACAGGGCATGAGTCGCCTTTGCTGCCACCATTGCTGATGTTATATAGCTCATCATTTTGTGAGACCCTTGCCCATTCCTATAAAATCACAGCACAATGCAGTGTCCCCAAGCGTATGTGTGACAGTCATTGCACTGGTTACTTCATGGAGCCTACATGTAATAGACATGTATTACCTCCAATCTGCAGAGAAAGCATTGAGGTTGCATTATTAGACCACATCCCAACTGTCCCACAGCTAGGGATGTGAATGAGGCAACTGGATCCCTCTACTCTTGCCCCTGGACCAGATATTCAGAACCTTGAAAAGTAGATTTTAAAAAAAAAGTAGACAAAGGGCTTCCATTTTCCATGTCTGGCAGTGAACCCATGCATTAAAGAAGTCTCCTAAAATAGACTAGAAATGCAACTTGCCTAGCAGGTACAGGGCCCTGGGTTCTATATAGGATAGTTCTTGGGGGGGGGGGAACTATACCAGGAATTATTATTAATTGAGAAGGCTCTGGCTACTACAATTTTTAAGTCTTCTTTACAAATGGACAATGATTATTTGTCCATTTAACTAATTGCTACATTTAACTCACAAATGCAAAGATGCCTTCCCGTGTGATTGTGCCGTTCATGGACTGTGACAGTGTTTATTTGGTGGCTAGTTCTTGGTTCCCACCTGTGGGGTGATACAGGGATGTTGGTGACAGGTGGAAGTAAACATTCTCTCCTTTACTCCTGTCACCGGCTCACTGAAAATAGTGTTGGGGTTCTTGGGGAAGCACACCGACATCAAACCAGAAGAGGTTCCCCTCTGGGCAGGAAGCCAGGAAGGCAAGTCTCTAGGGTTCCTAGGAAGCCATATTTCCCTTCTCTATAACCAAGCTATCATCCAGGCCTTGCTCACCATGACCATGACGCAAGAGGAACAAAGCCTATTGGGAAGGTGCCCTTGAGCCATCTTCCCCTAGAACTGTGATGGGGGTGGAGCCCAATCTGACCTCATGGCAACTATGCAACATGCCCATGACAAACCACATGGCTGTCACTCTGATACATCGGCCTCCCAGCGAGAGGCTTTGGGTGTGGAGGAGATGGTGGAGGAGACTGCCCAGAGGTAGCTGGAGAGTCTCCTGGAATCCTCACCCAGTTCTTAGCTAAATTACACCTGAAACAACCTCAACGCTGCTTTATTAGTTGAAGGACTAGATCCTGATGAGCTTGGGATGCTGAGTAAGAAAGGCCATTTGGATGAATTGGGTGAAACACAAGTGAACCCAAGGCAGATAAGAGCAGGGGAGCTAGGTGCGTTAATCTCAGCACTCGGCAGTCAGAGGCAGGTGGATCTCTGTAAGTTCAAGCCAGCTTAGTCTACAGAGTGAGTTCCAGGATAGCTGGAATTAGTGAGACACTGCGTCAAAAATAAACACATAAAACAAGATAAACAAACAACCAAAGCAAAGAGTGGGAGAGTTGAGACTCTGGAATTGAGCCTGACAGACTATTAGAAACAAACCCCACCAGGGCTAAGTTTGTAGAGAAATCTCTCTTCCTGCCCCCACCACAAGGATCCAGTGTCCAACTAATACAAGCTTTTGATAGCATTCAAAGCCCTTCTGCCCACGGACCCCTCCTCGCCTAACTTGTTCTCCAACTCAATAAGCTGACCTGTCTCCTGACTTCATCCTCCTTCTTGTCTGAAAGGCTAACTGTCCTTGCCCTGTGATCCCCATATCAAGTGACATTTCCACATGACTGTGTTCATTCACTTGAGTTTCATGTCTCAGGATGGTCCTAGAGGCATGCTCTGTCTCTTTCAGTCCTGGGAATATCACAAGGGACAGAAAGTACCTCTCCTTCCTTGGACAAAACCGTACCCCTAAGGCATCTTCACTAACAGAGCCTTTTCCTAGGCTAGAGCCCCAGTGATGAAGAGAAGCTATGTTCTCTTTCCCTGACCCATCCTGGACAGAGGAGCTCCGTTTATAAAGAAGAGAGTCCTGCTTAACCACTTGCTTAACAGATACCATATAGGAGCCTCAAGCTCTCTTCTTCCAGAGTAGGAAAGAGCTCAATGTTGCATCTATCTTGTGGGCTTCATAAAGAAGACTGTGAGGTGTCCTCTGCACTTTTCGGTGGCATTTGGGGATGGCTGAGAAGCCACAGAGGTGCATAAGCAGAGAAAGAAAATATACTGTCTTAGAAAGAGCCCCTAGGTATGTTGTCCTGTCTCCATCTATTGGCTTGACAGTCCTGAAGATAGAGGCAACATCTTCTGTATCAGACTGGGACAGCAAGAGTAAGGACAAGGACTCCCAACCCATGTACTTAAGCCTGGATACACATGCAGGGGAGGTATGGCGCTTGTGGACTGCTAGACCTGATGTGAATATTGAAGTCTAGAGAGGGCAGGTATTGTCATTGGGATCCTTCACTTCTGCTGACCAGATGGGACCCAGGATCATGGGAGAGAGATTCCATGACCCAATCCCCCAGCCTCCACCATGGCTTCTCCCTTAGGATCAGCTGTTTTTCCTCTGGCACCAACTTCCCAGATTCCCAGCAGACCAGCCACAGGCAACTGGTAGTAAAGATCAGGTTGAAACCTTATCCCTGTCCAGTGGCTTGGCCCTGGAGCTCTGGCTAGTGTTGGGTACCAGAGACACAGTTAGGCTGAGGACTCAGCAGGGAGCTGGCTAGGAAAGACTGGGTCTTTCATGTTTGGGGGAAGTTAGGCCATTGGAAGTTAAATCCCCTGACTAAGAAATTCAGGGACAGCACCCTCCCCCAAGAGCTGGAAGACAGGAGGACCCTTCCATGATTGAAAGATGGTCCTCTAATTGCCATGTGTGATGTCAGAGGCAGACACTTGCTGTCGGAGGAGACACAATCCTGCTGTCAGGTCACCAGAGGAAAGCATCTGTTACTACTGTGGTTGACTCTGACAGCTACTTCCTGAAGTCAAGATGGAAACTAAAATGTATTAAACATGCATGATGAGTATCTGTGCACGGCATTTGGTGTTGTGATCTCTTGTTGTTAGCTTCTTCAGTTGTTCTCTTTACACCATGGGTTAGAGGAAAGATGCTTGCCCAGTGTTGTCTCGGGTTAGCCTGCTCATTTTCAGAGCTTCAGTGTGGTCTTTGCTAGTCAGTACAAAGTAACAGGGCTCTTACCACTCTGATGATTTTATCCATGTAAGGAAATTAAATGTGGGCCCATGCTGATGGTTTCTCTTCTCACCTCAAAGTAAAAGCCCATTCAAGAGGGATTGTGTCTCATTCACTGAGCTGAAACTAGTTCTTGGAGAAAACAGAACCTTGGGGAGTTTCTGTTCTAATTAAGTTTCTGCTGCTTTGATCAAACCTTGACCAAAAGCAACCTGGAGGAAGAAAGGGTTTATTTGGTTTAAAAGTCATATTCTATTATGACTATTAAGCTAGGGCAAGGGCTCAAGACAGGAACCAGGAGGCAGGAACCAAAGCAGAGATGAGGGAGGAATGCTGCTTACTGGCTTGCTCTTCATGCCTTGCCCAGCCTGATTTCTTATACAACCCAGGCCTACCTGCCTAAGAGTGGCACCACCCACAGTGGTCTGGCCCTCCAAAATCAATCACTGATGAAGGAAATGTCCCACAGGCATATCCACAGGCCAATCTGATAGAGGCAATTCCTCAACTGACTTCCTTCTTACCAAATGATTTTGGCTTGCATTGAGTTAAAACAAAAACAAAAGCAAAGGCACTAGCAAGCTCAGTCTCTGTGGAATTCCAGACTCTAGCTGGGCATGAAAGAATAGTTTCTGCATGGTGACTCTGTGATTGTTATGTCTGGAGACACTTAGAGACCTGCCTGTAACTGAGATGTTCAAGGGGGAGAGGTCCCTGTTACAGCTCTGTAAAACAAGACTGCTGTGTGTGTGTGTGTGTGTGTGTGTGTGTGTGTGTGTGTGTGTGTGCAGGCTCAAACTTTTCTCAACTCTACTTTTAATAATGGTTCTTAAATGCTTTAACCTCCCTTCTAGCCCACCCCCTACCAGAGGTAGTGGAAAAGAAAGGTAATTAGGATACGGGGGAAGTGGACCTGTTTAGAAATTGTTCTTTGAAGCAAATTCCATCTGTGATGTCAGGAAATAAGCGGTTCAGTTCACAAGTCAACAGCAGTAGCTCAATCCACTCACAAACATTTCACAGATAAGCCAGCAGTCAGTTCAGTAGTGTTGGAATAGCAGCAGCAGTGGCATGACCCAGCAGAAACAGGCAGGCCTTGCTGAATTGGTATGAGTCAACAGGAAGATTAGGACCACCAGGGACACTAGAAGTTCCCTCTTAGTGAAGCAAAGATCAGTGAAGACTGGAGACCAAGAAGTGTTGCAGAGTTAGCTCTACAAGCAAGCTGCTCTCACAGTCTACTATTTATATGCGCTCCAAACATCACGTGTCCTCCACTGCTCTTGCCTCAGCATGTGAGTCTCTTAGCCAAACTCGACGTGAGTCTGTATCAGCTAGCATCACTGTCAATCAGCCCCCAGTCTATGGAAGCAGCAAGAAGCCTCCAGCCCACCACCAGAAGTTTTTTGGTGCATTTCTCTCTATGAAGTCATGACAAATGGAGCTCAACTGGGTATATAGGGCAAACCAATACAAAGGTGTCATTAGCGAAGAACCCTTCATCCTGTGTTCTTTCGCATGCTTGCTTTAGCAGAACATCCTTTCACCCATGTCTGCTTCAGGAAAACACTCCTTCCTGTGTTTGCCCCAGCAAAACACCATCTGACACAACTGACTTTCCAAGGAACTCTTAAATTTCCACTTCGAGTGTATGTGTGTGTGTGTGTGTGTGTATGTGTCTGTCTGTCTGTCTATTTGAAAATGGGAATTATAATTACTCAGAAACAATAGGATCCAATGGAATTACACTGTGATTGGAAGTTTAGTTTAGAAATGTAGTCGGTCAAATCCTCAAAGTGTAGGCCTGAAGGAGGATACAGGGTCAATGGAACATCCTTTTCGTAACTCAGCCCACATGACAACACTACCAAGTAGTCACAGGGCTACCAAGTGGCTTGCCAAAATAGAGATGAGAGATGATTGGCAGCAGAAATATCAGAGGGGCACAGCAGAGAACAGACTTGGTTTGGCAAAAACAAGACAGGACCAATTACAGTACCAGAATTTTCTAGGCAAATTAATTAAAGTCCATCAAATATTTAAATTGCCCCAACACAAATGCTAGGTGAGTCACTATAAAGTACGAATGAGAACATGGGGTACGTTTGAGGATATGCCAGGCATTTGACTCTGCAAGATGCAAGAGCCAGCTCTGGGGGTTCTTGCTCTTAAAATTCCTGTGTTTTCTTTCATTCTTAGCATATGCCCTCACCATAACTGATTACCACTCTTTTAATTTCTCAATCAAGACTCAAAATGGACGTTGGGTCTCTTTTACAGGAGTCAAACCCAAACTCCTCCTCCCACCTCCCCGCTTTTAATTCTGGGAAGTACCCAGGGAGTTCCTCAGTTAACTGAGAGTAGATTCTGGGGAACCACCTGTCAACCTGCTTTGTTAGTTGCCTGTTCCCAGGGGACTGACAGGAGCCAGCTGAATCTCATTAATGCCCATGGCGGAAAAGGACTTTGGTGCCTGGTGACTGATTAGTGCCCCTGATCAGGACTCATTTGGCAGTGTGCCAGCATGGTGGCTTCACAGAACTGAGAGCCTGACGAACTGATGTTCACGGTTGTGTCTCTCCTGGAGTTAATGATTGTACTTCCCATCTCCCGTGCTAGAGGAAGTTCTCCGGGACTCTCAGGCCGATTTGCTCATATTGCAGAATGTGATCTGACCTATGGGAATGAGGATTGATTCCCCAAGCCTCAGGGTTTACCCCAAGAGTTATCTCATCTGCTGGCTTTTCTCTGTCTCCTCATGAAGCATCTATAGATGTCCATATGAAGTCTTTCTTCAGCTTCTATCCTGGCACCTTCACCGTAGGAAGCAGGGATAAGTTGACCCTCAATACAGAGAAACAAAACAAACAAACCCCATATAATTTCAAATGTTTATTTTTTAAATCAAGCCTACCTGTAGACAAATATTGACAGAGATCATGAATGTGCAACCAAATTGGTCTACATAGTGAGTTCCAGGCTAGCCTGATCTACATAGCAAAGAAATTGGCCTTTATATCCTGGGTGGCATGAGAATTTAAAGAAAGGAATTCTCTATTCCTGGCTGACTTCCTGAGATCAGTTTAAACCAACTTTTGGCTGCAACAGACCAAGACCACAAGCAAAGTAGAAATTAAGATAGAGCTCTCTTTTTCTTCTCTCTCTTCTCTCCCCCCTCTGTCTCTCTTTCTCCTCTTCTCTGCCTCTCCTATCTGCTCAATAAACCTCTTCCACGTGGAACCACAAAAAAAAAAAAGAAAAAGAAATTAAGATAGCAGAAAGCTTGTTGTGATCGAAGTGCCTTGAACTAGCAGTGACATCCCTTCTTACGCTGTGGATGGTCAGGACCCTCCAGAAATGATGAGCGGTTTACAATTATGTGAACCTGGGTTCAAGGCTTGTCTCTGACATTTCCTAGTCATATGACTTAAACACATTAATAATGCCCTGCCTGTGAAAGAGACAACATCAGTGGAAAGGGTGTGGGCACTTAGACCAGAGACACCTCAGGTTTGAATTCCACTTTACTACCTGCCAGCTATGAATGGATGAGGAGGACTTAACTGAACATAGGGAGTGAGTGGATTTCATTCGAGAGGCAAGTGGACGGCAGCCATGTTAGACTATAGGGTCCAATAAAGAAATGACTCTGGCTTTGAATGGAAAGCCACTGCAGGGTTTGGGGCAGAAGGATGATGAGACATACCACATTACTAAAGGACCTTTCTGGTTTCTGGACTAAAATTTAATGGAAGTAGACGTAAGTAGAGGGAGGGTATGTCTGCAGCCCATAACATCTAGAAGAGAGAGGACAGCACAGGCAGAAGTGATGAGCAGGTCCAGTGCCATGGGATCTACTGGCACACCAGGCTCACCATTCTATAATGGAGTAATGGTTGGTAGGGGCTGTCTCACCCTGATGAAGAGTTCTCTGAGGCAAGCATCACATGCTTATTATATTCAACAATGAGTTTCCTGCACTGAGTCTAACTTAGCTCCGTAGTAAAGGAAGATGATGTATCTGGACAGCTTCTTGGCAAGCTGTACCAATGGTCTCTATACCAATGGACTCTTCTCCACCCTCTTCTCCAGCCCAATTGGGCTGGATCCACAGCCATGTAGGTCAGCTACAGTCAGCTGCATGAGGATGCAGTCACTGAACAAAGGTGGCAGAGAGTGAGAGAAACGTAGAGACAGAAGTAGAGGGGAGACAAGAATCTCAGGTTTCTATTGCTGTAATAAACACCATGACCAATCACAACTTGGGAAGGCAAGGGTTTATTTGGCTTACTCTTTATCATTGTCCACCATGAAGGAAAGTAAGGCAAGAAGCAAGACAGGGGCCAGGAGGGAGGAACTAAAACAGAACTAGGAAGGAATGCTGCTTACTCCCCTGTTCCACGTGGTTTGCTCAGGCTGCTTTCTTATACAACCCAAGACACTCTGCATAGGGTAGTACCGCCCACAGTGGGCTGAGCCTTCCCATATCAATCACTAAGGAAGAAAATGCCCCCCACAGGCTTGCTTACAAGCCAAGCAGAGGTAGGCATTTTCTCAATTGAAATTACTCCTTCCCCTGTGCCCCTGGCTAGTGCTAAGTTGATACAAAGTTAATCTGGACAAGAAGGAAGACATGCTTAGTCAGTGGCGTGAAAACTCACTTGCCACTCATGGGCGTGGTAGATCATGATGGGGTAGTAGTTGAAAGGTTGAGGCCCAAAGAAATGGAGCCTCAGATTTTTCACATGATAACCCATGGCTAGCGTCGGTTGAGAGGCTCCCCACTGAGATGAGCTATATGGGCTCACTGGCTCAGTGGGGACAGACTGCCTCAGGACCTCTGAAAGCTATGCAATTGAGGGCATGTGTTCTTCCATAGGCGCGAAGGATCCAGGTTCCATGCCAGCTTGCTGTTGGTAGCCTGGCAGTTCTTGGATGGGAACAAAATGGGTACGTGAGAGGGTGTTGATACAAGGTCGAAGGGGCGCGGGTGAGAGCAAGGGTAAAGGAAGCTGGTAAGGGGGAGACATGCTGCAGATGTGAGTGTGCTTCAGAGAGAACCAAGAGGAGACTGGCTGGGGTCTGCAGGAGGAGAAGCAAGGGAGCCACGGAAAGGGGCGAGAAAGTGGAGCCCTTCTCCCGTCTGAAAGACATTCTTCCTTCAAAACTAGTTATCCTGTTGGGGGATGGAGAGCTGGTAGAAGAGGGGGTGGGGGTGGGACGCATGCCTTTAAGCAGAGTTCAAAGGTAGCCTTGATCTACAGAACAAGTTTCAGGTCAGCCAGGACTACACAGAGAAACCCAGTCTCCAAAAACAAACAAAATCCCCCAACCCAAACCCAAACAGCTAGTGATCCTTAGCCATGGCGGTCACTTTAGATTCCTGTCCTGGGCAGGGACTCTGAGGTGCTCATGGTGTCACAGCTGTGGTCACTCATGCCTCAGCTATACCTTACACTGCTGCTATTGGCTCACTCACGCAAGAAAAACCCACACTTTGTTCAAAATGTTTAGGTATGAGCACAGGCACTCTTGGCGCGCGCGCGCGCGCACACACACACACACACACACACACACACACACACACACACACCAACCCCTTTGGCTTCATGGAGATTTAATTTTAAGAGAATAATAATAATAATAATAATAATGCTTAATAATAATAATAAGAAGAATAAGTCCTCAGAGCCTCGTCATCATCACTTTTCTTCAGTATCTGAGCTAAAGAAAGAAAACCTGGTACTGTTGAGTTTTACTCCAGCCTAATCTATAAGTACTGTATTCTTGTCCTTCTGACAGAGGACCCCCTTCCTACCACTCAGCCATGTGTGAGCCTGACTTTCCATCTTTCCTTCTGTCAAGTATCATTTTTCAAAGCTTGGTGAAGTCCTGTCTGTTAGACACTGTAAGGTCCAGGACCCCGTGCCTTGTCTCCCTCCTCAGTCCACCTCCAGTCTCCCAAGCATCCTATGGGCACTGGCGAGTGCTAGTTGCACCTCTTGCCACCCACACACACTCATCCCGATCCCCCTGAGAGCCCCAAGGAAAGGATGAGGTCTTCTCTCTCTGCTGTGCCCCACAGTCCCTCAGCCTGGGTGCTGCCCAAGAATTACTCAGACTTGAGGGCTGTTCCAGGGAATGTGATCCTTAAGGGCAGAGATCAGAGAAGATTAAGCATATCACATGTTTACCAAATGTTAGCACTGAGGCACAGCGAGGGGTGGGCAGGGTGGGCATGGACACCCCGGACTACAGGTGCTGGGGCTAAGCTCACTGCCCAGCAAAGTTGATCTCAGAACTTGAGACACACCTACTCTGCCTATCCGGCCTGTAGCAGCTGCCATTGACTGCCTACTACGGATTTAGCACCTCTGACTGTGGCTGTGAATGAGCTGTCTGGGTACTGAGTTGATTGCTCAGCTCTTCTGCTGGGGATGACCTGTAAGGAGAGGAGAAAGAAGAAGCCGGAATCATCAGGGTGTGTGAGAGGGGAGTCTTTCATAGCATGGAGTTGTGGAGACTCTGGAGATAAAGGAAACCTGGAAAAGTAAAAAAAAAAAAAAAATCAAGCCCCTGTCCCAAGGGTCAATCAAGGAAGCAGAGGTTTGGGGACAGAAAGAGAATGCTGTGTTTGCTTGCAATCAATTTTAATATCAATAAACATGCTTTTCTTGTAGCCAAGGCTTGCTTTGCTCATAACTGTAATCTAGCTGAGCTGCCAGGATGGTTCACTGTGGTTGCCCCCAAGAATACATCAAAGGTCATCTCACCAAAGGCTGGAATGCCTAGCAGCAAGCCTAGTACTGTACAAGGGTTGCACTTATGGCCACTTGTGGTGGGCCTAAAAAAGAGGAGGTAAAAAGAGATCAGGGCTAGTTTGCAAAGAGATGAGAGATAGGCTTGGTAAGAGGTAGTCAGACTGGAGACATGTCTCTCCTCTTTTCTACCCCTCCCTAAGTGGTTATTAAGCAGAGACATGATGGAGCCCCAAGTCCTCAATGTCACCTTCCACCTATGTTCCAGGTTCTACAATAGACATCTCTGTCCTTCCCTCTTTCTAGGAGCATTTGATAGGTTTATATGACCTTATCTGGAAAGTTCTTCCTGCCTTGTAGGAGACATTGCTATGTCCCAGGGATGTCACCTGAGCTTCTAGAGTACAACCTTGGCCCATGTCCTCCCCAATGGTGGGAGGTGATGCTGAAGGTTTCCTTTAAGTTGCCAAAGCATGAAGCTCTTAACCCTACCTACAATTGGAGCCATCTGAAGGACACAGTGAGTTCTCACCCCTTTCAGAGAAAAACAGAAGCTGTTTCCAATGATAGAAGGGAGAGTTTAGTTCTATGACAAGGAAGGGCCTCTGCCCCTTCATATTTTTTAGAGGCATCGTTGGAAGCATAATGGAGACATTGCTATGATATTTACGGGAACAGTTACTCACCCACTGACACTGTTTATTAAACATCTACGAAGCAACTGCCATATGCCATGTATTGTGCTAAGGGCTGGTGTCCTTGTCCTCACACGATTTAGGGTCCAATTTGCTCTCCTGGAGAGTATTCAGAGGAGACAGTAAAGGCTGGAGAGATGACTCAGGTAAAGAACGCTGGCTGCTCTTCCAGAGGCTCCCGGTTCAATTCCCAGCACCCACGTGGCAGCTTACAACTATCAGTAACTCCACTTCCAGGGAATCTGATACCCTCAAACAGATGTGCAAGCAGAATACCAATGCACATAAATAAATAAGCAAATAAATAAATAAATAAATAAATAAATAAATAAATAAATAAAAGCAAGCCATTTTCACATCATCTGTAGCCGAGCTTCTGTGCAATGTGTATTATATTCATAAATTGTTGTTTGATCTCACTGAGAAACTGATTCTGAAAGCAGGAATGACCCCTCCTCTACTTCAGAGCCAAGTCTGGGGATGCCCCTCAAACAGTGACAGGAAGGAAGAGAACACCAAGTGAGTCCAAGAGCATTGTGCCCCTTGAAGGTAGCCATAATATAAACGATTCCCAACAGAGGTTACTATTGTTAATCCCATGATATAAAAGTGCCTGCTTCAAGGGAGGAAAGCTGACTGGGTCCCATGAAGTTCAGTCATGAAGAGAAAGATCAATCATTATGCCTCAACTTCCCAGTTGGTTTCTGCTGCTCTTTGTCCTTTTCTTTGGAAGCTTCATCCCAGGTGACACTCTGGACTGCCTGGGAATTCCAGCTGATTGACTTGGAGGGATTTCTCTTTTGATTTCAGCTGGATATTTTGAGTGATTGATTTGAAGAACTTTTGTGCTCTCTCTCTCTCTCTCTCTCTCTCTCTCTCACACACACACACACATTTGTCTAGTGTACAAACACACACATATCTATCTATCTATCTATCTATCTATCTATCCATCATCTATCTATCATTTATCTATCCATCTATTTATCTATCTACTTATCTATCACCTGTATCTATCTATCTATCTATCTATCTATCTATCTATCTATCTATCTATCATCTATCTCTATTTTTTTTTACTTTGGTTTGCTATATACTTACTAAACTTACTCAAAACTAGAACTTTGGTTCTTATAGTTCATTCTACAACTGTACAGAATGTTCCATCACAATTGTAAAACCCAATGTGGTCTGCATACAATATCCACCCTCTGCTGCTTCATAGGAGATGTTTGCAGAACTCTGAGCTAGATAAACTGTCTGTTTTAAATCCTTGTATGTGTCCCCAACAAATCCCCAAAAATCTGCCTCAGAAACTCCATCTTACCAATTGTCCTGACCTCATAAACTGCCAACCCTGAAACACATGGGAAAGAAACATAAGGAACCTTCTGGGGAGATTTACATTGTGTGCCCATGCAGGTGCCAGAGGTTGGTGTTAGGAGTGTTCTTCAATTGATACCCACATTAATTTTGGAAACAAGAGCTCTCCCTGAACCTGGAGCTCACTGATTTAGCTAGGTTGGCTGACCAGCAAGCCCTCCTGGCGCCCCCACTCCCTTCTCCAGCTTGGGGATTACAGGTGTGAGCCAATACGCCTGGCTCCCTTACATGGGTACTGGGGATCCAACTCACATGTTCATATGAGTGCAGTAAACACCTTACTGCCTGTGCCAAATCCCCTTTATAAAGGAAAGCTGTCCACTGGGTGTCCGAGAGGGCATTCTGAAGAACAGTGAGAACTCTAAACTCCTGGCTCTGCGTGAGTGGACACTGGATGGTGCAAGGGTCACTCTAAAGGTCTGACAAAAGATTATGAGCAAGAAGTGTCAGGTGACAAGAAGTACTAAGGTACAGGGAGGCCAGCAAGAGGACTCCACATTCCGTCGTGACCTGAGAAGAAGAGAGGCCCTGCCAAAATTTTTTTTTTCCTACTAGCTATCTAATCAGCACTCCTGATCCTACAAAGTTGATACAAGTCTCTCCTGGTGCAACAACCAAATTCAATCAGGGAATATGGGCCCGACTGTTAGATGGTAGAAAGAGAAACAAGTGGAGTCTGACAAGGCAGAATCCTCCAAGGAGAGAGAGAGTTGATTTGTGATCAACTGCAAGGACCTCTGTAAGAGGGCTGCACACACCTAGAGTAGAAAGCTCCAGACCCATTCGTGCTAGGTGGCTCTGAGAGTGGACTGTGGAGTCTAGATTGGAAACCCAGCTCTGCCACATACTTGCTCTATGACTTTGGCCACGCAATTTAAATTCTTGGCACATCACTTTTTATAGTTGTGATGGTTGATACTGCTTATGAACTTGACAAGATGTAGAAGACAAGCTTCTAGGAGGCAAGCTTCGAGGCATGCCTGTGAAAGATGATCTTGATTAGGTTAATTCAGATGGGAAGACCTATTCTAAACGTGGGCGGTGCCATTCCCTAGGCTTGAGTCCTGGACTGTATAAAAAGGGAAATGCTAGCTGAGAATTAATTGCTCTCTTCTTACTCACTTTGGATACAATGTAACCATCTGTGTCATGACTTTTCCAGCATAATGGGCTGAATCCTTGAAATCTGAACCAAAATAAACCCTCCCTACCTTAAATTGCTTTTGTTATTTTATCACAGCAATGGAGAAAGTAAGTAATTAGTGCATATAAAACAGGGCATAATATTTGTTTCACAGGGTTTGGAGGATTCTAAATGGGTGAGTATTTGTATAATTCATAAAGGGGTGACTGGTAGCTGCTTAGTTCTAGATACACAGTGGCTACTAACCACATCCAAGTTATTAAGTTCTTTCTCCTGACTGATACTTACTTGCTCTTGCTCTAGAGTCAAGAGTAAATAAATGCTCTGCGACAGAATGCTTGTCTAGTGTACAAAGGGGCCTAGGTTCAATCCCCAACACTACAAGAACAAATGAAAAAGAAAGATAGCTATTTAACAAAAAACACAACTCGCTGTGACTTTCAACAAGTGGCAGATACCAATGGCTTGCAGTTTGCCTGAAGTACACCCTGAGTGTGGATGGTAGAATACCCTGAGATCTTGGGTCTCCTCCTACCGTCTCCTTAACACTAAGTGGGTGTGTTAGTTTCTTTTCTCCTTGATGAGAGGAAATACTTGACAAAAGCAACTTAAGGAAGAAAAGGGTTATTTTGACCCATAGTACAAGGGTATCGTCCGTCATGACAGGGAAATGGTGGCGGCTGAGGTGCGACACAGCTGTTCACACACATCTGCACTCAGAAAGCAGAGTACTGGGCACCAAAGCTTTGCTTGCTTTCTCCTGTTTTATATTCGAGGACTCAAGTCCATGAAATGGTGCCACCTACCTCAAGGATGGGTCTTTAAATTCTAACTAACTCTCACAGACGGATAATTGTAGACTCTGTCAAATTGATAATCAATATTAACCATAAGTCCACTCCTTGTCAACTTGACATCAAAATATAACTTTTAAGTTACAACCTTCCACCCCTTGTCCCCATAGGCTTATGAGCATCTTATAATGCATTCAGCCCAACTTCATAAACACTCATGGTCCTTTTGTGAGTTTTTTAAAATGCGCTTGTATATGTGTATATGAGGGTATGCCATCTGTGAGCAGGTACCTGCAGAAGCCAGAAGAAGACCTCCCACAGCTAGAGTTACAGGTAGTCGTGGCCCACCAAACATGAGTGTTGGGATCCAAACTTGGGTCCTCTGTGTCTTAGTTAGGGTTTCTATGGCTGTTACAAGAGATACCTTAAACATGGTGATTCTTAAATAAAAAGCATTTCATTGGGGCTGGCTTACAGTTTCAGAGGATAAGTTCATTATTGTCATGGTGGGAAACATGGCAGTGTACAGGCAGACATGGTGCTGGAGAAAGAGCTGAGAGGTCTACATCTTGATCTGCAAGCAGCAGAAGTGAATTGTGAGCCATTAGGCAGACTTGAGCTTCTGAGACTTCAAAGCCAACCCCTTTAGCCCAATCAGGCCATACCCACTCCAACCAGGCCACACCTCCTCCAACAAGGCCACATCTCCTGATAGTGTCACTCACTCTGGGCCAAACATTTAACATTAAGCATGTCTCTGGAGACATTTCTATTCAAACTACCACACTCTGAAAGAGCAGCGCTATCCAACTTTAACAGTTCTAATATTGTTCAAATGTGAAAGTGAAGAATCTTTTTTAAGACTCAGGCAATCTCTTAACCATGAGTCTCTGTGCCAACACACAGTAAAATTCGTACTCCTGAAGGGAGGAATTCATAACAAGAAATATGAGCAAGTCAAACACAGAATCCTGTCTATTATCTGGGCTCCTTATGGAATTATCATCTAGATTCCAAAAGGCCAGGCATCCTGGATAACATCTTTAAACTCAGTACTCAGGATCAGAGGCAGGTGGATTTCTGTGAGTTCAAGACCAACCTAGTCTACATAGTGAGCTCCAGGACAGCCAGAACTACAAAGTCTTGTAGCTTGTCTTCAAACAAACAAACAAACAAACAAACAAAGAGGAAGAGAGAAAAGATTCCAAAGGGCTTTAGTAAAATTTCAACTCCCTTTAGAGCACACAGGTATCCTAATTCTTAGGTCGGTGTTACTTCATGCCTACGGCTTTCTTTGGCAGACATCCCATGGTCCTGTCATCTCCAACATCCTGCCATCTCTATTCTAACTTAAGCCTCATCTTCCTGGCTTCATACGACGGCTAGTTTCCTTAACAAGTATAGCTTCTTCCTCAGCATCAGCCTTGTCCATCATGTTAAATTCCACCCTCTCATCTCCAACGGGCACATTCCTCATATCTTGCTTCCCTACTATTCCTGCCATCTTTACTCCTCTCTAGCCGTAGGCCCGTGTAAGCAAAGTGAACAACAACCATGCCACTGCGGGATGCTATTGCTATCTTCTCTTGAGAGTTCCTCTGACAAACCAACTAGCTGATTACTTTAAAATTCTGCCCCAGTCAAGTTCTCAGGACACAGGCAGATAGAGCCAGGTTCTTTGTCACATAAATGGCCTGTGGTCCAGTTCCCAACATTCCTCTTTCCTTTTGAAACCTCATGAACACCTCCCTCCCACACACACACCCACACACACTGAATACTTCTTCCAACATCCTGACCTTCCAGACTCCCTTCAGAATGACCTACTAAGCTTAGCTTGTGGTACTCTAGTGCTTTTCCAACTCCAAGTTCCATTCTGGTTGCTGTAGCAGAATATCTGACAGAAGCAATGCAAGGATGGAAGAAGGGTCACCTTGGCTCACAGGACACATCCATCATGCAAGGGTCACAGCATCAGGCGTGACATAAGTAATCACATTGCATCTATAGCCAAAAAGCAGAAAGAGATGAAGAGCCAATGTCCAGCGCTCTTTCTCCTGGACCCCGGGCTACAGGACAGTGATACCCACAGTTATCCTGGGTCTTCCCATCTCAGTTGGCTTAGAAAATCCCTCACAGACATGTTGAAGGTTTGTTTCCTGTGATTCTAGATCTCTTTAAGTCAATAATCAGTACTAATCAGATATTTAGACATTTAATAGTTTTTGGAGTATTAGAAATCTAGTCCACCAGAGTCCTGGTTCTTGACCCTAAAAGACCCAAGAATGATCTAGGATCTCAGTGGTAGGTGTTATGAATGTCTAAGACTTGGAGAAATACAGACACCATTAGAGGTCACAAAAAGAGATGTATGATCTTGGACACGGGACTTATATCTTGAGCCCAGTGGCGTGGCTGCTCATATCACACTGTCCCCTTACCAGGGAAGACCTCTCTGAGTACCCAGTGACAGCTTGTACTGATATGGGAGAAAAATCACATTAGGGTTCCTCTGTGTAACTAGCAATTGAGACTAGGGAACTCTCCTCACAGTCCCTTGATATTTAGAGTAGGGCCTTCCAAATTCTAGGCTCTATTTATATTTAGAAAGAATTTCACTCTTATTTTTAATTATAGATATAGTAAGGCACACGTGTACGTGAGTGCAGGTGTCCATGGAGACCAAAGTGCTGGATCTCCTGGAACTGGATTACAGATGGTTGTGAGCAACTTGTTATGGATGCTAGAAATCAAATTTGAATCCTCTTAAAGAGCAGCATGCACTTTTAACTGTTGAGCCATCTCTCCAGCACCTAGGTTTTATTTATTTTTTATTTGCAATGATAGGAATCAAACCAAGGGCCTCACTCATACAGAGTAAAGCCCTGTAACTTCTTAAAGGTATGCATAAAATAAGACAATAAATAACCTTTTAACAGAGAAGAATAAAGTTATCCACTAAGCACATAATCGTTTACCAGACATTGTGTTTGTATCTCATTCATGCTGGGACGTTTAGTGGAGGACTGGCTGGGCTGAACAAGACACTAACTAACATACATGTGTCCTCATGCCATGTCCCTCTGGGACTAGTTTTCTGTGTCATGGTAACTGTAGGAACCTGTCCCCTCTTCCATATTCCCTCTTGCCTGTCCCTCTCAAAGATGGGAGGCTGCTGCTCTTCCCCAGGCTAAGCCAGCTGCAGTTGGCTATGATTAATGGCGTCTATTAACAGCAAGTTGTAAACAGATCAGGTACACAGTGCCCATGAAGATCTCACCTCCCTAAACCCCTTGCCACCCCATGACTACTCTTTAACTCCCCAGGCTCCTGCTTCTCCCAGCCTGAGAAACATGGTCTAGGAAACAACTTTACTAAGAGACTCAAAATGTTTTGGAAGTAGGAAGCAAACCTATGGGGCAAAGTCCAGAATCCTAAAATTGGTTTGGGAAGCCAGGATGAAGGCCCAGGTCAGGGAAGCCGATTTGCAACATCCTCAAAGAGCTATCAGGGCTGCCTCTGGGCTGCCTGGACTTGGGCAAATTACCTCCCCATCCCTGGGCCTCAGTTTCCCAATTGAGTGAACAATTTTTCGAATATTTTCCAAACTCCTGCTAGAATCATTAGAGCTGCAGGGACCCTTATGGAAATAGGTAAGAAGTCTCTGCAAGTAAGCAGGCTCTCTCTACTTCCCCAACCAGCTACCAGTGTCTGTCCAAGCAATAGTTCGGTTTCCTTCTGGTTAATTATAATCAATTTAAGAACCAAACTATAATTTCTTAGGGGGAACATCCGGAGGAGGATGTGAGACCCTCAGTCCAGAAGAACCCATAACTTTCTAAAGATTCTCTCCTTTAACCTACAGAATAAGGACATGCCTAAGAGGTCAGCTTAACCCATTTGAATAGATGAGAAAACGGGCCCACAGAGACACCTTGATGGCGGGTGAGTGGCAGCTGGAGATTAGGATCAGCAAGTCTGGGTCAGCCTCTGGTCTCTCAATGCTCCCCAGAACTCAAACTGAAAGCCTTTAAAGCCAGGAGACCCAGCCAACTATGAATGCAATCTGAGGTAGGTAATCTCTGCGTGTGAAGTGATTATGTGTAAAAACAGCGGATTACTGTGTCCGTGCAGCTATGTCTCCTGGGATCAGCAGGACCTAGCCTCTTACCCCGCCTCGGGACACAGAGTGGTGACCTCCCTAATGCAATGTAGGACCACCAGCGCTAGCGCCTGGAGCTCAGAAATCCCCATACATTCTGCCGGTTTTCCGCAGCGACCTAAGCCTTTTGCATTCTGGGCAGGAACGCTGTGGGTTGAGGTCCTGACCTGGGGGCTCGCGCACCCCTACAGCAGGAAAGCACAGAGGCTCTGCAGCAGAATCCTCCCTTCTCAGAAATCCTTCCAAGCTCTGGGGAAGACCGAGCCAGTGGGCAGCCCGCTGCAGCGCAGACGCTCCGGGAAATGTGTCACATTTTTCTCCGGGTTAATTACCTCGGGCTGGGAATCCGAGCCGAGCCGTATCTGTCTCGGGCACAACAAGCCTTGTCGCCTGGTGGGAGAATCTTAATCTTTCTAAGGTGACAGCTGCTGGCCCGGGACAGAAATGTCCTTATTCTGGGGGCGCCACCTGTTGCGCAAAGCTACAAAAAAAAAAAAAAAAAAGCCCAGGAGTCTAGATTAAGGTGGAGCCTCTCGGAACAGGGAGACCAGGATTGGACAGATGGAATGTCAGATTACCCGTAGGCGGGGCTAGGGTGGGACTTGGCCTAGAAGGAATTCTCTCTTGGTGAGCCCCACTCACTTTATCCCTGAAGCACACACACATGGCACTTGCCCTTTGCGTCCACGTGGGCAAATATTTAACCTTTCCATTTTTGCAGTGGCTTGTGAGTCTGGGTGTCCTGCAGAGTTTGACACATAATAGGTACCCGATACCTGTTTGTTGAATGTGTAAGTCCATCAGCTTGTCTGTCTCCTAGGAAAGTGTTGTTCCCAGACTAGCACGTATTTCATCACAGGGTTATGACTTGTCACGCGTGTCGCTAAGTAAAATGCTAAGCATCCAAATGGGCATGTTTAACACTTTCAAAGGTAAGTTAGATGAGATCGACATTTTTTATTTTTCATTTTAAAATTATTTTTAAAGTTTATTTAATTTTATCTATATGAGTACACTGCAGTTGTCTTCAGACATACCAGAAGAGGGCATCGAATCCCACTACAGATGGTTGTGAGCCACCATATGGTTGCTTGAAATTAAACTCAGGACCTCTTCTCTGACTCCTCGATATTATTTCTAATCAACCTAATAACTTGAGCTGGTGGAGTCTCTGATTATTAGCTATTTGGAATTTTGAGACAGGAAGATTGCTGGAACCCTGATTTTGGAGCTAGCCTGGGCAACATAGTGAAACTCATAGCTTAAAAGCAAACACAAATTACAATGATTGCCTTGCAAATGGGACAGCAAAGGGTGAAGACTGTGGGGGATGCTGGCTGCTTGCTTCTTTTGCTAATAACAGCTTCTGATGACATCTTGGGAGATGGCCTTGGGTGTATCATCTGACCTTTCTGCTAATCTACAGGCATTAGATCAAGTCCAGAGCATGCAACTAACTCTCTTCTATAGAGATGGGAAGGACCATCCCTGTAGACTTACTCCTGTGGGATGCTCTGAGGGAGCGGGAGGGAGCGCTCCTCTCTTCCTTCCTCTTCATGTCTAGTTCCTTGGCCGTTTCTTAGACTATATGAATTTCACACTTACTTTCTGTGTTTAACTATTCAGTGTCTGTTGTATAAGACTAAAGCATGCTAACTGTGGGAATCACAACCACAGACCCCTGCTTTAGACAACCTGGTAAACATCCTTCCTGATACTAAACTGAAAAAGACCCCTCGGAGCCTCCTTTAGGCCCCATGAACTACAAATTCTACCCCTCTTCACCAGGACATGCCTTGGCATGGTTAAGAGGGTTGTTATCCCCCGGATTCTCAGACGGTGTTCAAGGCATCCATTGCATTGGCCATTGTCTAAGTGAATTCTCGTATGTGCTCTTCATGGCCCGTGTCCCTAAATGGAAGACAGCACTCAGCTACATGGTTGAATGAGTTAATCAAGACTAGTGGTTCTCAATCTGTGGGTCGCAACCCCCTTGGAAGTCAAATGACCCTGAGACCATGGGAAACACAGATATCTGCATCACAATTCATAATAGAAACAAAAATACAGTTATGAAGTAGCAAGGAGATAATTTTATGGCTGGGGGGTGGTCACCACAATATAAGGAACTATATTAAAGGCATTATATCACAGCATTAGGAAGGTATGAGCCGCTGATCTAGATAGAATTTGTTTTAATTTAGCTATTAGGCTTTAAGCTTTGTTAAGTCACACCAAGGTCAAGTGAGCTTGCTTATTCACTCTTTTTAGCCGCATCACACTGGACTATCCACCGATGCATCCTCCACTACTCACCCCTTGTATGAACGTGAGTGGGAAACAGTTCTCTTTTCTTGTATTCTTCTTATCCCTCCTTACTGAGGTTTGGATCAGAAATGTCCCCAACAGGCTTCTTATTCAATGCTCCAGTTCCCAGCTGGTGGCATCGTCTGGGAGGTGGTTTAAAACTCAGGAGATAGAGCCTGGCTGGAGGTGAGTAGGGGAGGACCAGTGAAGGTTATAGCTAAGACCCCATTTCTCAGGACTGGAGAGATGGCTCAGTGGTTAAGAGCACTGACTACTCTTCCAAAGGTCCTGAGTTCAAATCCCAGCAACCACCATGCTCACAACCATCTGTAAAGGTATTTGATGCCCTCTTCTGGTGTGTCTGAAGACAGCTACAGTGTACTTACATATAAGAAATACATCTTTGGGACAGAGCAAGCTGGGCCAGAGAGAGCAGGCTGAGAAGGAAAAAAAAAGATCCATTCCCCTCACCCCCTGCTTTCCATTCACTCTCAATGGGAAAAGCCTTTTCTTCTACAGACCCCCATCTGCCATGACCTTTTCACTTCACCATGAGTCACACTTGGTAGAACCCAGGAGTGTGACATTGAAACCTTTGAAACCATGAGCTACAAACTGTCCTTCCCCACTGTGGTGGATTGAATGGGAATGTCCCCCATTGACTCATGTGTTTGAGTGCTCGACCCATAGTGAGTGGCACTGTTTGGAGACATGATCTTGTTGGAGTAGGTGTGGTCTTGGAGGTAGTGCATCACTGTGGGGGTGGGTTTTGAGGTCTCCTATACTTGGGCTCTACCCAGTGTGGAGTCCAGTCTCATCCTGGATACCTTTAGAAATCAGTCTCCTGCTGCTGCCTTCAGATCAAGATATAGAACTCTCAGTTCCATCTCTAGCATCATGTTTGACTGTTCCTCTGCCATGTTTCCTACCATGATGATAATGGACTGAACCTCTAAACTGTAAGCCAGCCATAAGAGTTCCCTTGGTCTGTAGAGGGCCACGCCCGAGTCGGCTCAGGCACCATTCTAAGATGGCGCCGACATACTGTACAGAGCAAGTAAACAACCCGAAGACATCCTGTTACCACCCCCTGTACAGAGCTAGTAAACAACCCGAAAGCGCATGCCCCTGTTGCTTAACCACCGCCCAGCCCGGGGCTTAACATGAGTGATGGCCCAGCAGCCAATCCGGTTAAGACACGCCTCCTCCTTGCCTCTCTTTCAAGGCTTCAATAAAGCAGTCTGTAGAAGGATCCTGGCGTTCGTGTGTTTTCCTGCTGGCGGGAAGGTAGCGTGACACACATTGGTCATGGTGTCTCTTCACAGCAGTAACGACACTAAGACACCCATTTGTATGTGTTTATGTCACACATTCTGCACAGCAACCTGAGAAGCACAGAAAGCTGTTACTGTAGCTTTGCTTGAGAATGTGACACTTTTTGAACTCACTTGGAAAAGGTTGGAAAAGCCCCAGAAGGCCAGCAAGCACAATTTAATGGGCAGTTCCGGTGGGAGCTCAGAAGGCAGAATCAAGCAACGGGTGTAGACAGTGCTCATGTGGCTGGAGATCTAGCTGAGCAGTTAGGAACACTGGCTGCTCTTCCTGAGGACCTGGGCTTGATTCCCAGCACTCACTGAGTAGTTCACAATTATCTGTAACTCCAGTTCCAGAGAATCCAGTGCTGACTATTGGTCACCAAGGGCCACTGTACACACTCATGGTGCATGGGCATAGATGTAGGCAAAGCATACATGCACATAAAATAAAAAGAAATAAAATGTCCAGAAATAGAGCCTTCAGGATGGGATTAGCTCACGAGGGTTTGAAACACATGAATTAATTAATCCAAATCATATCTCAATGAGTCTTAAAAAGGGCTTTGTTAGAAAAGTTAACTAACTCATGAGTTCCCTCCCTCCCTCCCTCCCTCCCTTCCTCCTTCCCTGTCTCTTCCCTTCTTGTCCATGAAGAGGAAAGCTTCAGTCTATCATATACCCCACCCCACCCCAGACATGGCAAACAACATCATCATAGTTCCCAAAACGACGGAGTCAAGTGCTTATTTGATCTGTAACTGGGAGCCAAGGTCAATATTTCTTTCTGTAAGCTGACTTTTTCAGGGTTTTGTCACTGAGAAGGAAGGTGGGCCAGCATTTTATTGTACAGTTGTTACAGCTCCATGAAGAATAAAGAAAAAAGAAAATACATGACATGCCTCCTTCTGTGTGTTGGCCACAGCTCGCTAGCACTCACCCCATCCCCACTCTTCCTCCTCCTCCTCCCCCCTCCCCCTCCCTCTCCTTCTCCCCTCCCCCTCTTCTGGCCTATGCTTTCTACTCTCCATGTGTATGTGTGTAACAGATGTCTCTAGAAACATCATTTTTATATCCCCTTCAGTCTATAAGGAATACAGTCTTAAATTGTCTGGGTCTGGCTTCTGACAGTGAGGTTGTCCTGAGGTGGATTCCCTGCTGCTTTTCTCTGTTTAGGCCTTTGGTGGCTGCTATCTCTCAGCTTAGTGAGAAAAATTTGAAGAATCTTATTCAAAACAAGACCTAACTAATATGGGAGACGTTAGTTATCTACCCATACAAATTGTGTTTTTAAAAGGCATGCTGGTGGCCTACAGCTGTCTGAGTAGCCAATCCCCACTATTAAATCATGCATTCAGTGATCCCTGTGGACAGAGTACACTGTGACCTCCCAACTGCCAAGATCCAGCTAGGGTTCAC
This sequence comes from Mus minutoides, assembly GCA_902729485.2. Classification (NCBI taxonomy): domain Eukaryota; kingdom Metazoa; phylum Chordata; class Mammalia; order Rodentia; family Muridae; genus Mus; species Mus minutoides. The sequence continues at coordinate 119,934 of LR750283.1, read as the reverse complement.
ATGTAAACACACAGTAAGGCTAAGGCAAAAAATAAATTAGGATCCAGGTGTATTGGCACACACCTTTGATCCCAGCACTTGGGAGGCTAAAGTAGGTGGATCTCTGTGAGTTAGAGTTACATAGTAAGACCCTGTCTCAACAAACACCTTGAAAATAAATAACAAACAAATCCAGTTAATGGTCAAAAACTATAGCCAAATACTATTATGCAATTCTTTTTTAATTTATTTTTTATTATGCAATTCTATAGCTTAAGAAATTTACAATATGGGCTTAGTGGTTAAGAGCACTGACTGCTCTTCCAAAAGTCCTGAGTTCAAATCCCAGCAACCACGTGGTAGTTCACAACTATCTGTAATGAGATCTAATGCCCTCTTCTGGGGTGTCTGAAGATAGCTACATTGTACTTACATATAATAACTAAATAAATCTTTTTTTAATAAAAGAAATTTACAATGTGTTCATTACATTGAAGTATCTAAAATATCCGAAAGCAAAATATGTATACTGAATTTACTATAAGAGTTCCCACACTAATTTATTCATAGGATTCACATTTTCTCCTATACGGGTTGCATCCTTTTTACAGTAACATTCCTTGATACAATTCCTAAGAGTGTGTTTTCTAAATTGTATTTTGAAAATTACTATCACGTCTCAGAAAGGCCATAGCTTGTCATCTTTTGTCTAAGAGTTAATAGTCTTCTTTTTTTTTTTTTAAGTTTTTTTTTTTTTTTTTAAGATTTATTTTATTTTATTATATGTAAGTACACTGTAGCTGTCTTCAGATACTCCAGAAGAGGGAGCCAGATCTCGTTACGGATGGTTGTGAGCCACCATGTGGTTGCTGGGATTTGAACTTATCACCTTCAGAAGAGCAGTCAGGTGCTCTTACCCGCTGAGCCATCTCACCAGCCCCGTTAATAGTCTTCTTAATCAGTAGAAGCTTCGGGACCTTCGTGAGTCTCTAGAGACTTTCAGGGAAATCACAATTTGAAAAAATTTCCCCCTAGAAGCACAAAGAAGTGATTTGTCCTTTGGGGTCTGATTCCCCTAGAATTCTACAGTGGAGATTTTCCAAGATTAGATGTATCATAAAGGATTAAATGGAAAAGTATATGTGAGAAGTAAATATGAGAAGCCCCTTTAATAGCTAGTGGAGTCTGTCACGTTCTGTGACAAAAAAGGTAAACAGATGCCATGCTTGTCCCTCAGATAATCAAAAGGTGCCTATGTGTGCAATGTAAAATAAAAGTTTATAACTTTCTGTTTTAATTTTGATAGTGAAAATATAGCTAGAACCCTCACAAACAGTCTCTAGAGTTCTAAATCATTTCAAAAGGGTGTAAGAGGATGTGGGACTAAGATGTTTTAAAATCCGATTCCATAAATCTCCATAGAGGGAAACTGAGGCCCTGTGCTCTAGCAGGAGTTCCTTTAAGTAGAACCAGTCTGTGGATTTGATTCCATGGACTTAGCCCAACAGCACTCTTGCCTACCACTGTGAGCTAAAACACAAAACAAAACCCCCAAATATTTGGCTTGGGTAAGAAAATTGGAATTCCAAAGTAAGCTGTTATCTCACATGTATGCTGTCTACACCCAGAAGCGATGTGCAGAGGCAGGAGCTGAGCCAAGGAAAACAGAACACTTACAACCTTACCTAAGGCCACAAGCATCATGATCTTAGCGAGTGATTGCTAGGAGCATATACAGCTGCAATGTGTACATGTGTGTTACATATGACACTGTACACATGCACAAGAGACAGGAGGGTCTACGTCATTTATTACATTTGGGCAGAATACTTAGGATGATCATTTCTTTGGTAAAGACCACTTTGGTGAGTCGCTGTTGAGAATGAAGAATGTGAGACACTGAGAGGATGCCTGTACATCAGGACACTTCTGTCCTGACATCAGTACCCCAGGATCCCTGATGCTTGATAAATCCTGCTTTGGTCAGAGACAAGACATTTACTTAGGAATCGGAGGATGGTGCCCAATCCATTACAAGGATGGTCCCCGTGCACCTGCCCCAACATCAGTGAGCAGAGTGACAACTTTGTAAATAGATGGATCAAAGACGTCCTCAGGGATCGATCCTTTGGACATCCCATGAATGACTGGCATCTATTCGTTGGGCTTTATTTTGGTTAGGTTGGATGATCCTGTGGTGTGACTCAGATGTGACTGTAAATGCCAGTTTAGGAAGGTCATCATCTCCTAGGAGCCTGAGGCTATGGGGACACTGGACAGAAACACTTTGCTGGGTATCATAGAGGAAACTAAGGGCATATAGCTGATGCCTGTGAGAAATGCCCAGTTCAGAGGTGATAACAGCCATCCAGTCCCTAGCTAGGAGCACCAACAGTAGGGGGGAGGGGTGGAGAGGAACTCAAACCCCCTCTTCTAGCACTGATTCCAAGACCTAGCTTATATGTGCAAATTCATGCTAAGATTGTTGGGGTATACCCTACCTGTTGTTTTTGTAGCAATGTACCATGAACTTTGTGGCTTAAAACAACACAAGTGTAATACATCTCTGTAGGTCTTAAGTCTGACTTGAATGACAGTGGATTAAAATCAAGATATATACATATATATATATATATATATATATATATATATATATATATATATATTTTCTAGGTCTAGAGAAGGCCACTTCTCTGTTTTTTCTCAAAAACATCCATATTCTTTGTCTCAAAACTCTTTCCTCCACCTTCAAAGCTAGCAACATAGCACCAGACATATGGTCGCATTTGCCTCTGACTTACGGCAGGCAGAAAAAAATTCCTCTCTTAAGGTCTCCCCTGATTAGATAGGACCCCCTTGAATAGTTCCATATACTCTCTCAACCCTAAAAGCCTTAATTTTTTCTTATCACTTCTGCAAAGTCATTTTGCTAGATAAGATAACCTAGTCACAGGATGAGGCAGAAGTACTTGGACCTTTCTGATAGTGGTGCGCATATTCTTATCACAATCTGCCAGCCCAGGGAGCCTCTTTTGGCCCTTAAAGCTTCTTCTCTACCACTCTGAGCTCCTCTGGCTCCTGGTCCAAGTCTCCTACTAACTTTTACAATTTTTTTCCTAGCAAAGCTCTTACTATCCTAAATATTGTAATGGCTCATTGACCATTGTGATGGTTTGTACATGCTTGGCCCAGGCAGTGGCACTATGAGGAGGTGTGGCTCTGTTGGAGTAGGTGTGTCACTATGGGCATGGGCTTAGTCAGTCTTTCACCAGCAGCCTTCAGGTGATGACAGAACTCTCAGCTCATGCCTGCCTGGATGCATGGAGGACTGGGGCAAAGTTCTTCAGAAGGCAGTATATGCTTTGAATCAGTGTGTGATATATGATACAGTTTCTCCCATAGCCAAGATTCATAGGTCCAGGAAACAAGGGATGGAAAAGGGCCACTCACTATCACTCCTAGTGGCCATGTAGGAAAATTTTTGCGTTCTGTCTCCACAACTCTAGGTTCTGCTGGCCTAGAAGTTTTGGTTCCAGGAGCCACAACAAACATTCCATTGAACTGGAAGCTCAGACTTCCCCCTGGTCATTTTGGGCTTCTAATGCCCTTAAAGCAACAGGCTAAGAAAGGAATAACAGTGTTAGGAGGGGTGGTAGATCCAGATTACCATGGGGAAATTGGATTACCTCTCCACAATGGAGGTAAGCAGGATTATATCTGGAGTGCAGGAGATTCCCTTAGGGCGTCCACTAGGACTACCACGTCCTGTGATTAAAGTCAATGGGAAACTACAACAGACTAATCCAATGACAAAGGATGACAAAGGACACAGACCCATCAGGAATGAAGGTATGGGCCACTCCTCCAGGAAAAGAGCCAAGACCTGTTGAGTTACTTGCAGAGGTAGAGGAAATACAGCATGGGTAGCAGAGGAAGGCACTTATAAATACCATCTAAGGCCATGTGACCAATTGCAGAAATGAGGATTATAAAGTAACATGAATATTTCTGTTTTATTTTGTTAAGAACACATTGTCTTTCTTCCAATTTCTTTAACATCAATTGGTATTTAAGCTGAGATACAAAAAGAATGACATTGCCCCATTGTAAATTTACAAATGCATTTGCAATTGTATGAGGAATGGTTATATCATGTTAGGTGTATTCATGACCTTGTTGTTGTTTCATGTGAACATGAGATATTATTTGTGTCAAGTTGGCAAGGGGTGGATTGTAGTGGCTATTGTAGTGGTTGTCAACTTGACTATATCGGGAATAAACTGCAATCCAGAATTGGAAGGCTTACCTGTGACCCTGACCTTGAGGCTGGGAGATACAATTTTCTGACCTGGGTCTTGGCTTGGAGATCTTGAGGCATAGTGGCTATGAATGCCAGGAGACTAAGGCAGGGAGATCTCTGAGTTCAAGGTCATCTGGGACAAAGCAAGTCCCAGATCTAGGTGTAGTGGTACACACCTTTAACTGGGGCCACTTGCCTTCTGCTGGAGACCTACATAAGTCCATTGGAAGAAGGAAGATTCGTCTTCTCCTGCTTGCCTTGTGGGACTGAGCAACTGCTAGATCCTTGGGCTTTCATTCACAGCTGCTGCTGATCACTGTTGGGCTGTTGGACTACAGACTGTATAAGTCATCAACAAATTCCCTTACTATATAGAGACTGGCCCGTAAGTTCTGTGACTCTAGAGAACCCTGACTAATACAACCATTGCTTTTGTTTTTGTCTTTATTTTTTTTTTGTAATAAATAACAAGTTATACAAGAGCAGAGATGGTGCTGAAGAGACAGTTTAGTGGTTAAGAGTACTGACTGCTCTTCCGAAGGTCCTGAGTTCAATTCCCAGCAACCACATGGTGGATCACAACCATCTATAATGCGATCTGATGCCCTCTTCTGGTGTGTCTGGAGACAGCTACAGTGTGCTCATATACATAAAATAAATAAATCTTAAAAAAAAGAGCAGAGACAAGGCTAGCCTCTCCCTCCCCCAGTCAGCTTCAGTGTCTTGTATAGTACCCAACACAATGGTGCTCATATAATATGTCTGAGGAGGAAAACTCTTTTGTGACACATGACTTTTTATACTAAATTTCATTCTGGCCATATGACTATTCCTCCTTCCAGGAGCCCCAACCCATCAAAGCTGTAAGGACCCTTAGCTAAGGAAACTGGTACCCAGAGAGGGAAGGCATGGTTTCTAGGGTAACACAGGAGCTTAGTTCGATGCCCTTGAGGCCAAAGCTCACGTGTCCTCACTGAAGTGGCCCCTGGACGCAGGTGACTCGGTTCCTTCACTGCTGGAAAGAAGTTCACATCTGTCCCTCTGCAGCCCTGTGACCTCCTCCCAGTCCCAGGCGGGCATGGTACATCTTGTTTCAATCTGCCAGGCCTTCAGAACCAATGTATGCTAATGAGGCACAGCCCCCCTCCAGCCCCATGCCTATTACTAATTCTTGCCCTCTTTGGTGTATGTCTTTGTGTGTAGGAATAGAGACTGGGCCCTTGAATTCCTCGTTAAAAAACAAAAACAAACAAAAAAACCCCAAAATGTGGCTCTTTGTATAACATTTTCAGACCATGAAGAAGCACAGTAGTCCTTGATCTTGTTCTAAAATCATTACGAGCTTCATTTCTAAAATGCTTTCCCTGAAACAGGAAGATATATAAGGCGTGGAAAACAAAGCACTCTAGGAGGAGTTGACCGGACCCACAGGGCTAGAGCTTCAGTTTTCAGTAGGAAATGCAGACCTTCCCTTTTCTTGCTAAATCCTGGTAGAGAAATGCCTGCCTCTCCCTAAAGTTGAAGCCTCCGGGACCAAGAGAAGGTGGGTCTTGTTGTCTTGACGACTAGCGAGGTTGGGCTGAGCGGCGACTGTAGCAGCCAATAGATACTGAAGGGGGTGGAGCCTGCTGATCACTGGCGGCTGCGGCTGAGCTTGCAGGTTGGTAGACCCGGCATTGGGGGAGGGGTGCGGGGGTCGCAGGGACACTGGGGGTTCCCAGCCACCCCAAATCCTTAGGCAGGGTGTGCAGTACTCTTGGCGGTCGGAATCGGGGCTTCTGGTTGGGCCTGAGCGGCGCTACCAGGGCGGTGGAGGCAGAGATGGCGGAGGGCGGTGGGAGGAGAGGTGAGGGTCGGAACGCGGCCTGGTGACAAGATATGGGGGCTCCGGGCGGCTGTAACCTCAGAAAACTCCTTCTGCTAGTGCGCAGATAGCTTTTGAGAGCTGGACTTGGTGAGGAGAGAGAAAGCTTTAGAAGGCCCAGGAATCCTGGAACTCAGCCCTCTTCCCTCGTCTGGCAGAGCTGAAAAGGGGCCGAGGGTGCTGCCTCTGTTGTGACCACTATCCCTTCCGACTCCATGTTTCTTTTTTATCCACCCAGGCATCTAGTCTTGCTGGCTCAGCAAGCCCGATAAGCATGAAGCTGCTGTGTTTGGTGGCTGTGGTGGGGTGCTTGCTGGTGCCCCCAGCTCAAGCCAACAAGGTGAGGGAAGTGAGCCAGCGGCACCTTGTTCCTGGGCTGCCGCGGAGGTAGCCGAAACGCCACCCTGACCCCTCCCCCACCCGAGAACCCTACTTGGAGGCGGGGGATCTTACCTGGGACAAGCTGCTGGCCTTCCTAAGGGTGTAGGGAGCACGGGGTTCAGAGCATACCACACAGGATCCGGACCAAACTAGCCCTAGGTAGACTTCTCTCCAATCAAGAAAGTTTGTTTAGAGAAGTTACCCAAGTTCTCTGTATCTTCCTTTGCCCCAAGTAAAAACAGCTGTGGTCGAATCTCCTGCTCAATTTGATTAAAAAAAAATCATGTAATGTTGTAAAATGCTCTGAGTTTAAAGGCATGCACAGATGGGAGCTTTTTGGCTTTAAAGCGAACCCAGCTGCACCATGGACTCCAGAGGCTGCTCTCATTCCTTCCGAGGAGGACACCCGCAGCTAGGTTTAGATGATGTATGCAGCTCTAGGGCTTTATGATTCTGACTCTCACGGAGACACTGAAATAACGTTGACTATTAGGGCTTGCTTGCTTCTCTGCTCTTCAAGGAATTCCCGACGGGAAGCCTTCCCGTGATAATGTCCCAGTTTTCTTTATTCATCCCCTTTCCCCGTTCTAACCTAGGGAGTTAAGACAGAATTGGGGGGAAATCTGGCCACCTAGCTCACCAGACAGAGCATACACAATTGTAGGCCCCAGGGTTGAAAAAGCCTGTCACTTTGCTTGCTATATACACTGCAGCCCTGACTCCCCATCCCCCCTCTAGCACATCACTTCATGGATGACAGGCAGCCTTGGGTAACTTCTGAGAGGTTTCTATCTTGAGGACCAAGTGGAGGGACACTCTTCCTATAGAGTCAGACCTTGATGAATTGGGGACGGGAAAATTCAAAAGCATGCATATAGTCACCTAACGGAGCAGAGCACAAGACTTTGCTAGCCTGTCTAGACTCTGAACCCAGGCAGGACTCTTCCCTGAGATTTCTTCTTTTTCCTTCCAGAGCTCTGAAGATATCCGGTGCAAATGCATCTGTCCACCTTACAGAAACATCAGCGGGCACATTTACAACCAGAATGTGTCTCAGAAGGACTGGTAAGACACTGTTAATGGCTGTCTCTCCGGCTATGTCACCAGCCGGACTGAAATTATCAATGCTTACTAGATTTCTTATTCTAGAGATAAGTTACTCATTTCTGTGGAGAGCCTACAAAGGAATATTTTGCCCTTAACTATTTGATAACAAAATCCAGAGTATCTTGAATTCCAGCTGAGGAGGTTGGGTTTTGTTGTTTTGCTTTGAGTTTAAATCTCTGTTGACACATGTTAAGATGGTCGTAGAGACGAGGCAGGTGTGTGTAGTGTAGCTCTCTATCTATGTGCTCTGTTAGTCTTAAGCAACCTTCTAAGGTAAAAGGAGTATTCTTCCCATTGTATAATTGCATAGGCTTAAGTCCAAAGATCTTATATTATGCTTCTTATGTCTCTGGTCTTGAATTCATTTCTTAGTTGCTTACTTAAAAAAAAAAAAAGCATCGAATGACCAAGGATTCATTCAGGTAAAGAAAACCAGTGAAAGGAAGTATAAACACAATGTTCTAGAAGGAATAGAATTAGAATTGTTTGGAAGAGAGGGAGACTTGGAGACACATTCAGTGGATGTTCAGGCTGTTGTGCTGAGGGGAAGGGACATTTGAGCTTGGAACCGGAAAGGCTTGGAATGGTGTCAGCGTAGACACCAGTGGAGCCAGTGGATGGAAGCTTCTGGGGATGGACCTTGGCATGGGTTAAAAGCTATCTCCGGTCCTGCTAGTTTTAGAATGGGAAGCTTTATCCAAGACATCAGAGTACTGACCAGGTAAGGTCACAGCAGAGGCATTGGATGGGGCTGGGTCAAGGTTGCTGCTACCTGTACATCAAGGATCACTAGGTGAGCTTTGAGAAAATACATGGTCCTGGCACTCTCCTGCCAAGATTCAGCAAATACGGTAGTGGCAGAAGGCTAACCTTTGCTTGGAGTCCTTGAGGTGCTGCTCATAATGCCATTGATCCAGAGGACATTTGAGAGTTTTCAGGCTGGTTGTTTTCAAACTTCTGGGTAGCAGTTTCTGAGAGGCATTCTTTGTGGATGCATAGACTCTCGAACTGCCCTTCCTGGGTCCTGCTTGTTTCAGATTACTTAATCTCCACTGTACTTTGATTTACTTTTTAAATTTATATGTGTGTGTGTATGTATATGTATGTATGTTTGCTTACTTTTGTGTCTGTTTACTATGTGCATACAATACTTGCAGAAGCCAGAAGAGGGCCCTTGGATCGGATTCCTTGGAATGGGAGTTACAAAAGCTTGTGAGCTGCCATGTGGGTGCTGGGAATCGAACTCCGGTCCTCTGGAAGTGCAGCCAGGAGTGCTCTTAACCATGGAGCCATCTCTCCAACCCTATATTGATTTCCTTATGAGCAAAGTATGGTTAATACTTTTGAGTGTGAAGTGTGTGTATTAATGTGAATTTCTATAGCACTTAGGATGATACCGCACATGCTAACATAAATATTAGCTGATGTTATTAATAATATCATACTATCATCCTTCCTAGAGATTAAATAACCAAATTATTCTACAGCCCTGGGAAGCGTGGCCTCCTCCTAAAGCACTTGTCTAATTCTTGTGTTTCTTCTGACCTGATGGTGGCATTAAAACAGTGGCGGGCTGGGAGAGACTGCAGTGGACTCCTCTCATTGGCAGAGACACGACACTGACCCCACTTCCTTCATGTAGGCAGACTCTGCTACTGGCAAACGTTAGCAATGCTCTCTGGGCTTATATTATGACCTGAAAACCCAAGCTTGGTTGCCCAGAGGATGGGATCCTGCCTAAAACTTCCAGGCTGTAGTTTATCCTTTCCCTTCAGAAGCAGACTCGGGGGCTATCTGATGAGCAGTCTCACATCAAGAACCTTAATGTCAGCAGTTCCTTCCCTTAAGGGTGTTGGACAGAGACTGAAACCTGGGGGTAAGACCCCAAGATTCTAGGATCTGGCAGCACTGACCCTGGCTAAGAGCCATCATGGATTTACTTGGTGATCATTGGTGGAGCAGAGATGAACATGCTACTGGCATCTTAATGCCAGGACTGGAATTAGAGATCTCATGGAGTGTTTAGATCCAGTGCCCCATGCTGGCTTTCAGACTGATACCTAGAGGCAGTGCTCTGAAACACAGCAAGGAGGCTCCTGTTCCTGCTGCAGAGGGTAGAGTGTCACAGCTGATACCCAGAGGTGGAACCAGAATCATCAGAGGGTTAGATAACAGATAGATGCCACACACTGGACTGGAGGGGAAACGGAGTCTTTGAAGGACCTTCCCCTCTTATTTCAATGCATGGCCTTGCATATCCTTGGTGCCTCTGCTAACACCCCGGCCTGACAGCTTGGAATATCAAGCCTGATTGCATTCAGGGAGGCATGCTTGCCTTTTGCACAGCATCCATCAGAACTGGAAGAACCTTTTAAAGTGACAGTGAAGGTGGGCTATCCACTACAGCATGGTACTTTCCTGTTTCACCTCTTTGAGCCTCGGAATGGTTTATTTTCTTCCCACTGATAGTGCTTTCTCTTTGGGGTCTTTTGGTTGGAAACCTGATGGTCTGAGGAAGTTTGGGAATGAGACCTAACCACACAGCTGGGCTCAAGCTGGACTGAGACTGAGTCAGCGCTGGTGGTGGCCAAAACCTCACAAGTGTAGTGAAGCTGCCATGTTTGCCATCCTGGGCTTGTTTCCTTCATTTTAATGGAAAATGTGCCCACGTTGCTCAGGAGCACTGCTGGTGGTGACGGTGAGTGGTGGAGACTCACTCTCAGCTTCTGACATAGTTGGCACTCACCCACTGAACCCACACCATGCTCAGCACAAGGGATGTGGCCACATGCAAGCTATAACTTGTGTTTGCATGGGACCTCGCATCTGTCAGGTAGAAGAGTGTCCACATCAAGGATGAAGAGCTGTGTGGTGGAGACAAGGCAGGGGATGGGAGTGTGAGTGGGTGGTCAGACCTTAGGGCTGAATCTGACTGGAGAAGGTGGGGTGGGTAGATTGGGCAGTGGTAGGGTGGGCCAGAGAGGGCCTGTAAAGACCCAATGGGACAGTTTGTTTGCCTGGGCATTGGAGGAACTATGGAGGCACTGGTTGGTTTTAAGCTGAAGAAGGATTTGACAGGAATCCCAGTTTGCTATGGTCCTTGGTGCTGTCACTTGGCTACTGTGGGAAGGGGATTCTAGGCAACCTAGAGGCAAAGGAGCTAGGAAAGACATAAATATTTGCCTGAGAAAGATCACAAGAGCTCCAGATCCCACAGCCAGTGCACAGGACTGACCACTGGGGTCAAAGTGCATGGATGTGGGGATTACGGCTCCTATGGGGCACTTAGGTGGTGAGCACAGTCGTCAATGGGCCTGAAGAGTTCTAGAAGGCTGATGGGACATTTGGATTGGAGACCCAGGCCAGGAAAAACAGCCCAAGAGGAGAAGGCAGCTAAGGGCAGGGCTTTAGGACCACTGATGAGTTTTGTCCTGGCACTGTAGCCAGGAAGTGGTGCTGTTGTCTGGGAAAGCCCTTCCTGGGAGCTCACACCTATGGGCGTAGGCCTTCAGCATCCTGCTAGCCGCCCCTGAAGCTCTGGGTGTGGGACCCTTTGTCAGCCCTGTCTGTCTGTGTTGCAGCAACTGCCTGCATGTGGTGGAGCCCATGCCCGTGCCTGGCCACGACGTGGAAGCCTACTGCCTGCTCTGCGAGTGTAGGTACGAGGAGCGCAGCACCACAACCATCAAGGTACCGCTGCGGGTTTGGGGGCTGCATCCGCGTGCGTCTCATCCCATGAGTTCTGTTCTCTTTTTAACATTCCGAAGTCTGGTTCCCACATTCTGGGTGGGGACGGGGTTTCTGACATCGAGGCAGGGCTCCCGTGCAGTGAGAGTGAGAGCTTTTACGGCTGCTTGAGGCTCCATTTTCCCTCCCGAGCAGCGGCTCTCAACCTTCCTAACGCTGCGACCCTTTGATACAGCAGTTTCTTGTGTTGTGGTGACCCCACACACACACCATAAAATTATTTCCATACTTCATAACTAATTTTACTAGTTATGAATCCTAATGTAAATATCTGCTATTCAGGATATCTGATATGTGACCCTCAAGAGCATCATGACCCGCAGGTTGAGAACTGCTATTCTAGAGAGGACGTTAGGCACATCTCCTCTGGGTGCCTGACTGTCAGTATGATGCTAGGAGTAGAGGTAGACTCCAAGGGAGCATGCAGGGTATCCTAAATGATGTTATCCCTCCTTTGAGAATGCCTTCATGACCACATAAGGCGATGGACGTTACACTCGGGGTCTTTTACTGTTTCCTGAGCTTGTTAACCACCTGGATGAATCGAAGAAAGAAATGATAGATATGGCCCACTCCAGATATGAAGAAGGGTGCTACAAAGCCCTTGTCTGTCCTTCTGTCATCATAAGGCAGGATTCAGACCTGTATAGATGCCATGAAGCCAACCATCCTCTGACAGGCAGAGAGTATCAGAAAAAGTTTAAAGATATCAGCTTCTTCCTTGGCTCCTGCTTTTGAGGCGTGTTTAGAGGGGAGCTCATCTTTGCACTGTCCCTGCCTGCCCTAGGGAGCTGTGGCCCTTTCTGGACTGTAATTCCCTGTACTTCCCCCATTTATGTGGAAAATGGCTGTGTGTTATCCCCTAGCCCTGTCGGGCTGGGCAGGTTGCCCTCTCTTCACCCTCCTGCCCAGGGAAGCTCTCTGGACCTCTCCTGATGGTGCTGACTTTCTTCATAGGTCCCACCCATCTAGAGATCATCTAGATTCTCAGGACCTTCAGTCCAGAGCCCAGTGTCACCTCCTCCCTGAGGAAAGGAAGGTGCTCTCAGCATGGGGACTGTGTCAGCACAGGCTCCGAATCCCGCCTGGTAGTTTGCTGTCCCTAGGAGCCTCAAGCACGTGTGTAATCTCCCGTCTCCTGAGGTTCTCTATTCTCTTATGTGTATACTTGCCCGTGTGGAGGCCAGGGGAGAACTCTGAGTGTTTTCCTCAGTCGCTTTCTGCCTTGTTGATTGAGACAGAACCCGGAGCTTACCAGTTTAGCTGAATTAGCTGGCAGTCCTGTGTCCTCTCCCCAGCCCTGAGCATATTGGCACACACCATCTTGTTTTTGAATGTGGGTTCTGGGAAATTTAAATTGTATCCTCAGGCTTGCGAGCAATCGCTTCACTGAGCTATCTTCTTGGCCCCTTGTGTGGGTTGGTTGGTTTTTCAGTCAGGACCACCACTGGATCAGAAGCCAGCGATGGCTAAGCATTTTGCGTGGGTAGAAAAAGCTTTTGAGGTGTAGCCAGCAATGCCAGGTCCGTGTCTCATCTCTGTCATTTCATCTGCCGGTCTTGGGGCCCGGGATGAATTCTGTGGAACTGTGGTTCCAGTATGGCGATCACAGCCCGTCTGGGCCATTTCAGGCTGAGTGGAGGTGCTTCTGTGGTCTTCCTTGAGGGATGAGTGACTCCGTAGAGAGACCGTGAGGGTTGAATGTCGCAGAGGGCCCTCCAGTACTCACACTTCACACTGAATTAATCTTACTGAGTCTGCCCTTTAAATGTGTTTTTTATTCAATTTGTTTGGTCTTGTGGTGGGGGTACATGTCACAGCACACGTTTACAGCACACGATTGAAGCACACAGAGAACAACTTAATGGGGAGTCGGTCCTCTCCACCGGATGGGCCACCCGCTCACTAAGCTTGGTGGCAGGCAGCTCTATCTGCTGAGCCATCTTGCTGGCCTGCATCCATCCTTTCCAGAAGGACACAGTTACTCTAGCTTAGGAGGCTACCTGTGGGGGAGATGAGTGAGGTAGCCATCTTCCCCTCCCTCAGCCCTCAGCCCTCAGCCCTCAGGATGCAGCCGCTTGCTTTCCTCCCATCCCTCCCCCCTCATGCATAATGATGCATTGAGCATAGACCAGCACACCCACCCTCTCAGGACACGAGCTGTACCTCCCATCCTGTACCTGCAGTGAGCCCAGCCAGGATCCCCAGGTTTACTCTTTTTGGTCTCTGTTCTCCAGCCTCCTCCTTGCTCTGGCCTAGTTCCTCATGAATCTCTAGTCTTCGATATAGGCTCTTGTATAGCCAGATGGCCCCTGCCTCTCACGTCACCTCAGAGCCTCTCGGGTACCTAGCAGCAAGCTTCTTCTGAAATCTTGGTGCCTGCTGGAATGTTCCTTGTCATTGAACTGTCTCTGGCCAGCACAGAGCTTGTGGTGCGTGTCACGTTCCCTTCCATCCGGCCCTACACCACCTCCTAGTAGCAGTCTCTTAACTTGATGGTAGCCAGGATGGGTAAGACTAGAAATGGGGTCCTGACTCTGGATGCGGGGTCACTGACCAAGGCTGATGTCTTCCGTAGGTCATTATTGTCATCTACCTGTCTGTGGTGGGGGCCCTCTTACTCTACATGGCCTTCCTGATGCTGGTGGACCCACTTATCCGGAAGCCAGATGCCTATACTGAGCGGTTGCACAATGAAGAGGAGAATGAGGTAACCTTGGCTCTCTGGGCTAAACCCTAAAGCAGGGGCGCCCGTCCTCCTCACCCCTGTCATCTTCAGTTGCTTTTCCCTGTCCCTTTTCTCATACTTCACCAAGACACAGCAGCCATTGCCCTTTGCCCCTCCAGATGCGCTAGGCGGTGGCCCTGAGCTCCCCTGACACCTGGCACCTGACAGCCTCAGTGCCTGGTGTTCTTAGGCTGGGACACATGCTCTGCTGCCTGCTCAGATTGGGTCTAGTATATGGAGGACTTGGAGGTGGCAGGGGTTTTGTACAGGGATTCTACAAGCATCTGTCAAGTGCTTGCTCCATTCAAAGCTGGGCCGTGGAGGCTGGTGACAGAGGAGGACCTCAGAAGCTAGAGGGCCAGGTGCGTGGTGACCAGCACAGCCACATACAAATGTAGGATTTGGATTTCTTAGGACAGGATAGGATAGGATAGGATAGGAGTGGTGGTAAATAGAACTGCCTGGGAAGTTGAGCCAGATGAGTGAAGGCCTTGAATGTCAGACTAAAGAGTCTTGACTTCGTATGATAAGCAAATAGGAAGCACTGTTCCAGGCAGCTTTATGTACCTGTGTGAAGGACATTGTCCCTGCAGCTGCCTTGCTGGAAGATACTACTGTCTGCCAGCGGAGTGGGGATTTGGTACAGGAACCTAGGTGTGTCCAGATGAGCACGTGGCAGGAATGTGCCTCAGCCATGACAACTGGCACCTGGGAGATGTCACCAAAGAAGCCAGAAGATGGCTACCTTAAAGAAGAAGAAAAAAAATGTGGCCCTTGCCAGCTGCCTTCTGATGTTTATAGAGGAGAGCTTGCCCTGGGGGCAGAAGGGCCCACCCACAGGTTGGAGTGGGAGATGTGTCAAGACTGTGTCAGGCTTGATGATAAAGAGGAGGACTTCCTTTTTATATATTGAGTTGTGGGTCACTGGAGGTGACGAGGACAAGCTGCCCTAGGCAGTTACAGTTTGAGAGGTTTTTAAAGTTCTATATTGGAGACAATGAATGAAAGATTCAAATGCAAGTGAGGACCCTGACACTCAGGGTCTGTGTGGAGCTTCTTAAGTGGTAGGGTCTGGACCAGCCCAGACAGTGAGGATAAGGACAGGCAGGCAGGCCCTGGGAGCCTGCATCCCACCAGCCTTCTGCTGGTATGGATTTGGCCAAAGGTGGGCCAGAGGTGATGAGCCTCACCCCCCTTGGAGGTGTGACTAGGGAGGTGGTAGCCCTGGCAGTTGGGTGGTCTTGCTTGAGAGGAAAGCTTGCTTGCCTACCCAGTTATTAATGTAGAGTAATCGTAGCTCTGATAGGAGAGGAGCATCACTAATAAACACGGGGCGATTAGGGGTAAGGTGGTAATTGCAGTCCTGGCCGGGGGAATGATTGAGAGATGCAGCCGATGATTACATAGCTCGTGCCATGATTCCCGAGGAATGCATGGCCCCTGGGCATGGCCTCGCCATGTCTCCTGCCATCCCATCCTAGTTATGGAGCCAGGGGAAGGGTGGCTTGCCGTCTCTACGTCTGAGCCTAGGCCTCTCTTCCTACAAGAGCCTACCTGTGGGGAGCCTAGAGGATATGGAATCAGTAGGCTCTCCCTGCTGCGGGATTGGCCTGGTGGGAGGGAGCCTAAGTATTGCTGTCTGGCCATATAAGGGGTTGCAGCAGGCCATCACTGGCAGATTCAAGCCAGAGCTTCCGAGCTCATTCCCCATCTGTAGAGGACATTGGTCAACTCCCACCCAAGGCTTCAAAGGGTCATAAAATACCATAGTTAGTTTCTTGGAGACTCTGACCTAAAGTCAGTTTGCTCTGCTTGGTCCCAAATTCAGGGGTTGGGAGTGGAAGGGATGGAGGGCCAGGAAAAATCTCATCCAGCATCCTCAGAGTGGGCCGGAAAATCCTGTTCTCTCATGACAGGGCACTCTGCTCCATCCCCTGACTTCTGTTATTCTGCGTGGTGTCCAGCGTAGGCGCCCGCCGGGGCTCACTGCTCCCATCCTCTCCTGCTGTGTGCTGAGTCCTGCAGGCGGTACTGTGGGGAGATTTACTAAGACCTCTGGCCTGTGCACAGGCTTCAGTCCCAAGATAGCCGAGACCAGATGACTGGGCCAGGACCATAAAGGCAGGCAGTTAAAAATCTGACTTTAAGGGATGACAGTCTTTGGGGGTAGAGGGTTACTTTAGGAAAAATCCTCTTTAAGGTCCTAAAAGAAGGCGTTTTTAGTAAAAGATCCCTGTGTTAGGAGCAAAGGCTTCCTGGCAGAGAAGAACTTTTGAGTACGGCTCTGAGGGCTGGTGGGAGAGTGAGTACTGCACCTGGTCCGTGGAAGTGGAATAGATAGCCCCAAGGTGCCTTCTTACAGGGCATTGGGCTGGAGTGATGAGGGGCAGTCTTTGTCCCCACAATCAGCACACCACGAAGGTCTCTCCACAGCCGCCTTTCATGACTACAAAGCCAGGACCTCTGTATTGATTAGTGGCCCGGACAGTGTTTGCCGAAGGAGAGACCTCCCCTGACCCAAAGGGACTTAACTTCCAGCTCAAAATGGGAGCGTTAGAGTGAGCCCTGGGTTTCCTTGAGATGTCACATGAGCTTATACAGCCACTGGCCTCAGAAAGAAGAGTGTCTGTCCTTAGGGGCTCCCCTTTCCCGCTCCTAGGAGCCTGGGGTCCAGGTAGAAGTGAAATTTGATAGCCAGTGAGTGTTTGCTAGGTTTAGGGGGGCTCCTGGGCTCTGTCACCCCAATTCTTGTAGGTAGGAGCTCTCTTGCCAGGGGCTAGGGTCCTCTGGCAAGGAAAGGGAGACACCCACACACACCCCACTGCGCAGCCCAGTCCACAGAGGGAGATGAAAGGCCATCTTGCTCCCTTTGAAAGTGCTGGCAGAGCCTCAGTGGGCCTGGCTGCTGGGTGCTGCCTCTCTGGATTCCAGTGGCATTAGAACTAATCCCTAGGCTCAGACACCCTTTGAAAGGAGGAAGCCAGCATGTTTGTGGGGACAGAAACAGCAACAGAGCTGTTTTAGATGTACAGAGCTGGCCCCCTTTGAAGAGGGAGAAATGAGGGTTTCTCGAGGCTCTTGCCGTCTCCGCCACTTGCTCCTGAGCTCTGACAGGGTCTTTAAAGTTCTCTCCCCAGTGGGGGCAGTGCACAGAGTTAGTTCTGAGACTCCTGTGGGAGGGGCTGTACAAGGAAACCAGAGGAAGAGGATAAGGATGGTGGGAGCTAAGGACATGGAGGGCCAGACGAAAAGAAGCCAGGGTCACCGAAGACAGGCCTGCCTTCCAGTCTGTGAGTGGAGTGTGTACTAAGAATCCTGGGGGCCCTGGGGTTTGGCAAACACTGGTCCAGGCTGTTCAGATAGCCTCCTCCTCACCCTGATAATAGAATAGAGAGGTGTGCCATTCAGCAGGTACTTCTAGAACATCTTGAGGCTAGACTGCATAGTGCTTGAGAGTTGTTCGGGTTGGGGTCCCAGCTCTGCCACTCACTGCCCTTGATACTGAGCTCAGGGTATAGCTTTCTAAGCCTGGAGTAGACAGAGTAGCTCTTGCCTCAGGGCTACCATTGGGATCGGGCACTAAAGGCTTTTGCAGGCACTGGAGCTCTCTCTCCCAGAGAGGGGAGCCTCTGGCCACAAGGAACCTGCAGCTACCTGTCTTTGATCTAATTCTGGGGTGAGTTGTGCCCGCTTCTCTGGTTGTCCATATGATTTCTTCTTGGGAAAAATCCAGCCAAAGGCAAGAGCAACTGAGTCCTAAGACAGAAGATCTAGGGGTGTGAACAAGTTCAAATGTGGTCCCATGAAATTAGGTGACCTTGGTTTGCGAGGCAGTTTCTCCTTCAGAGTCTAAGTTTTGCTGTGCACAAGATGGAGGTGATATTACCCATTTGCCGTAGGAGCCTGTGAAGTACCTGGGGAAGAGCCTGGTGTATAGTAGTGTATGCTTGTCAGGGTGACATCGGTCTGGCTACCTGGGGACCTCTAGGGACCTGTCTACATTCATGCTCCACTGTGAGAGGGGCTCTATCCACTCCCTCCCCTCACTGTCCAGCAATCCTCGGGCCCAGCCCTGATGGGAGGAGGGAGGTTAAAGGGAAGGACTTTCCTTGTGCCCCACCCCCATCCCCATTCACCTGCCAGCTCTACTGCTGAGCAGGCAGGCCTGAGGCCATCTGTGGGTCTTCTCAGGGAATAGATGTGGCTACTCTAATACCCGTTAATCGGACTGTTAGCCATGGGGGCTCTCAGCAGCAGCTTTCTCCCACTTGAGAGCTGTTTGCCGCGACTTCACCCGAGCACTCCCAAGTGGAGCTGTGGCAATGTGGTGAGTTACAACACACTCCCTTAATGCTCTGCTCCGGCCCTGTCCAGCTCCCACTTCCTCAGACAACCCAAGAGCAGATCTGCTGCCCTGTCCCCTGCTCCAGAGTGCCCCAGATGACCCCAGGCCTGCTCTCCTCCCCCCCCCCCCAGGCACTCATTAGCCAGAGCCCTCCAGGGCAACACGGGGCCTAGGAATGGGCAGGAGTAGGATTGTGGAAGAAAGCAGCCCTCAGGGCCCCGAAGCTGGACTGGGATCCTGGGGGGGGGGGTGCAGGCAGGCAGGTCTTCGGTGCCCACCCCAACCCACAGCCATGCTAAGAGCAGTCCGAGCCAAGCTGCTTTCTTTGTTGGGCCACCTAGACAGTGCAGCCAGTCTGGGGAGGATCGGAGTGAAAAGGTGGTGTAGGCCACAGTGATATGCAGAGGCCACTCCCCTGATAGTAGGCGGCCTGCCTTTCTCCCTTCTCTGCCTCAGTGGATTCCCCGAACCAGCATTCCAGGCTCCTGGCACTGACCTTGAGTGCTTCATATCTCCAGAAGCTGACCAAATGTCTGTATTCGTTGTGTCCTTGAGACCACCTCAGTCTCCATCCTGTACGAGAGAGATTGGTTCTGACCTACCTAAGGCCATGTGTCTGGTAGGAGTCAAAGCCAGGTTTTTTTTTTTGAGTCGCTCCACTGTGCTGAATTCCCAGGGAGAAGGGCACTTGAGCCCCGATCTGTGCTTGCCAGTTCTCTGGACAAATGGTTCTCCCCATAACAAACACATCTTGTAGACACACTACGGTACTCCATCACATCAGATCACTAAAGGAATTTTGTGAGACGTGACTGGGATTTTTGTTTTTCTTTGGGTTTGGGCATGTTGCTAGAAATTGTCCTACAGCCACAGGCATGCTTAGCTAGGGCTTGACTTACTGCAGAGACACAGGCTCTTTAAACATGGTCTGTCCTGAGACAGCATCTCGCTAAGTGGTTGCCACTGGCCTTGAACTTGCTATCCTCCTGTTTCTGCTTCCTGGGTAGCTGGGATGACAGGTCTGGACCTCACCTGGCCTGCCCAATGGTGCCCACTCAGTCTTGAGCATGGACTCCCAGGGGACCATCTGTAAGTCACCTTAGAAACAAGTGAGCTCAGGACAAATTGCCCAGCACTGTGCTCCAAGGATAAGGCTGTCCCAGCCCTTTGACCCCAGCCTCCTCTCTGCCCTGCCAGCCTCTCTATACTCTCCCGCCCCGCCCCACTCTCAAGCTGGCAGCTGCAGTGACAGAAGCTATGCCAGCTCGGGGCATTAGAAGCAAAGTTGCATTTACTGGGCGGCTCTGGGCTTAGAGGGGTGCACTAATCCTTTAAGAGATGTGTGGCAGGAGATGAGAGGCGGGGAGAGCTCGGGAGGAAATCCCCATGGGCTGTGGGCCTGGCCCTCAGCTCTAATTCTCCCCCCCAAAGATCGGCTCCAGGTCCTGCAGGAAATGCATGGGCTCTGGAGTTTCAGAGGCAGAGGAGTGATAATTAAGAGAAGACTGACGACAGAAGCGAAGTAGGTCTGAGAGCAAAGGGGAAGGGGGACAGGGAAACTGGCAGAGGGAGAGAGAGGGAGCAGAGCTGCCAAGCAGGGGACTGGCGACCGTCACTGCTGGCCCTGACATGGGAATGCTAGAGTCGAATCCTAACCCTAGACTTTCACCCCTACCAGACTCTGAAGGATGTCCCATCTTCTCTTTTTCAGGAGAAGCAAACTGTGTGTGTGTGTGTGTGTGTGTGTGTGTGTGTGTGTGTGTGTGTGGCCTTCTTCTTGTCCCCTGGGCAGTGAGGTGTGCAGACAAGTACCTGCCCTGTGCAATTGGGTACATAGCTCTTGAAGCCTTGGCCAATGTACATGAGGTCTTGAAGCCAATACTCAGTCCTTCTCCTGAGACATAGGAGTGGTTAGGGTGGGACCTAGACTTGATCCAGCTCTGCTGGAATTACTTGGGCCCCAGAAGATGCTCCTGACTCTTAAAGATGCTAACTTTCTGGCTAGGACACTGTTGAGGTCTTCAGACGACCAGGTAAGGCCCTCATGGAGCACGCAGCCCTTGGGGAATTCGGACTTTAGAAGTGCTCACTGGAGCACTTGGTTCCATGCCAGACTTTAAAGATCCAGAGGCCTGACCCCTCCATCCTCAATCAGATCGTTTCCCTTGTTGTTCCAATGCAGGATGCTCGCTCCATGGCAGCCGCCGCTGCGTCCATTGGAGGACCCCGGGCAAACACCGTCCTGGAGCGGGTGGAAGGCGCTCAGCAGCGGTGGAAGCTGCAGGTGCAGGAGCAGCGGAAGACCGTCTTCGACCGACACAAGATGCTCAGTTAGATGGTTGCCATGGTTACATCAGGGACCTGGGCCATGGCTACCAGCTTCTGGGGCTCACTGCAGTCTTCCCTGGGTCTTCCCTTCAAATGCCCATGGCGTTTATCCTACTCCCTCTCTAGAAATGTATTCAACTGTTATAACTAGGGAGTGTGATTGGGTCTCTGTAGGTCTCTGGGGGGTAGAGGAGAGGGGAGGGAAGGCAGAAGGGAACAGAGACATTTGAGGTGGCCACATGATTGGGTGGAATTCATCCTTCCTGTCTTTGCCACTCCTCCCAGCTCCACATCTTAAGGACTCTTACAGCTCTCTGGGAGACGGAGCTGTGTCATCAAGAGTTTGGTGGGTGCGAGGAAAGTATGACCCAGCGCTCAAACTTTGCTCTAGGATGCTGTGGTCCCCATTCCCACTTCCTCCAGTGCCAGTACTTTAGCTTGGCCTGGCCCCAGCCTCAGGAACTGTTGTGGTGCCGCTGAGCCCATGGTCATCTCCAGAGTCCACCCGGAAGCCTGCTCCCCTCTCCTCGGCTCCTGGTCCACCGATGCATGGCAGTGCCCAGGCATGCTGGCATATCGGCATATTCAGCAGCTGTCACCTTACTCCCGTCCCAGGAGGCCCTGAGGCCTCCCACTTCTCCCCTGTGACTGCAGCTGCTGAGCCATAAAGTTGGACCATATGACACAAGGCTGACGGGGACCTGAGTACCATGGCTCCTGTCCTTGGATGCCTCTTGTCCCTGAATTTCATTTTATCATGCATGGAGAGAAATGTTTGTCTTTCTGTTGTCTGTACCTCGAAGAAGCCATTAAATTGTTTTATTTCTCAAATGTAGATCTCAAGGGAGCTGGCGAGCCCTGAGAAAGTGCTCTGCAGATGATCTGGTTAGGTGTGCTGTCCTATATGGGGAACAATACATTTTCCTAGGTGGATTCAGACGTACGCAGAGCTTTGTAAAGCCAGGGTGGACTCTTGCCACCTGCTGAGGAAAGAGGCACAGGCTGAGTAGGAGACTGCCTGAGCATGTGCACACCACAAGGGGACAGTAGGAGTCGAGTTTACTTCACCTTTGAAATTGCACAGCTGATGGCCAGCTGATGTCACTCATACCCTACCGGCCCATTAAATGGTGTTTGTTCCTTGCAAAATGTCTCCAAGCGAAACCCAGATAGGGGAAGGATTAAGAGAGTAGGCAAGAAAAATGTGCCCTAGAAGCTTCCAGAGTGGCCACTCAGCAGAGTCCAGCCCTGGCTCAGCCCAGGCCTACGTGTGGATGGTGGGAGGTGTCAAGGATTCGGTCGCACAGCAAGTGCCTGTAAGGAGCTGTATGTCGGATCAGAGTTGCTCTTCTTCCGGGTTTCCTTTTGAACATGCATGGAAGATGTCTGTGAAGCCTTTGGTTCTTTGTGAGGGTTGGAGACGAGAGAGCAGTTTCCGTTGGGAGTTTTCAGTTTTTCAAGGGCTGCTGACGTTCAGTGCTAAGTATCAGGCATATGAGAAGGGTTGGGATGGGGCTTCTAGAAGGTACAGAGATATAGATCTGGACTCTGAAAGCTATGAGATACTAAGAAGTCATCCTTAACTGGCAGTTCCAGCTAGAGTTAGCAGGAAGTACATGATCATGAAGGCAAAGCCGGGGCAGGACCCGTGTTGATTACATTTCTCTGGTGCTAGATAGCCTGGTGTCTTCTAAGCCCCTCCCAGGGCTTGTCACTCATTGGGAATCTTGATGTTTCTATCCTCCGTTCATAAAAGAAGCAGATAGGTGCACTTATGTACCATACCTCATCTGTAACCCAGAGTCTGGAATTCATAGACCTCCTTTTTGCAGCAGCTATTACCAGGAGGATACCTTGAGCATCCATTGTCTGTGAGTCCCGGTAACTGCAGAGCTCTGCTCAGACTGGTTAGTTTTAAGGATTTGTTGTGAATTAAGCACTCGATGCTAGCTAGAAATCAGCCTCGGCATAAATATGTCTAGTATAGGAAAATTTGTAAGATTAGAAATATGTTCACACTGGGCAGTGGTGGCACACGCCTTTAATCCCAGCACTTGGTAGGCAGAGGCAGGCGGATTTCTGAGTTCCAGGCCAGCCTGGTCTACAAAGTGAGTTCCAGGACAGCCAGGGCTACATAGAGAAACCCTGTCTCGAAAAAAAAACAAAAAAAAAAAAAAAAAAAAAAAAAAGAAAGAAAAAGAAAAAAAGAAATGTGTTCACTATATAAGGTTTCAATGTAGCCAAACACCTAATTGTATTAGAATTTCACATTTAAAAAAACACAAAAAACAAACAAAACCAAACCTGGTTTTTCAGGCATGGACTCTGGAGGCAGTACCTCCTGCCTCCAGAGGAAAGATGATGTAGCCAAAAATGGAAAAGACCTGAAAAGAGCATCCTCCATTGTCTCTCAGATGACGGAAAATGAGCAGAACCTTAGTGTCCTGTTCAGAAGTGATCTCATCGACCCCACTAGCATGCATTTGTGCAGTGCCTTGGTCCCATCTGGAAGAACAGCTGGATGGTCCCACCTCTGAAACTGGAGCCTTCTACCTTCTACTAGTTGTCCATGGGGAGGCCGGTCACGGGGATGGAGGTGGAGGCCAGCTGCTTCCTGTGGCCTATCACTGCATTCCTCGCTTGGCTAAGGACATCATCTTTGCCCTTCCTCACACACCTGCCAGCAAAACCAACATAGCCCAGCCCGATTGCTCTGACCCCTTCCTGAGCCACCCAGTGCTGCTGTAAGAGGCTAAGTGGGACCGTTTCAGATTCCCAGTGTTCCCTGTAGAGCTAGCCATTCCTGTCTTGAGGCCACCAGACTGTATTTTCCCTTTACCATACTCCAGAAAACCTTGCATACTGCTTCAAGAAACCCAGGTCATTAGGTATGATCTGAGAATTCCCCTCCCTGTGTCTAATTTTTTTTTTCAACCATACTCCTCTTGACCAACTTAGCTGTGGTCAGCTCAAAACCAGCCCACCCACAGGGGATCCTGGGGGCCTCACTGTCTCCTTATTCTCACCATCTATCCCACCCCTTTTACTAAGGTGTTGACCTTCATAGGGCCCAGGTCCAGCCATGGCCATGGGGTCTCCTCACTGTAACTGTCTGCTGCCATCCCTTTCTAGTCACCCACCCTGTGACTTCTGTAGGCTGACCTCTGTGCACCCTCCCCAAGAAACTGTCCCCAGCGGGCTCTGTAGTTGCCAGTTGTAGAGGATGTTCCAGTCAATGTCTTTTCCCTTCCTATCTGCTTCCTTTGGTGCCCTTGATCCTCTCTCTCCCTCTCAGAGTTCTACCCCTGGCCTCAGTAACAGTGCCTTCGCCTCCTCTCTCACCATCCGCTCACACCTGAGTATTGCTATTTCCCAGGCTTCTGTACTCAGCCTGCTTGGCTTAACGTACAGTTTAAGTCGAGAGTCCTCTGCTCAGAAGTCCCTTCTCTTGGGGTTTCCTGGTGTTCGTCTCGAACTCTGACCCTGAGATCTGTCTGAGTCCAAGCTACTGACTTGTCTTTCTGTCTGTCGGATGAAGCAGTCCTCTAGGTACATCAGTGCCTGTTCAAAACAAGCACATCTATGATCAAACTTACCTTTACCCCAGATTGTCTCCTTCACAATCTTAATGGGTGGTGCCACCATCCACCGAGTTGTTCAAGCTAGTAACATGGTATCCAAACAACTCAAACCAACGTTACCACCTGATACTACCAGCAGCTGCCTCTCCCCTCCCTGCCCGCTATCTCTGATCTACTCCAACCTCATTGTTTCTCATCACTGACCATTCTTGTTAGGAACCAAGAGAGCGTGCTCATGATCCAGTCATGTTACTTCCTTGGTCCAGAACATCCAGGGTGTTCCTAAGGTACAGGAGTTTTTTTTAAATTGAAGGCACTGTCTGACTGCTTCTCCAGCCTGTGATCTAGAACAGTTGGCATGAGCTACTGGGTTCAGTCTATGCAAGTCCTTGGCAGAGAGGGCCCTGGGTAGGCCCTACAGAAAAGACACTTACCTATGGGTGTCAGGTCCTAGGTCCCATAGGCCACATCCTGAGGTGCCCTCTGGGGCTTTTATTCTTGCCAGAAGGCCTGGGCAAGAGCTAAGTCATGTGTCCCATCCGCTCCCAGCTCATTAGCGCTATTTCACAAGGGCTGAAGAGCAAGCAGAGTGACCAATGGGATATAAGAAGGACCCTCCCCTGACCCTACCCCCAGACCTGAGCTTGCTGCCCAAGCAAGGCTAAAACTATACTGTCTGCTTCCCAAGGTACAAGCCCTCCTTCCACAGCTCTGGGATTCAGTAGGCAGAGTGGACAGTGAGCCCCAGTTGAGCTCAGCCTTACCCCTTGGAGCTAGTAACCATGTCTGTGGTAGTGACACAGCCAGGGTCCAACCTATGATCTGCATTTGTCAAAGGATGCCATCAGATGGGCCAGGAAGAAGTCTCCTTATGAGATTGTTCCTTCCCTTATAAAGTAAGTGGGGAGGTTAGAGCATAAATGCAGCCCAGCGTCTGGGTACAAGTCTCTCTCTGCCACGCACGAACCAAGCAACTTTGAGCTGAATCTAAAACTCTACAGGTTTGACCAGTAAGATGGCTCAGCGCTTGCTCGCCAGGCCTGACGGCTGGAGTTCAGTCCCCAGGTCCCACATGGTGACAGGAGAGAACAGACATAAGTTGTCCTCTGGCCTCCACACGTCTTTCATGGCACACAGATGCTTACACATATGCATACAAACATACATACATAAATGAAACTTTTAAAGCTCTACATGTGCTGATATATGGGTATATGCATAACATTCTTAATAAACAAGCATCACACTGTATCCCATGAATAGCCACAATCATTATCTCACATGATGGTAGTGAATAATGCAAATTTAATACATTCTATTAATATTTTTAGAACATACCATTTCAGGGTTTTTTGTCCAAGAACAAATACCTTATAACAAACAAACAAACACCCTCTACCTGCCTCACTTTCTTAACTGCAGTGGGAGCAACCACCTCTGTTCTAGCTGTAAGGTCAGGGATGTTGATACAAAGACCTTTAGTCTGACCCCTCCACGTGGGCACACAGTGAATGTGGGTGGCACCTGTTCACATCACTACAACAACTGTTCAAGGTGACCTCCTGTCACTCACTACAACAACTGTTCAAGGTGATCTCCTGTCACGGTTACCAGAGACTCCCAACCATCTTGGCCAATCTTCAGCTATCTAGACCACCCCACTGAAGCTTGGGTCAGAGTTTCCCCTGGCTGGAATTCTCTCCCAAACAGAATCTGGGGGCAGGCAAGCCCAAGAATGCCAACTTGGTCTAGTAACTAAGCAGAGAGGAACTCAGGGTCAAGGCTCTGCTCCTAGTATCAGCTCTGCCGACACTCACTGGGTGACCTCAGGCAAGGGGAACCTCCTCACTGAGCCCCTCTTTTTCAGATGACTACAGAGCCTACTAAACTTGCCCGTGGTTTCCCAAAAGGTCAGTTCACATGAGTGAGGTGATTTGAGATGTGTTTGTAATAATGCGCTTTCCTCAATTGCTTACACAGAGTATTGAATATTCCAAAAACAATGACTGGCCCTGTAGAGATTGATATAGAGAATGTGGGAAGGCGTGGGAGTGAGCATATGCCATGGTTGGTAATAGGCTCATGACACAAAAGATGCCAGGAATAAACAGAAGACATGGTGGACGCAGCCTGTGCTAACAACTCAAGTTTGAAACTGCTGAAGTCTAGTCCCTTCAGAGCTGACACCTGTCAGTGACTTGCTCTCTCTAGGTTTCTCTCTCCTCATTAAGGAAATATGGGGTGAAAGGAGCCAGCAGAGAACTTCTCAATGTTGGGCTTCCGGTGTGATACAGGAGCAGCTTTGACCGGGCCTGAATGGACCTATACCGGACCCTGGACCTTCTCCAGCCGCATTGGGCATTATGGAGAGGTAGCTGCACCCACAGATACAGATCCAGGCTCTAACTCCCAGGGCAGTATTCCCAGCATGCAATTTCCGGCAGGTCAAGCTGCCTTCTTCAAGTCAACTGAAAATGAGCAGTGCCATTTCACTGGGTACTATGAGAGGACAATGAGTGTTGTGTGCACACGCACACATGAGCACATGAACATACACATGCAATGGGTCTGGGATGTAATAAGCCTTTCAGTATGTGTACCTGTCATCTGTTATTCTCAGCTTGTCTGTGTGGTGGGGATTAGGGCTTCCCGTTACTGCTGGGAAGGGTCCTTTCCTGTCTTGCAGCCTGTGGCCAGGCTCCCATCCTTACAGAAGCAGCAGGGAGTGAGGGCGAGGCTGGAACCTGAATCCCCAGATTCTAGCCTACACTTCCTCTCTGGCTAGGCTGCTCTCCTCAGCCAGATCTGGCCTACATGCATGTCCACATGCAAACTTCTTTTCTCTTTGGGCCATTTTCCTCAAGGAGTCCTGAGGACAGTTCATGGGCTCTGCTGCTCTGGATTTGGGTAGTTCTACAAATGTACCACCCTCTCTGTATTCTGCAGTCCTTGGCAGCTCCAGCTGTGCAAAGCCAAAGCCACTGCCACCTCCATAGCCGCTGCTGCTGCCACCGCCGCAGCCACCACCACCACCACTAAGCCTTGGGACTGTGCTAGAGAGCCACTGCTGGTCTGTCCCCCTCCATTTAGCCTAAGAGGATCTGGTTATCCTCAAACAGCCCCAGCCTAACAGGTACCATGAAAGCCACTCTAGAATCATCTCCATTAAACAGAGGGCACCACTCCCCGATCCACCGTGTGTTCCCTCTGCATTGCTTGCAGAGTTCTTCCTAAGACCTTACTTCTGGGCCACACAGCAAGCTCCCCTGTGCCTCTCAGATGGGCAGTGCTTGGAGAACTTCCTAAGGCTCCCCCCCCACCCCCAGACTCCAACCCAGTCTCTCACCCAGGCTCAGAGCAGCCAATCACAGCAGGACAGGAGTGGCCTATCCGCTACTCAGGAGCCCCTTCCTCTCCTCCCTCCCTTTATGGGTGTGTCGCACACACTGAAGCTTAATCAGGTGAAGTGTACCTGGTTCCCAGTGCAGTGGCAGGGTGGCTGAGCCAGAGGCCGAGGGAGATGCAGAGAGGCACAGAGAGGCGTGCAGGCAGCTTGGAATTCCTGCAGTCACCTGGAGTCCCAGGAGCCCTTGGCCAGGAACAGCAGTTCAAACAATAAAGAAGATCTAACCCCAGGCAAGTAGCTGATAACTGTGTGATGGAGACTGAGTGTTTCATCCTGAAATAGAGTTGGAGGAGGGGGAGCCCTGTTTACTTAGGGCTTAGTCACCCCCTCACAGCTCGCCTACCTAAAGGAGAAGAAATAGAGCCAGGCCACCTGCTGGGGGGGGTTGCAGCACCCACCTCTGGGGGAGAAAGATGGGATTAGCTGTGCTGCCTGGGACAGTGCCACCAGCCAGTGTTTGTCCATGGCCCTGCCTCTAGAGAGCCCGCTGGGTTTGGCTTAATGCCTGGCAGTGCCTAGAGATCACCGTGGGTTTTCTGTATAGAGATTGGCTGGGAGATGCTTTCTTGGACAGAAGCTAAAATGTGAAAGGGATTAAACAGAAGAGAGAGCCTTGACCTGGGTCTGAACTCAAGAGCTGTCCCCACGAAGTGTGGGAAGCAGTTAGGGGCAAGGCTTTTCCAGCCTTGTGAGAGCTCAAATCTCAGCGTCATGGCTCAGCAGCGGTGCGACCACGGGCCATTTGGTTCTTCACATCCCTTCTAGCGCCTGTGAACGGGGGTCAGTCGCTGCCGTCTCCCAGTGTTGCTGTGAAAGTAAAATGAGTGTTCAGCACTTGGCGTAGGGGGAGAGTTATGGAGACCCTTTGCAGCTTCTAACGCTGAGGCTTGCTAGATTCACAGTCTCCTTGAGGCTAACCTCAACTCTCAGACCCTCAGTCCCCCTCCCCGCCAAGTCTGTAAAGTGGGGTACAAAGTTACTCAGAAGGGAACGTGAGGGGATTAAATAAATTGCTAGCACAAGGTAGGTGTCCAATAAGCAGCCACCGTTCTCCATGATAAGAACCAGTGTTGTGCCGGTTAACAATGTAGATGCCCTCTCCTTGACACCTGGGCCTTTATCCGGGGGTAGAGATTGCGTGGTGAGTTTCATCTTTTCAGGGTCTGGGACCTCTGCATGTCAGCTGTACTTCAGACATTTGGTTATAGAGGTGGCTCTCAAGAGTGCCTGCTTGCCATACTAATGTTCACTTCAGTATTGTGAGCTCCTGAAGAATACTTCCCCTCCCACCCCCATGTAGGCTGCTTTCTGGGCACCTCTAATCTGTCAGGAACAGTGCTGGGCCCTGCAGGATGGAGCAGTGCACAGGGCAGCAGTCTGCATTCTCTAGAGAGAGCGGTGTGCAAAAATGTGCAGCAAGGTGAATGGACATGTAAGAGGTCCCTGCCAGTGTCCCAAACTGACTATGGCTAAGGAGAGACCAATAGACAAAGGCTTTGAGGAAAGAAAATGAATAAAAACAGGAGACGGCAGAGAAGGAACCATAGACAAAGAGATGCTCAAACAGGTCTCAGCAGGAGGAGGAAGAGGAGGAGGAGGAGGAGGAGGAGGAGGGGTGGGTGGGTGGGTAGAGACGGGAGTGGCTAGTGTTCCTGGAAGGAAACATCCCATGAACACAGGCTTGAAGGGGAGGACCCAAAGCTGATAGAGAGAGGGAAGGGAATAGAACAGCATCGTGGTATAGCTAGGGGCTGATGGGGACTGTGGTGAGAGAGGAGACTGGTAGCAGCCCACTGAGAATCCTGTGTGCCAAGCAAGGGAATTGGGACCACAGGAGGCATCAGTTGTCTCTCCCGAAGCCCCATGACCAAAGTTGTGTTTTAGACAGATGAATCTAGGGCATCATCCAGAGCCTGGACACCAGTTTGTGCCCCACCACCAGCAGCTGCTGACTACTGAGCACTCAGCCAAGCAGCCTTCAGAGGGCACTGAAGACAACATAGTTCTACCATGACATAAACACCAGAGTGAACACCAGCAGGGAGTGTCCAGGTGCTCTGTCATGTTTGTCTGGTCCCTCCTTTCAGGTGCTACAGCCCATTCATCCCCAGAGCACCCAGCCACTTTCCATCCATCTATGAGGTCATAGCCTCTTCTTCCATGTTTGGCATACAATGGGAAGCAGTGCACAGGGTTAGCTGACATGCAATGTGTATGAAATGCGCTTTTACTCCTTTGAATCTCAGACTCGCTCACTCTTCTGGGCTCATATAGATTCTTCCCTGGACTGGCTAATGAGTGGCTTGCTCCAGGGCATATGTGACCCTTGATTCCCAGTTAAGATTTAATTATCAGAGTGACCTTGAGAGAGCCGTTTCCTAGTCTGCTCTCCTAACTGATAAGACAGTATATATCATGTAGTGAAAATTAATGATATACATAAACAACACACACACACACACACACACACACACACACACACACACACGTATTATTTAGAACAGAGACTGGCATGGAAGATCCTGGCTTCCAGGGTTAGCTATTATTGTCTGGTCTGGGCATGTTCCAAATTTTAAGTTGTTGCTGGCTCCTGAGGCAGCGGGCCATTGTTTCAGTGGCTGAGTCTATCAGGTCCCCTGATGGTAAACTGAGAACAAATGTTTCCCAAAGCCCAGTGCAGGTTTGAAAGGACATTGGAGAAACAGTCCCAAACTGAAGAGAGGACGATGCCTGGTGGGTGGCTGCTGTGAGAGGTGAGGTCACAAAAGCCAGTGATGGTCTTCCTTTGATACCAGTCTGGAACCACCTCAGTCTGCAAAACAGCTTAGCTAACTCCCCCACTAGATCATCAGTTCCTGGGTGCATCAGGCACACAACACTGCCCACAATTCCCAGAAGCTAGAAGCAGGCTGGGATGTAAGCACACGGTGCTTCTCTTTCCACCGTGTGGGACAATTTATTCTCTCCTCGGCTTCTCTTGGGTGGGATTGGTTTTCTCTGTCATGTAGAGAGAGCAGGAGCCCAACCGCCCCAGTAGGAATCAACCTGCCTATACCAACCATGCGACCTTGTGTTACTTAGCTACTCTGTGCCTCGGTTTCTTCATCTGTGACTAAGGGTACTATCAGTTCTGATCCTGAAGGCTTACAGTAGCTCTCTGGCACACTTAGAACAGTGCCTGGTATGTGGGTGAGTACTAGGTGTGTATACTAGGCATGACTAGTGGTCCTGCCCTCCTCTGAGGCTAAGGACAGTAATCTAGGTTATCCTCACCAGCACCCAGCCCACACAGAGCTCCTCAGAGGAGCTCAGGGGACATTTGTGGGGGTGGGTTGATAGATAGATCACACCTGAGGGGTAAATTGGGACTTAACGTACAGAATTTTCCTTTTATGTAACTGTCCCGGCAGATGTGATTCTGAGCGCTGTTAGGTGTGGCATCGGGGTGCTTGCCAGCTCTCATGTAGATAGTGGGCACTTCCACCTTGAGCTTGTTCATGGCTACCACCAGAGGTCCTGGAGGTCTTGGTAGTTCTTCCCTGGGCCATCTGCCTTACTGACCAAAGCTCAGCCACATGGCCATCCATACTACCCTTATCCGTAGTAGCCACAGAGGTAAATGGGATGACTCTCTTTTTCCAGATGAAACACTGAGGCTCAGGGAAACCAGGGCTAAGGCTGCTTGGCCAGAGACAAGAGCTGTCAGTTGGATACCCAAAGCCAGGACTGTCACCCCAGGATGCCTTTCCCATGGGCCTCCCGGGTAAAAGGCTGTCTAAAGCTCTCCTCCTCAGTCCTGGGGCTGGGAAGGTAGGAGCAGGAAGTTCTCTCAGATTATCTTCCTGTGACTTCCCAAGAGTACAAACGCTGATGTTTTAGGAGGGACTAGGCCCCTCACCCAACTCCAGCTGCCAACAGACTTCTTAATAATTACAACTCTTATTAAAACCCAGGGGCTGGGGGCTGGAGAGATGGCTCAGAGTTGAAGAGCACTGACTGATCTTTCAGAGATCTTGAGTTCAATTCCCAGCAACCACATGGTGGCTCACAAACATCTGTAATGGATGGGATCCAACACACATCTCTTCTGGTGTGTCTTCAGAGACAGCTACAGTGTATTCATATACATAAATTAAATATATAATTCTTTAAAAAAAAATAACCCAGGGACTCCTGTCCAACTAAGAAGACCCTCAAACATCAACCAACTAGACCCCTGGTAAATTGCAACCAAGCTTTGGGACCATGGGTGGCACTCTCAGCCTCTCAGGTTCAAGAATTGCACGAGCTAAGCAAATAGAGTGCTAAGCACAGCAACAAGCACCAGGGGGCGTACCTGAGACCAGTCCCGCTCAGTAAAACTGGCTGCAGAAATGGGGCTGGGGAACAGCCAGGAATCCCCAGCCCCAAGACCCGTGGGGTGGGGGTGGGGAGCGGGGGGGGGGCAGTGAGGAAGGAACTGGAGGGCTTCACAGGGAACTCACTTTGGTCTGGGCAGACCAAGGGCAAGCGGGACTGATCCAGATTGCCGAGTTAGGTCAGCCCAGCGGATCATTTTCCAGCCTATCTAGGGCACAGGTGAGCTCGCAGTCATGGGATGTGACTGCTGGTCTCCTGGGGCTTGGTCCCATAGATGCAGTTATCACATCCCATGTAGCAAAAAGTATTCCAAAATGGCTGCTCATATTGATGCATATTTGAAGGCATTTAATATATACTTGTGAGAGTGGCCAGGTTATTCTTCTAAAATATTTATAGGCTATTAGACAAAGCCTCCAAGCAGAGTTATGACATTTCCTCCTCCTCCCCCTCCTCCTCTTCTTCCTCCTCCTCTTCTTCTTCCTCCTCCCCTTCCTCCTCTTTCTCTTTCTCTCTTCTTCTTCTTCCTCTTCCTCCTCCTCCTCTTCCTCTTTCCTTCTTCCTCCTTCTCTTCTTTTCTTCTTTTTTGTTTGGGACAGAATTTTTCTGTGGAGCTTCAGCTGTCCTGGGACACACTATGTAGACCAGGCTAGACTCAAAATCAGAGGATCTGCCTGTCTCCGCTTCCCGAGTGCTGAAATTAAGTGAGCCACCACTGCCTAGCCTTTTCATTTTAGAGTTCTTATTCTGGATATTTTAGGCAGAGTTTCCTAAAAATATATTTAAAGCTTAAGCTTTTCTTTTCTTTTACTTTTTCGAGACAGGGTTTCTCTGTGTAGCCCTCGTCTGTCCTGGAACTCACTCTGTAGACCAGGCTGGCCTCGAACTCAGAAATCCACCTGCCTCTGCCTCCCAAGTGCTGGGATTAAAGGCGTGCACCACCATGCCCAGCAGCTTAAGCATTTCTTTAAAGTATTGTGTAGTTCATTTTGAATTTTCAAGTTCAACACAAATAGGTTTCTTTACTACGGAGCTTCTCAAAACCCCATGGATCCCCAAGCAGAAGGATGCAGGCTGTGTTTATCAAACTGCTTTGACTGTGGAGCACTTTGGGGAAAGGCTTTTGCCCAGGGCTGGGAGGGATGATGGTGAAAGCCAGCTTCTCCATCTACAGAGTGCTTCTTCTGGTTTAGGGCAGTTGAATGAAGGGAGGATCAGGAAGTGGGCTCACGCATTGCTGCCAGAAAGCACCACGGTGCACTGAGTATTTGAGAGCCATAGGAAATGCAGAAATGTGAAGACTGTGACTTCCCAGAGCTTGACTGTGGGAAGGCTTTTCAGCCATCTTCTAACCTCAGGCCCCCAACTCCAGCCCCAGTGAAGAGAGTGAGAAGGCATTAGGGATGACATATGCAGGGAAGGGTGCACTATTTCAGAACCACCGCTTTATCTAGTAAGGCGCCTAATACTCACTCCATGTACTTCTTATTTTTATTCAGACAACAAAACACAGATAATTGCACATATATGTGCAATGAAAGTTTACATGATGTTTATATTTAACAAACTCAAGGTAAACATAGTGGAGTTAACAGAAATCCACTCAGCTTCTCCCTCGCTGGTCCTGGGACAACGCAGGGTCAGGGCCTCCAAAAATACTTGCATTTTTTTCTCATCACCACACTATGGCGCTGTGGACAGCCTTTTCTACCAGGGAGCCCAAGGGAAGGTTCTCTGATCCTCATATATCTTAGAAGTTGGGAAGGGGGCCACTGCTCCTGGTTTTTTATTTGTTTGTTTGTTTGTTTGTTTGTTTGGTGGTGGTGGTGTGTGTGTGTTTCTAAACTAGGACAAAGGATTTTCTCATCATGGTCTTAGGGGTGAGCTCATAATGTTTAGCTCCAAAAAGAACTCCATATCCCACCACTAACAAGACATCTTTCCCCGGGGTGACCAGGGTGAACTCTGTCAGCATACACTAAATGCACGATAACTTTAATCTGCAGTGGGGCCTCCCTCCAGCAGGAGCTGGAACTTATTAAGCTCCTCTGTTAGGACATTCAAGCCTTACTGGTCCCTTGATCAGGTGCCACGGTCACCAAGAGAACTGTCACAGAAGAGGAGGAAGCTGGGTAATGATTGATTAGCATGAATTAGGTCACGATTCCTCACCACAGGGTCTTGGACAAGTGACTTAACCTTTAGGTGTCTGTGTTTTCTCGCCTGCAAAACTAGGTAATATTAACTACCTCACAAGAGTGGTGTGAGAACTCAAGAATGTTTAGAGAATATCACTTAGAACACACCATGAGGGATAACAGCTAAAATTATCATTATTTCACAGCAAGTCTGCTGACTGGAGTGGGCTTCTCTTTGAGTCACCTTTCTGAATAGTATACATTAAAAAAAAAACCACTAATGCATGCACTATTTATTTTAAAAATAAGTTCTGAATGTTGAATCAACCTTAAAAAAATTGTGTTCCTAAAATTGTCATTAATACAAATAAACTTCTGCCCTCTGTCAGATCAAATATAAACAATCAAGTCTCTATTTCAAAAATTTAAAGAGATAGAGTAATACTGGCAAGTATCTTGAACAATCTTTATGTGCCCAGCATGGTGTGAGGGACTTTAGCTTTAAAAGAAAAAGCCTTTTCCCTGACCACTGGGATTCATGTCCTGAATAAATTCTCAGGTACTCAACCTGAACAGCCTAGGCTGGGGCCTGGGAGCCTCTCCAAGAGATCTAGATGCTTGCCAAAGCTGACTCTTATTCTAAGACAAAGCTACCAAGCTGGGCGTGGTGGTGCGTGCCTTTAATCCCAGCACTTGGGAGGCAGAGGCAGGTGGATTTCTGAGTTCGAGGCCAGCCTGGTCTACAGAGTGAGTTCCAGGACAGCCAGGGCTATACAGAGAAACCCTGTCTCGACAAACAAAAACAAAACAAAAAAAAGACAAAGCTACCATCGGAGGGAGGCTCTGGAGGTCGGCTATGAAGAGCAGGGAGATACGAATTTTGGTCCTGATGATTCATACATCAGCATCCACCCTCGAGCAAGCACGAGACTCTGAGGCTTTAGATCCTTGTTGGTTTGTTGCGGGAGGGTATAGAGGACACTCAAAAATCTGAGGTTGCCACCGGCTTCTCAGGCAGGGAGAGGACTGGCTCTTTTCTGCCAGATAGACGAGACTGCAGCACAGCCAGGCCTCGGGATGCCCCTCCCCCCCTCAGTGCAGGTTGATTACTCACCCTTCAGGAAACTCTGAGCATCATCCTCAAAGAGGAGAATGAAGAACAGAGCTACGAGTACTCCAAGCACACTTACGAATTCTGTGAACACACACAGGGACAGGGGACAGGGCCAGAAAGGCAGAGCATAGCGCTTGAATCTGATATGCACAGTTGATGAGACCTGGTGGTGCTTAAACTCAACACAGACCAATTATTTCCTAAATAACAGTTTTCTAAAACCTGGGAATGGCTATGTGTAATTATGCCCCACCCTGGCAAACCCAGTTTTTGGCCTAATCCTCTTTCTTGGTTATTCAAACAGGATTTATGAAGCATCTATTACATACTAGGGACAGGGCTCAGCTTGGGCAGGTACAGAGTGAGTTCCAAGTCAGTGAAGGCTACACAGAGAAACCCTGTCTCCAAAAGACAAAGGGGAAAGAAAAAATAGAATAGAAAAGAAAAGAAAAGAAAAGAAAAGAAGAGGGGAGGGGAGGGGAGGGGAGGGGAGGGGAGGGAAGGGAAGGGAAGGGAAGGGAAGGGAAGGGAAGGGAAGGGAAGGGAAGAGAAGAGAAGAGAAGAGAAGAGAAGAGAAGAGAAGAGAAGAGAAGAGAAGAGAAGAGAAGAGAAGAGAAGAGAAGAGATCTTGTAAGGTGCCATAGAGGAGAAAGCCAAGAGGATGTGAGACCCATATGTCCTCCTGGACCCATGTGACCTGGACCACGTGAAGGGGAAGGTGACAGTCTGCCCGGCAGGGAGCTTTGAAATAGCTAAACCCTGAGTACTTTGTAATCAGGGTTATCTTTTACTCACCAGAGAGAGGCTTGTGCTAACTTGAGATAGCTGCTCCAACTCCTCCTGCTAGTTTGATCAGCTCCGTTAAATGATGTTATTACTGTTAATCATGTCTCTGTATGGATATGTGCAGGTGGGCACAGTGCCTTGGAAGCAAAGGGCCTCTGATCCTCTGTGGCGAGTGTTACAGGCAGTTGTGAGTGCCTGGCTGCTGGAAAACCAGTCCTCTGTAAAAAGCAGTACCTGCTTTTAATCACAAAGTCATCTCTCTAAACACCCTCCCCCAGTAGGCTGTCTCAAGCTTTAGACGTCAGGCCCTGGAAGGTAGCTTTGAAGAGATGATCCGAATTCTCAGGGGAAATGATAGTATCAGCCAGGTCAGGTACCGGGTGCCTTGGGATGTGTTTGTACTCTTTTGGTTCTCACCTTAGGAACTGTAAAGGATGTTTTCTGTCTCTCCAAATATGGAATTCTGACTCAAAGATGTCACTTGACTATTGAGGAGTGAACACAAGATTTGAGCTCAGACCAACAGCTCTCCAAATCCCCATCATCTTTCCTCTTGATCGTTTCTGGATATAGGAGTACCCCAAAGGCCTTCTTTCCTTAGTGATATGTTCGCTTTTCTCTACTTTTAGCAAAGTTCTGGGACCGCTTCTGCTGAGCTGACGGGGTCTCCGCCTCCGCCCACGTCCCCGCAGATCCAGGATCCTGCAACAAGATCCAGTGAGGAACAAGAATTGAGTGCTGGAGGAGTCGGTCATGGAGGCTCGCAGCTAGAGCCAGGGGCAGTGCCGGTGTTGGACTGCAGGAAGAGGCAAGACTCTCAGTCCAGGAGGACCAGGCAAGAGGGAGAAAGTGCTCAGATTGCTCAACACATGGCACCGCAGGCACGATCACAGCAGATACCTGCTGAGCCTCTGCACTTGTCCAGAGCTATGAATCACATGAGGAAGTCCAAGCCAACCAAAAAGGCAAAATGAAGCCTTAGCAACTCTCGGCACCCCCCAGAGTGCTAGCGATGTGACTTGTCCCCCTTTGTTAGGACCATACAGAGCCCGTGCCTTTCGGAGGGCCTCACTCTGGGTCCAGCTCCACGAGGCACAATGAACAGTAACTTCTGCCGAGCTCTGGTGGACCGCGCGCCCCCGGGGGGCATGCAGCTGGGTGTCGTGGCCCCTGCTGGACAGACGCCGCTGGCAGCTACCGAGCCCCTGAGCAACGTACCCTTTCTATTGTACCCAGGCCACTCCGAGCCGCCTTACTACGACGCCTACACCGGGGTGTTCCCCTACGTGCCCTTCCCCGGAGCCTTCGGGGTTTACGACTACCCGTTCGAACCCGCCTTCATCCAGAAGCGCAACGAGCGCGAGCGCCAGCGGGTCAAGTGCGTGAACGAGGGCTACGCGCGCCTCCGCGGCCACCTCCCCGGCGCCCTGACTGAGAAGCGGCTCAGCAAGGTGGAGACTCTGCGCGCTGCCATCCGCTACATCAAGTACTTGCAGGAGCTGCTGAGCGCTGCCCCGGACGGCGCGCCACCTCCCGCCACCTCCCCACCGCCCACTCACGTGGGCCACGGCAACGCGCCGCAGCCCCCTTCCCTGGTGGCCGAGTCCAGTGGATCCTCTTTTTCCTCTTCGCCTTTTTTGGAGTCCGAGGAACCCAGCCTTTGATCTGGCCAGAGGCCTAGACTTGTCCCTCTAGGGAACAGCTTGGGGGCTTCTGGGTCATCTGTGCCAGACAGGACAGTGGTGTTCAAGGTCTGTGATCCCACCTCCATCCACTTGAGCCAGATGTGCGGGCTTGGGGTAGATATGGCTAGATAGGGATCCCAGGAGCTGATGTCTGCGGGGAGGAGCAGAGCCCTGGACAGCTCCTGGACCAGCCTCAGCAGGGCTCTGCTGTCCACCACACCAAGTCCCCTGGAAGTCAGCCACACTTTCTGTTATGTGCCATGCCTAAACCTTCCACAAGATGGCCTTAAATACTAGCGAGGAGCTTGATGGCCTCTAAAGAGCAGGAATTCTGAGGGAGGGACTAGGGAAGTGAAGACAGGTAGCTGCTTGCATTCAGCACCCTGGAGCTGACAGGCTTGGGAGAAGTGTGTGTGTGTGTGTGTGTGTGTGTGTGTGTGTGTGTGTGTGTGTGTGTGTGTGTAAAATGTCGCTGGTGCCCATTGGCTTCCTTGGCAGCGAGTGATCACCTCCCCTCTCCCACCCTTCAGTCTTTTCTAGACTTAACCCCTCCCCCACCCCAAGACTTGTAAGCTTCTAGGGTCCATTGACATTGCGTTTACATCAAGGGCTAAATAAAAAAGGGATTGTTGAATTTTGTGAGTCCTGAATTATTGTCTATGCCCACCCTCCACCTTGCGGTGTTTGCTAGCTCGTGCAGTCACCTAAAATTTCCAGAGAGCTTAGTGTATGCTGAGACTGAGTATGGGAGAGGCCAGGGTTCTAGGGAGAAAGCACAGAGACCTTGTATAGTGAGGGATCAGAGGACCAGGGGCCCTGTGAGAGCAGTGCACATTCAAGGTTGCCTGGGGCCTTTCCCTCTAGTGGGAGAGTGGCTCCATATCTTCCAGGAGAAGGCATTGGGGGTGGGGAGGGGGCGGCAAGGGTGAGAGGGGTCCTGGTCAGATCCTGACAGACACTGAGACTGGCATGAGTGGAGATATGCTGAGCTAGGCCACCACCCAAAACATTCTCTGGACAGAGCCACAGAGCTGGGGTGGGGAGAAACTTAATCTCCATCCAAGGAACCTCTGTGAAGTTTGTGGCTCTACTCCACAGGTTCCTCTCCCTGACCCCCACTGCCCCAGCTGTGAAGCCTTCCTGTCTCCCACTGCCCCTACCCCATCTCAAGCCAAGATATAATAAGTCACCCCTTTACACCCAGTCCTTGCCTCCTCGGGGGCAGA
Organism: Mus minutoides; assembly: GCA_902729485.2. Classification (NCBI taxonomy): domain Eukaryota; kingdom Metazoa; phylum Chordata; class Mammalia; order Rodentia; family Muridae; genus Mus; species Mus minutoides. The sequence goes on along the minus strand of LR750283.1, from coordinate 80,860 downwards.
TGGGGATGTCACCGGCTGGACTGGAAGGAATGACAGCTGCCTGGCCGCAGGAGCCTGGGCTGGGCAGCAGGGGCTAATTTTACTCGCTGGGAGCAGAGAGAGTAATCCTCCCACCCCCACGCCGCCCGGCCCGACCCGTCTGCCTGCCTCAGCAGGATAGGCTCAGTCAGGTCCAGTCCCCGAGGTGGGGGCACTGGGGACACAGGGAGGAGAGGGCAGTGGGCTGGGGGAAGAGAGGGAAAGGAGGGGTGTCAGGGAAAGCCATGGAGCCGCCCTCACCCCAGGACGAGGGCCTGAGGAAGAAACAGCCGAAGAAACCTGTTCCTGAGATTCTGCCGAGGCCCCCGCGGGCCTTGTTCTGCCTCACTCTCCAGAACCCCCTGAGGAAGGCCTGCATCAGCATCGTAGAATGGAAGTATCCTTTCTAGCACCTGGGCAAGATGGAGCAGGGAGGGGGTGGGAGGCAGAGGTGGAAGGTACGGGGTGGTCACAAAGCTCGGACTTTTAGCATCAGGGTGACCCAGGCTCTTGGAAAAGGGGTGAACCTACCCCCAGACCAGCCAAAGGAACCTTTGCGAAAGCAGGAAGGGAGGTCTCTGCCACATGGAAAGGGGCTTCTTGGAGCCTGAGAACTCTCGGTTCATAGGGGACAGCCACCGAGCTATTGAGCATCTTGTGGAGGGCCTGTGTTCTCAGGAGTCTTTCTAAGTGTGTTCAGGTCTCATCATGGGGGTACCACGCAAGGTTTTGAATAAGATAAAAGACAGAGCAGCTCCTGAGGAAATCCTCCACAGAGGGAGAGTGGAGAAAGACTGACAGTCCAGGGACAACTTCCACTGGCTAAAGTCCCAATTACAAATGGAACTGGAGAAATGGATTTGAGGGGAGGCCTGCTCTTATTGGCTCCTGGATGCTGGCGAGCAAACTTGGATGTTTTAGCTCAGAAGTAGTGCCCTGGGGACAACGACCTCAATCTCTCTCTAGGTTTGTCATGGAAATAACAATAATAATATCTGGGTTATTTGTGGGGGGAGTAAGGAGGGGCTGCAGAGAGGAGGCCCATGTTGAGTGGGTTCTGAGAGAGTCAGGAATATTTGAAATATTTTTGACGTGCTCAGGAAGAATGGGATTCCATCAGCTGTTCCTTGGGAGAAAGGAGAATGGGGAGGGAAGGATAAGGGAGCCATGGAGAGACAGCAGGTCTGGGGTCGGGTCTGATCCCCATTGCTACACTGTGCCAGGCCACATCACATCCAGCCCCCTTCCTCCTTGCCCTCTCTGGTGAGAGCAGTTTCCCCTGGCAGGGTCTCCCTTTTCTTGAGCCCACTCTCTTACAGATCTTTTCTGTGCTACCCCTCACCCCCAACTCTCTTCAAAAGCTGAAGCTTCTAGGATGAAAACGGGGTTTTATCCAAATCTGTCTACCTAGCATGCCTTTCGCTCCCCACCCCTCCTATACACCAAGGACTCTGCCTGGTTTTCCCTCCTCACATTTGCTTTCTAAATGACCAGCCAGTCAGGAAGGGTGGCTCTCAGAGTGCCCTCATGAACTAGCTGCTGGGGGGGGGTGGTGGTGGTAGAGTACAGGGTGGGGTGGGGCAGGTATCCTGGGAGTGCAAGCCTGCACATATGAGTGTGTGCACATAGTTCTAAAAATCTGGTTTTCCTCCCATTTCTCCCTCTCCCGGTCCTACTCAGCCTGAACATAACCAAACTCCAACCCTACCCCAGAGCTACTTTGGGGTACAAGCCCCCCGCCACATGACTGTCTTTTAGCATTATAGTGACTGTTCAGACTGGCCTTTAGGAGTTTCATGCCCTCAACCCCACAGATCCCACAGATGGCTCTAGGGCTCTCTCCTTAACCCTGGTTGCAGACCCTTCGAGACCATCATCTTGCTCACCATCTTTGCCAACTGTGTGGCCCTGGCAGTGTACCTGCCCATGCCAGAGGACGACAACAACACTCTGAACCTCGGCCTGGTAAGCAAGCCTTCCCACCCTTCCTCTCAAGCTCTGTGGCTCCAGCCTGGGAGTCACCCTGCACTTGGTTTCTGTGGGAGACGCTCCTACCGTGGCTCCCTCATGGCGTAGACTGACATCTTCACTGCTGAGCTACTGAGTGGCCCCGACGCTTCCCAGACTAAACGTGTTCAGCCCAATTCCATGATACCTGTCAGACAACATTCACATCGCCAAGCACCCAACAGGTGCAAACTCATGGCGCTTTCCCAAGAACTCCCAGAAGTGGTACCAAGAAAGATGTGGAAGGCTGGGCTTCAGCGAGGTGAACCAGGGGTGCTGAGCACGAACCTCCTTCCCTGGAAAGACTCCAGAAGGTTGCCTACACTGAGCTGCTAGGGGCATATGATATAGAAATCTGTAGAAAGGATATTACAGGCCTACAGTGCCACTCTCTGCTGCCCCATTCACTAGCAACACAGCAAATTCTGCAGTGAGTGGTTTTTATCTTTGAATTATTAAATCTTTACAATGATCTCCATGGTATAATATTAGGTTTCTGAAAAGAAATAGATAAATGATAGATGAGATAGATAGATGGATAGATAGATAGATAGATAGATAATAGTGAGATAGATAGATAAAAATAAAACAGAACCCTTGAGGTTTGGAATCTAGGTACATCATGCAGGGTAGCACCCATATAAGCTTCCAACAGGGCCTCATACCCTGGTCTTCCTGGCCAGGCCTCATACCCTGGTCTTCCTGGCCAGGCCTCATACCCTGGTCTTCCTGGCCAGGCCTCATACCCTGGTCTTCCTGGCCAGGCCTCATACCCTGGCCTTACTGTCTTTGGAACTTGCTCTTATGCACATTTAAAAAACATTTTTATTTATTCTTTGTATACATGTGTGACCCTGAGTGGGTACTTATAATGTCCTCAGAGGCTAGAAGATGCTATTGGATTCCCAGGAGCTGGAGTTAAAGGCAGTTATGAGTTTCCCAATGTGGGTGCTGGGAACTGAACTCAGGTCCTTTGCAAGCACAGTACTCACTCTTAACCACTGTGCCACCTCTCCAGCCCCTGAATCTTGCCTTTCTGTTAGATGTATCCACAGGGTGGCACACTTCTAGAGAAGTCTACTAAGAGACAAAGAGCTGACAGGGGATATGACTCAAGGGTGAGATACTTGCTCAGTATCCAGGAGGCCTCAGCTACCTCTCTACTAACACACACACACACACACACACACACACACACACACACACACACACACACACACACCAGGACAGTTCAATGGAGTCCCATACTCCAGGGCTTTTCTCTGCACTGAAACTACAGAGTTTGGAGAGAGGCAGCCCATCTGCATATATCCAGGGCCAGAGTGCCTCTCTCTGCCTCTTCTCAGGCTGGTTTCCATGGCAATCTATTCTGAATTGGGGAGAAGCTGGGTGCTAAATGTGTGCTTGCTGGAAATGGAAATAAGCGAGTTCCTGGAATGGAAGGGGAGTGGGACTCAACGAAGGCAGGGCAGTGCAGCTTCTGCTGCCAGAGATGCTGCTGTGTACCACTGGGGCCTTCTACAAAAGGAGCTCACCTACCCGTGTCCATGGACTGAGGGAGAACTCTCGGCCACCCCGTGCTTCATGACTTCATAATTTGATTCCATGTGCACTTTAAGAAACTGAATGCTTAGCTGGGCGTGGTGGCGCACGCCTTTAATCCCAGCACTTGGGAGGCAGAGGCAGGCAGATTTCTGAGTTCGAGGCCAGCCTGGTCTACAGAGTGAGTTCCAGGACAGCCAGGGCTACACAGAGAAACCCTGTCTCAAAAAACCAAACCAAAAAAAAAAAAAAAAAAAAAAAAAGAAACCGAATGCTTTTGTTAGTGTGTGCTTATGATCTTAGCCCTGGGAAGATGGAGACAAAAGGGTCCCCAGGGCTCACTGTCCAGCTTTCCCAATGGAATCAGTGAACCCTAGTTCCTAGTGAAAGACTCTAGCTCAAAAAACAAGGTGGACAGCTCCTGGGGAATGATACCTCCCCAGGTTGTCCTCTGCCTCCACATGCGTGTACACACATGTACACATGCACCTACACTTGCATGAACATGTATGTACCCACATGAGCACACATGTGTGTGCATGAACACACACACACACACACACACACACACACCTACCCCCCCACACACACACAGAGTTGACTATTTTGCAAGAAGCTGCCTGCTCTTAAGAACATCAAATCACACCTTAGTGGTTATATTATCTTCCAACTTGAAAACAGAATGGTTTACTGCATAGTACTGTGGTGTTTCCCTTTAGTCTGTGGCCTGGAGCTGCAGAGCTTCAGTCAAACCTGAAGCTCAGAGACATACTATAGTGAGTGCCCTAGATGAGGGCAAGCTGGCCAGCATCACCAGGCAAGTCAGTACTCCAGGACAGACTAACCACCTGGGAAGAACTATAACTCTCTATTGTGAAGTCCCAAGAGAAGAGGACACACTCAGGGTCAGAGGCTGCTTTTGCCTAAGGCTCCCTCAGCATCCTGAGGCCTTCTCAGCATCCCGAGGTCCCCTAAGCATCCTGGGGCCCCCCTCAGCACCACTTTTCCGTCACAATTCATCTCCCCAGCACCCAGAAGAGCAGAGACAGAACAGAAGGAAAGTGTATTAAGCATTTATCTCTCCTTTATCCTTATGGTTACTTTGGGCCTACAGAAAGTTGGCAATGTTCCAGTTGTCTACAACACTCATCTTTTAAAGGGGGGAGACTTTAGGATGAAATCTCAATTAGTTTCTTATTAATTTTATAAATATATATTCAGTGCCTGGAAATACTCCCCAGATGTCATTGTGAACCAAGAGAACAGTTCCCATCTTCACAGGGCTCAGTTAATTAAGCCAATTAAACAACTAATTACAATTTAACCAGTTAAACGTGTATTTAAAAATGAAATGAGCAACATGTGAGGTCTGATGAAGAGAATGTAAACTAGTCTTGGGGTCAGAGAGGCTCTCCGAAAGTTAAAATATTTAACCCAAGGCCTGAAGGATGCAGGCAGGACCAGCCAGCCTTGTGGCTATGTATCTATGCCAGCCCTTGGAATGTGTGCTCTGGGTCATGACACTGAAATTTTCTTTTCATCTTTGAATTGTGTTTTGTAATTGGAGTCCCCTGGGACAGTGATGCTGGCAACTTGGATATTGGACCCCCTATTGAATTCTGCCACCTTCTGACTCTAAGCACAGGCACTTAGATTCTCCCCTCCCTGGGAGCCTGGGCTCCCTGACAGAACCTGGGAGTGGGAAGGATGGTATAAATGGCCCCACCTTGGTCTGGCCCTGCCATAGCCCACACAATGGGCTGCTCTGCAGAGCTGAGAGTCTAAGGCGCAGCCCCCATTTGGGGACACTGGAGTGGAGGGCTAGATGCCCTTCGGCTTTGCTTGTTCACCATGGTTGTTTGCAGTAGCAGGTTTATGTGATGGAAACGTACCTGGCTCCCCTTTTTCATATCTAGCTGGGCCACAGGATGGTGACTGTTGGTGGTGAGGATAGTAGAAGAGACATTAGCAGAAGGTCTGACCTTACCCATACAATAGTCCAATGACAGGTAATGACATAGCCATGGCCATTAAAGATGATGTATAAAAAGATAAATAGATTCTGTTTTGTTTTAGCAACTTTATGAGTGGGGGTTTCCTACTTTTTGAAAAACAACAACAACAACACCATCTTTCATATCTTCCTTTTTCACATGAATGGAGTCCCAACCTCTGTTCTCACTCCCAGTGATACCCCAGGTGCTTGCTGAGGGGGGAGGGGAGGGGTGGGAGTTATGCCTTTTCCTGGTACTACAGAAAGGCTCAGCAGAAAGAGGGTTTGGGTTGAAGGAGCTACATGGGCAAAGGGGTTTTGCATTTTTAAAAATGTATTTATTTATTTTTCCATGTGGAAATGGTTGTGAGCAGCCATGTGGATCCTGGGAATTGAACCCAGGCCCTCTAGAAGGATAGCTAGTGCTGTTAACTGTTGAGCCATTCCCTCCACCCCACCAGGGTAGTATTTTCAAAAGCCTTTCAGACCCTCATGTGGGGTGGGATGAGGTCTAGGAAAGGCACACAACGCTGCCCCTGCAGGAACTGAAACAGGCCTTGGGGATAGAGACGGATAAGAGGGTGGCCTTGAGAAAGATTTATGAAGTGGACCAGATGGGACTTGCTGACTACTGAAGGTGACTCACTGAAAGGGGGCTGTAGAGACAGGGCTCAGGGAAGGCAAAAAATGGCGCTGGGATTTCAGAACAGGGGACAGACAGGTGGTAGTATCACTCAGAAAGGCAGCTTGGGGAGTAAGGTAAATTCAAAAGCAACCATTTGGGTTACAGGTGCCTGTGTCTACACACCTTGGACAATTGGTTTTGCAGGGTGGAGTATTTGGTGACAAAGGTGTCCTGCTGTGGCATGTGCCAGACCGGCTAGGATGTAGAGCAGGAAAAAATGGCTTCCTGTTAGCACCTTGCACAAGCCAAGTCTGAGTGTTGTACCATGGCTATGAGTGAGTGCCCTGGTACTTTACTGAGAGGATGGGCTTCCACAGGCTGTCTCCTCCAAATCCTCTCTGACTTTCTCTCTCTTCTCTAGCATTCCATGAGAGTACCAGACCTGTATTTGGGCCTGGAGTATCCTTCTGGTTCTGCCTATTGTATATTAGCAGGGAAGCCACAGATCCTTCCCAAACAGAAGAGGAAACTGAGGCCCAGACAGGGCACGGAGTTATGGGAATACACAATAGGCAAGGGGTAGCACATGGAGATGCGCTCTTGGACATACTGTATAATCTCCACGTTCCCCAGTAGCCTTGTTTGTGGTGGAATAACCTGGCATACTTGAGAGAGGCTTCTGTGTGGATGGAGATCTGGGCTGTAGCACCTTGTACATCACCATTAGTTGCTGCATGTTGAAGGTCTCCATGTTCCTCAGAATGAGTGACTCAGCCAGGCAGGCTCTGGCCACTAGATCTTTAGGTTATTCTAGAATCCAAGGATATAATCCGCAGTGGCTGTGCCAAATGATTTTGCAGATTAAAAAAAAAAAAAACAACCTTCCTTCTGTTGAGAGAATGTAGTTCAATGATAATAGGCTTGATTAGTACCCATAAGGTCCTAGGTTCAACCCCTGGTAATGGGGGAAATAAATCTATACCTGTTCACTTTAGCCCTTCATCTCTCTTTGTCACCCCAGTGTGTCCGACCAGCCTTCTTAGTTCCCCATCATCACCATGGGCAACAGCAACACTGAGTGTTTTTTGAGAGCTCCATTCTATCCAGTGTGTCTGACCAGACTTCCTCATGGGCGACAGTAACACTGAGTGTTTGTGGAAGGCTCCATTTCTATACAGTGTAGTGCATATGCTTCCCAGTTAGCAGCACCTCAGTTAGATGCAAAGAGGCTAAATCACTGCCTGGTCCAACTGGCTCTGGACCATGCCTGTGTCCGTTGCAGACCAGTCAGCCCTGGAAGAGAGAGGGCAGGGCAGGAAGCAATCAGAGCTCTGGCCTCTCACTGTAATCCTGCTTCTCCTGACTGTGAAACTGTTGCTCAGGACAGAGAAGATGCTCGGAGTGTCCGATCTAACCTCCGGGACTGACTTACCAGGAGAGAACCTTGCTATGGGGAATGGGGCTATGGCTGGTGCAGTTCCAAACTCTCCTGTCTTGCCCCAAATCCAAACTTTGAAAGGGGTCTGCCCCTGGCCCGGCTTCAAAGACACTTTTCAAGAGGGCCATGGCTGTATTTTTGGCCGACTTAAGGGACCCATGAGAACCATGCATGATGATCAGAGTCCCTAATTACCAATTATAAACAGATTGCTTTTGCTATAATCTCTTCTTTCAAAGCAATCTCAGGTCAAAGTATGATGTTCACAGAGTGAGCCTTAACTGATTGAGAAAGAGCATGTGTCAGCGATGAATCCACTCATGTAAATAAACAGGAGGGTGAGGCTGGTTCACAGAGAACTGGAAGGAAAGGATTAATGAAGGACACAATAGGACTGGTGGTATATACACAGCCTATTGGCAAGAAAGCTAACCCCAGGGGCTATGTCTCTACATAGCCCATATCTCAGGACCCCACAGTGGGAATGAAACACAGGAATGCCCCTCAAGGCAGTGGTTTCCAAAGGAGGAACAAAACTAGTGTTCCTGCCCATCAAGGGACATTTTCAATGTCTAGAACCATAGAGTAGAGAAACAGACACATATACGGGTATATTCGTTTGCATGGGTATATATACATAAAGGTATATACGTTTGCATGGGTATATACGTATGGGTATATACATTTGCATGGGTATATACGTACGGGTATATAAGTTTGCATGGTACAGGATAGTCGTAATCATCTGACCCCACTGCCAGTTAGGGCTGAGATTGAGAGATCCTGCCTTAGACAGTTAAATAACTTCTAAAATATTCCATTGTGGGTCTGACCAGATGGCTCAGTGAGTAGGGGTGTCTGCTGCCAGGCCTGCTGCCCCATGTTAGATGGCCAGGACCCATCCACATGGTGAAAGGAGACAATCAATTCCCACAAGTTATCCTCTGGCTTCTACACTCATACAATGGCACAGTCACCCTCCCCCAATAACTAACTAACTAGATAACAACTAACTAACTAGATAACAACTAACTAACAAAATAATAAGCGTTAAGAATTAGTAAAATCCCACCTTGACATTACAACGGCCTGGCGCCCTGCTTCTAAGTTCTGGATGTGTTTCCTAGCTGTCACAGGAGATACTGCCTCTCCTACATGGGCACTGTGAGTTACTCTCCAGACTGCCACCCGTTCAGTCCCTTCTCTGCTGCAGAGCAGCCGACCCTAAGCCATCACAGGACACTCCAGGCCTCTGCCACATTCCTGGGGTTCAGGTTGCCACCCAGCCTCCTCTGCAGGCTAGAGGCTAAGCCTCTGGCAGCCAGGGTAGTTGTCTTTTTATAGGGCCCCAAATGTCCCGCTGATGCCTGCAACCAGTGGCCCGCTCTGCTTCACCACCTGGGGAGGCTAGGCCTTCATCAGGGCTCTGCTCTGGCCTCGCTTTCAAAGGGTCAGAACCAGGTTGTTCTAGAACAATCTGAGGATCTAGTGACCAGGTCACCCACTCAGAGGAACAAAGGGATCTTCAGCAGCAAGCTCCTGATGTTGATGTACAAGAGAGCTCCCAATAAGGAACAATGACAATAAAACAGATTCCTGGAGTTTGCCCCACCCAGAGCTTACCCTCTCTCCACAGTAAGGGCTCAGGTCTCTCTCTGGAAACTCTGTTCCCTGCCAAATCTGTCTCCTTCCCACCAGTGCAGCAGATGGGACTGAACAATAAAGCCTTGGGCGAGTCCCTGGTATGTGCTACACTCTGCAGCCTTTCTGGGGACACCAGGGGAAACCAAAGAGCTTTCAAGACAGACAAGCCTGCACCTTTGTTAGCACATCCCCAAACTCAGTCTCCATTGCCCCTCCTGTGAGCAGGGGCAGGTGCCTCCCCTTTCAGAACTGTTAGGTGCTGTGAAGTGACCTCACACACAGCCTGGTACATAGGTATTGTGCAATGAGTCCATTCCTTCCTTTGCCCTTCCAGCCCTGATAACTCTCAGCCAAAGTCATACCTTGCCCAGGCCTGCAGGGACAATGTACAGTTGTGGGCAGGATCCAACAAATGCATGCATGTGTCTCTCCCTCTCCACTGCGGCACCGTGGCTGGGACTGTTGGGTCCCCACTTAGACTCTCTGCACATGTTTCGGTTCTGCCACTTGGCTGTGTGATTCTAGAAAGTAGCACTTTGCCCTCTGTGCTTTGGCTTACTCATAAGCAGTGTGTGAGGGCGCTTACTGTACAGGGCTTCCATTACTGAAGATCTGTGGTGTGTGTGTGTGTGTGTGTGTGTGTGTGTGTGTGCGTGTGTGTATGCATGTATGTATGTGTGTGTATGCGTGTGTATGTGTGTATGTATGCGTGTGTATGTGTGTATATGTGTGTGTATGTGTTTGTATGTGTGTGTATGTGTGTGTATGTATGTGTGCATATGTGTGTATATGTGTGTATGTATGTTTGTATGTGTGTATGTGTGTTCGTGTGTGTATGTATGTGTATTTGTGTGTGTATGTATGTGTGTATGTGTATTTATTTGTGTGTGTGTGTGTGTGTGTGTGTGTGTGTGTGTTTGTGGTTAGAACAGGTCCTGGCATGTGAGTGCTGCTTAACAGGCTCTGTTGTTATTCTCTTTATCACCCAAGACAGCCTGGTCCTCAGCCCTTCTAGTTAGGCCTGCTGCTTCCCTGCCATGCCGCCCCCACCCCCACCCTCATCATTCAGCCCAGAGTTCATAGCTACATGGTCCCAACATGTTTGCCAACTTGACTTGAAGAAACTAGTGTGGAGGAGGATGAAGACCCACCCTCCCATGTAGACTGACATGAGTGACCCATTCAGGTCATGGCCATTTGAGCAAGGGTTCATCCAGATAAATATAGCAACTTCCCTCATCTTTCAACTGGTCATTGTCCATAGCCTCCAGAATAAGGAGTGAGGGAGACTCCAGGACCAGAGATACCAGTGGACAGGGTGACCGAGCAGCAGCCCAGCAGGCTGGCTCACCAGAGAAGTCTTAGCAAGGGACAGGAGTGAGACAAGAGCCCAGGTCCCCTGCAGAACCTCTCTTTGTTTCTTTTCTTCCTGGGGGGATGGGGGAGGCAAGAATATATCTTGCTTCTCTCATATAGGAAACAGGAAATATGGCGACTGCATCAGGACCCAGCCCCAGTTCACACTGTCTTCTTTCCCTGTGAGCTCGTTTGGGAACCTCCATTTGAGTTCTGAGCCCACTCCACGCCTCCCCTGAGCCTGGAGCACAGAAAGCACTGGCTGCAATTGTTCTTGGTGACTGTGACCTCCCCTTCCTCTAACCCCCTGTCTGTTCCAATGCTAAGGTCACAGGGGTCATGGACACTCGCTACGCTTATTGGGGCAGGAACCAGATCAAAACTGAATGGACCCCACTTTCAGGAGCCTTCAGACCTTTGCCTTTGTGAACCCCACTCTATTGACCTCTCATCCTGGGGTGAATCTCCAACCATAAGAAACCAATGCACAGTACCATGCCACAGACATCTCCAACAATAAGCCACACCTGATGCCTGCTCCTAAAAGCAGGAAAGGGTGTAGCCAGGAGACAGGCAGCCATTACCATTATAGAAGTGTCTTGTGTTGTTCCCACCAGGCCTGCCCCCAAGTACTAGCTTGGAGAACCCAGGTGTAAAGGGATGTGTGGGGACACCCAGCTGCCCCCTGCTGGCCCCTCAGCCTAAGTTCTACCTGGCTCCAAATTCCCATGAGATAATTTCTTTGGCCTCCCTGAAGGAATCAGGCCCCACTGAGTGAACCCTGTGAGTCTAGCACCTCTGGCTCCTATAAGCTTCCTGTTGGTGCAGATACTGTGCCTGCTTCCTAAGGAGGGAGCCCTCTCCAACTGATGCTGCATCTTAGCATCTCCCCAGAAGCTCCACTGGGCTCTGTCAACTCCAGAACCCTTCATGGAGGACACAGAAGACCCTCAGACAGGAGGGCAGACCAGACTGTGGTACTTCAAGTGAGGCAAGGGAAGGAGAGATGGGGATAGCTGGCCATGTGGCCCAGATAAGGAGACTATCCTGGGCAAGTCCCTTTGCAGAGGAGTCTGGCCGGCTGCCATCATCTTCCCTCAAAGCCCCAGGCATGCCTGGGTAGGAGTCACTGGGAGAATGGGGATAGAGGCAGTGCAAATGATGTCATCAAGAACCTTGCTCTTTCTGACCAGGACTTTGGGAATGTATGGCTCTAGCATAGCATGGTACAGATTCAAGGCCTGTGCTCAGATTTACATAGCAAGTGCATCCCCGAAAGCTCCGATAGAGGCCTCTCTGTGGGAAGACAGGACCCTCTTGCCTTTGGTACCTGGTGATGGAACCATTCAGGTTTCTACCTCACAAGCAGCTTCCTAGTCTTTTTAAGAGCTCAGGAAGGCAGGAAGGCCAAGAATCTGACCCAGAGTCAAAGACTATCTCCCCTAGTCTGGTATCAAAGCCCGTTTGTTGCTTATGACTTCCAGTCAGCTCTGCTGTGTGACGTCACAGAGGTCATCTGCTCGCAGTTAGAAGCTGAGCATGGTCATGGGCTTCTCACAAAGCTTCCTCAAAGCCCGTTGAGCTCATCTTGCCTCAGTGGTAGCAGCCATCTGCAGGCCACCCAAGCCATACTTTTGTCTCTTAGGCAGAAGGGCCTCAAACTGTCCAAAACCACACTTGGCAGGCACCTTTCCAGATGCAGGTGACACCGCAGGGAGCAAAGAGCCCTATAGTCATGTCAGGGGACAGTTAAGTGGATAAGCAGGTGGTTGGTAAATTAAGTCTTGAAGTCTGCTAAAAACCAAACCAAACCAAACCAAACCAAAGTGATGTGTCATCAGATAGGAGCTAGGAAGTAGGGATGGTAACCCAGAAGGAATCAATCACAAGCTGGGGCCAGACAGAAAGAAGTCAGGAGCAGCAATCCACAAAGAAGGAACAGCAAGGGTCTAAGCCCCGAGCCAAAATTTCTTTCAACTGGTTATGAGGGGGGCGGGGGAAGCTAGCCCCAGTAGCCGGTAGGAGTATACAGTCTTCAAATGTTACCTTTCCTGGTTCCTAGAACTCACTCTGAGAAGCCCCTCTTACGAGGAACCCTAGCATCTTACCCAAATCCTGATCCTAACGGGCAATGGTCCCTCTCACCTGTTCTTAGGGCCAAAGACACTTGACCTCGTACAGTCAGTAGGCAGAGGAAGATGACATGGACCCTAGGAGGCTGCAATTCAGCAGAGGCACTGGAAAGCAAATAAGGTCACAGGCAATACAGAGGACACCTCAGGCAGATTCTCCTGGGAGGCAGTCAGAGAAATGACAGGATCATAGGTAAGCGAAGGCTCAGTATGTAAGTAATGCAGAAAATCATCCCACTTGGCAGGTCAGGGTCCTGAGGGACAATGTGAGGCCAGCAAGTCAAGGCCAGAGGGGTCGTTTGTAAGGGACCACCTACTCTATGGTTTTACCTGATAGACTACATTGCTGTTGATGACCAGGAGTAGTTGAAGTGGCCAGGGTAGAGTGGGTAATTATTATTAAGCTTGAGACTAAACCCCTGGGCAGGGACTGGCTGGGATCCTGTAATCAAAGTCACAGTCTCTCTAAAGCATTTCCATCCTTGTGTGTGGGAGAGCCTGCTGTCAATCACAGAAGGCAGGAGACACATGGTGTACATTCTAACTGGCTGTCTCCTTACTCAAGCTCCTCTAGGAACCTCAGTTTTCTTGTGTGTAAAACTGAGCTAATTTAGCGGTGGTTAAGAACACTGGCTGTTCTTCCAGAGGACCCCAGTTCAATACCTAGCACTCACATCGTGACTTACAAGCACCTATAACTCCAGTTCCAGAGGATGCAATGCCCTCCTCTGGCCTCAGTGGACACTGTACACACACATGCACAAACACACAAACACACACACACACACACACACACACACACACACACACACACACGCAGGTTAGACATCCTTACATGTAAAATAAAATAAAAAATTATAAAACTGATATGAAGAGAGCATGGAAGCAGGCAAGTGTCTGCAGATCAGGGAGAGTGAGCAGGCTGCTCCACAGGCAGAAGCAGCTCCAACTGAGATGAGATGGATGAATCAGGCGTGAGTAACAGAAATGTCTGGATCTGGTGGGACCCAAGGTCGGAAAGATCCTGCCTTGAGTAAAGAGACACTATTGGCCAAGGCACAGACATCGGAGGAGGAGCCAGTTCAAGGGAAAGAGAGGTCCAGGCTTGAACATGTTGAGTTCCTGATTGAATAGAACAGTGCTCTGATGTGCTAGTCACTGATGTTGCCCCATCCAGGAGCTCTGTGAAGACCAAGAAAGGACCATGGATGCCATGGTGCAAGCAGTTAAGACCCCTCCCCAAAGAGCCAGGCATGTAGAAGACCTGTGAGCTGTGGGACTCCTCCTCTTACAGGATGCCACTTAATTCTCAGGACAGCTCTTGGAGGTGGGGGGACAATTATATCAGTTTTATAATTTTTTATTTTATTTTACATGTAAGGATGTCTAACCTGCATGTGTGTGTGTGTGTGTGTGTGTGTGTGTGTGTGTGTGTGTTTGTGTGTTTGTGCATGTGTGTGTACAGTGTCCACTGAGGCCAGAGGAGGGCATTGCATCCTCTGGAACTGGAGTTATAGGTGCTTGTAAGCCACGATGTGAGTGCTAGGTATTGAACTGGGGTCCTCTGGAAGAACAGCCAGTGTTCTTAACCACCGCTAAATTAGCTCAGTTTTACACACAAGAAAACTGAGGTTCCTAGAGGAACTTGAGTAAGGAGACAGCCAGTTAGAATGTACACCATGTGTCTCCTGCCTTCTGTGATTGACAGCAGGCTCTCCCACACACAATGATGGAAATGCTTTAGAGAGACTGTGACTTTGATTACAGGATCCCAGCCAGTCCCTGCCCAGGGGTTTAGTCTCAAGCTTAATAATAATTACCTGGGGACTGAATAGCCCTTGTTCCTCTGTGGGCCTCTAGAGAGGCGTGGGGCCAGCACAATGTAATACTGATAACACTGTCCCTATAGAGCAAGAACGGAAATACCCCTGTTCCATGTCTACACAGCGAAGGTCATGTGTGCACTCCAGAATTAGGTTGCAGAATGGTAAATAGAGAGAGTTGGGTCTTGGAGCTGATGGGCTATGAATCCCAAGTGACTCCACCTGAGGTCCACAGCCCTTACAAGCTTGCTCTGTGGCCAAGAGATCAACAGACAGACAGGAGCAGGTGCAGGCAGCTCTCTGGTATACATGGCCAGTCGCCCAGCCTATGAACACCACAACTATTTTGAGTCCTGTTTTTCCTTCCCTCAACAAAACTCCTGTCTGTCCCCTGGGGGTTGAATCAGCCTGAAAATTTACATGCTGACTTAACTTCCCTCTCCTTACATGTGCCTTCCCCATGAAGGATGGGACTGATTCTTAGATGCTTACTACACAGAGAGAAGATCACCCAGATGATTTTCAGGGGACCCTCCACAATGTCTTCACCCCATTTCTCTCAGTGGGGATGATAGACACACTGCCCCTGGCAACTCTCTTGTATAAAGGCAAGATTTGTCCCACAATCCCCCGACAACCATGATGCTCAACCTGGGCCCTAGCAACAGCCCTGTTAATGGAATAGTATGGAGGTGCCTTCCAATTGTACACTATATTTTTGGAAGGAGAAAGCTTTGAGATTACAAACTGAGGAGCAGCTGGGGGAAAAGATGAAAAAGAACAGGTCTAGCTCATATATGCCTCTGTTTCTCCTTCCAAGTCATTCCTGGGGTGGCCAGGTTCCCCATCTGGCTGTGTCCACAATTAAGGATCCTGAATCATAATAAAAGGGGTCCCTGAGGAGCTCCTGGAGAGGCCCTCCCTAGTCCTAAGGTGCTTGACTGGGAATGGGTACTGGTGGGTGATGGTTATAAGGCTGGTGAGCTGTGGGTACAAACCCCTTCTTGTTAAAAAAAAAAAAACAAAAACAACTTTATATGCACTAGTTAAACCTTCTGCTGCCAGGGTACAGCTCTGATACTTCATCAGGGGGCTAGAACTGCGTAAGGAGCCTGGAGAACCAGGGCCATTGGAGGCTACTGGGGGCTATTGGAGGCTGCAAGAGAAGCCATTTGAGCCCGGAGCCCAGCCAGGAGGGAACTGTTTTCTCAGTTAGAAATAGCTCTTGCCTGGGCCCTGAGTAGGGGAAGGGTGACCTGGACAGGCTCAGGGTGACCCAGAGGATCAGGCTACAGAGCAGGGTATGGAAGACTCGGCAAGGCCATCTTCAGGGTGAGGCTGAAACTTTGGCTATTCACCAACACTCACCCTCTTACACGGGGTACTCCGTTTTCTCATCCCCCCCACCCCCAGTGGGATGTGGCTGCCTGTAGTCAGCTGTAGTGGATGTGAAAAGGGAAATACCAGGAAAATAAACAAGTGCAAAGGACCCTGATTATCAAGGGAGGGTCATTTGGGGCGCTAAGTCCACCGTACTTTCTATCTTTAGTCCATTGGATGGTGGAAGAGAGAAAATATTCATACTGGAAGCCATCTGGGATCTGTCTTAGTTGAGTTTCTATTGCTGTGAGAAAACACTAGCCCCAAGAGGGACTTGGAGAAGAAAGGGTTTCTCTTTCATCTTACAACTGTCAGATCACACTCCATCACTGAAGGAAGTCAACGAAGGGGCTTCGAGTGGGATCCTGGAGGCAGGAAGCCATGGAGGACACTGTTTCTTGGCTTCCTCATGGCTTGCTCAGCCTACTGTCTGACCCATCTCAGCCCCACCTGCTCGCAGCTGGCACCACCCACAGTGGGCTGGGCCCTCCCACATTCATCAAGAAAATGCCTGATAAGACTGGCCAGTCTGTCAGGCATTTTCTTAACTGAGAGTCCCTTTCCTCAGACAATTCTAGCTTGTGTCAAGTAGCTAGCATAGGATCATCCATTCATTCATCCAGTTCAGGGTCCTGGAAGCTGGGGAGCAAGGGAGAGAATGAGCAGAAATTCCACCCTGTTATGGAATTTATATTCTGGTGAGAAGAGAGTTAAAGAACACAATAGAAGAATATATGTGGCGCTTTAGCCATATGTCAAGGCAACGTGAAGCTCAGAAGAATTGAAAGTTGGAAGTGACTTAAACTGCACTTGGTTGCCAGGGAAGACATCATTAAGGGGACAGGTTATGTATGGGTAAATTGTTGAAGGGAGTAGGGAGCTGTCAGGATGGGGGAGCATCTAGGAGTGGCAGAAGCTGGTGGCTGGAGGACAGAGCAAGGGACCACTAAGAATGGGCAGCAGGAAGGTGTGACCATGTTTGTCCCCACCTTCTCCCCACCAGGAGAAACTGGAGTACTTCTTCCTCATCGTCTTCTCCATCGAAGCCGCCATGAAGATCATAGCCTATGGCTTCCTATTCCATCAGGATGCGTACCTGCGCAGTGGCTGGAACGTGCTGGACTTCATCATTGTCTTTCTGGGGTAAGAGCTGGCTGGGGGTTGGGGACCAGAATCAGATTTGCCCTGAGGACTCTGCCCACAGGCACTACCAGCAGCCCAGAGGCAAGATGAGACCTCAGGGTTGTGCTAATCATCCTGGGCTGTGGTCAATGTTGGTGGGAAATGAACCAGTGACCCCAGTACCTACCTGCAGGTCACAAATCGCATCACCACCCAGACACCGTAAGTTCCCTCATCTTCCCTTCGCCACATGCACGAGGACATGTGAATGGCTCCAGTGGTCACCGCTGCCACTTGTACATTGGTTCCACAGACTTAGACTGTATACACAAATGTGGACATCTAGTAACCTGCGTTAGTGAGCTAGGATGCCATAGACTCTGCAAGCAGGAGGCTTACACAATGGAGATTTGTTGCAGATGTCCAAAAGCTACAAATCTATTGTTTGCAGGCCTGACTTCTCCAGGTCTCTCCTCTTGGCTGTACATGGCCACCTTCTCACTGTATCTTTATGTAGTCTGTTTATGAGCATGCACCCTTATGTCTCTTTGTACATCCAGATTTCCCTTATAATAAGTATACTCAGCAAATTGGATCACAGCCCATCTTGATAATCTCATTTTAATAGCCCTATGTCCAGGGTTACATTCTGAGTTACTGGGTGTCAGAATTTCAGGAAATGAATTTTTTGGTAGCCTACAACATTTTTGTCTTATTAATCAATACCTAATTATAACAGCTGCATGTATTGAGGACTTACTATGTGTTTCACATATAACATTCTTTAACAACTCTTCCATTGCCTCCATCTCACAGATGGAGACACTAAGATACAGAGAACTAAGAGCCTTGCCCAGCATCACACACTGAGCAGGATGCAAACTGAAGCATCCTTGGCGCCAAAGACTTCACAGTTAACCATTAACTACACTGTCCTTCAGCCCAATGACATCATGTTGGTTATCTGCTGGTCCTCCAGCGCTCCTCTCACCAAAGCAGGGAAAACTGAAGCATTCTCAGACTCAGGTCCTTGTGAAGTGCTCTGGTTGGAAACCATGCAGATGAAAAGAGCATCAGAGAGCAGCATCATGGTTTCACAGAGCGCCATTGTTCTGCAATGAGCTCGGGGTCATTGAAGATGTTCCTAGGAGAGAATTGAATGGGCTTCGAAGCTCTAAGGTGGGGGGGGGGGGAGGGCAGCAGCACATCTGATGTTGGGAGGAAGGCAAGTCCTTGAGAGAGCCTAGCAGAGTCTCCCTCTGTCCTCCTCCCCTCTCACCCCTGCTCCTACCTGGGTCACCAAATGAGTTAGGGGCCATCCTGCAGCTTCCTGTTAGGCACTCTGACTTCGGGGGCATGGCGTGCTTGCATCTCAACCTGAAGCCTCCCTTTCCGTTCTTAGTACCATTCATTCATCACCGATAGCTCAAAGCTGAACTTGGCCTCAGAAACCTGGGTTGAATAAAATTCTTTAGCACTGACAGTTGAGAGAACTACAATTGCTCCCTACCCTCTTGTCCTTTATATGGTGGAACACAAGGTCCCAGAGCTCTGGGATTCTGGCTCATCCGACAGCTTCTCCCTCTTCTCTGCCTCTTTCCCCCTCCAGGGTCTTCACTGTGATTCTGGAACAAGTTAATATCATTCAAACCAACACGGCCCCCATGAGCAGCAAAGGAGCCGGCTTGGACGTGAAGGCCCTGCGAGCTTTCCGCGTGCTCAGACCCCTGCGGCTGGTGTCGGGGGTGCCCAGTGGGTGACAGTGTCTCTTCTCCCAAGCCCTCCTCTGCCCCTTCTGACATGGGTGTCCAACTTTTTATGGGGGAAAGGCCATGAGACAGTGAAGGCGAATGACTCTTGCCCCCACCTCCTTGCTGTTTGTTGCAGGTCTTCAGGTGGTCCTCAACTCCATCTTCAAGGCCATGCTCCCCCTGTTCCACATTGCCCTGCTTGTCCTCTTCATGGTCATCATCTATGCCATCATTGGGTTGGAGCTCTTCAAAGGCAAGATGCATAAGACTTGCTACTTCATCGGGACAGGTGAGCTATGTAGGCTATGGAGGAGTAGAGGCCCCTGTTCAACTCTGAATGGGGCCGCCATAGCTAGTGAAGAAACTCGGGGTCAAAGCCAGCTCCCCTCCCCACTAATGCACCTTGGAGATCTCCTGGACTCATGAGAGTGGAAGTAAAGACAGCTCCACCAGGATCAGGGATGAGAGGCTGGTCTTGGGCTCAGCTTGCTCCACCCCACCTATACAGTTCATTCCGTATGTTCCAGGCTCCCTGGGTCAGGTGTGGATTGAAGCATAGGCCTGGGATGAGCCTGGATTTGTCTTCATACTTTTCTGTGGCCATAGTTGACTTTGGTCAGAACTGTCTCTCAATTCCGGCCTGCAGGATGATATGTGCTGAATGAGCCTCAGAGGGGACACTCTTACGTGCTTACGACACATAAGCAGCCCACACTGAAGGCCACATAGAGTCCTAGGAAGTCTTCCCAAAGCAGCAGGTCTCACCTTTCTGGCTTTAGGACACCTTCTCATCCTCACACAGCAATGAAGACTGGAAGAGGATGGTCTGTGTAGGTCTGATATGGAAACTGGACCAAATATAATGATATCCACTCATATCTAAGAGCAACAATACGCTGATGACATGAAAACAGGAGTTTTTGGTTTTTTGAAAAAATGATGACTTTCTCCCAAACAAAATCCCCTTAGTGAGAAGAGCAGCACTGTGTGACGTTTTCAGTAAGGCTCTTCAATGCCTGGCTTTAAGCAAGTGGACTTTGCAAGGAGGCTTTTGCCACATCACGTATCATGTGACTGCTGGACATCTCCACTCTCCATCTCGAGAATGGGAGGCCAAGTGTCCAATAACGTCTTAGTATCACTTAGATCACTTAGCATAGTTCTGAGGAGGCAGATGAATCAGAAGTTTCCCTGGCTGTTGCCCTGAGTCTTGCTACTTTATAGAGGAATTCCTGGAAACTTCTGAGAGTGGCCTACTCCAGGACCTTCAGTGTAGAGAGGATGACACAGACAGGTTGGGGCCCTCTGTCTGTCTTAGACATTGGAGACACCAGAGCAGGCCCTGTGCTCACTGCCTCGTGGGGAGAGGCTGCCTGCTTCCCCAATCCCATGGGCAACAAGAGTCAGTTAATTCAGGGTCAAACCTAGCTTCTAAGAGTGGACTCTGACATGGCTTCAGCTGGCAGCTTCCCAGTCTTTTCTCACAGGAGCTTTCTCCATGGTCAGAACCGTCCACACCATGTAACCAACATCGGCATCTTCCATTGTCCTGACTTTCCGCATCCTATAATCAACAGTTAGGCAGATGACAGGGACCATCTAGCTTGAGCTTTGGGACAAATTTGGAAGTGCCAAGCCATTAAGGAATGCCAAGCAGCAACATTTACACACCACTCTCAAGTCAGAGGCACCAGCTTCAGAGAGCCAGGTACCCCAAGCTGACTGGCACTGTTCTCCCCGCCCACCACCCAGCTTAGAGCTCCGAGCTGACATTATAAGTGTGGTAAGGCAGGGGTCACTGTGTTCCTAGGGTAACCTCATCTCAGAACACATCAGGAGGCTGAAAAACATCCTAAGATAAAAGGGTTCCAGGGTATTATCAAAATTGCTAATTTGAGTGGTTGGGGACGTAGTCTGGTGGGCAAAGTGCTTATTATCCAAGCACGAGGACCTGAGGTGCAGCAGAGGCACATGGTGGATCTATAACCTCAGAAGTGAGATGGAGACAAGCAGATCCCAGGGGCTTGCTGGCCAGCCAGCAGAGTTAAACCAGTGATCTCGGTGTTCAGCAGAGACCCTGCCTCAAAAAATAATGTGGAGGGCAACTGAAGAAGACACCTGATGTGGACCTTTGGCCTTCACCTGCACATGCAGTAGTGCATACACATACACATACACATACACATACACATACACATACACATACACATACACATACACATACACACATGTGCGCGCACACACACACAGAGGGGAGAGAGAGAGAGAGAGAGAGAGAGAGAGAGAGAGAGAGAGAGAGATTTAGAGAAAATAAAGACTCCTTGGGCAAACACAAGAAAGGTGCTTTCGGAAGCCTGATAGCAGCTTCTCTAGAAGGCGGCCCTGGCCCTGTGTGCTCCTCATGGCCCTGTGTGCTCTGTGACTTGCACAGCTCAGCCCAGTGGTGCTGGAAGAGCTCCACATTGACTCCCCAGACTAAACCTCATGTCAGGAGTCCCTGTCCCCAGCCCACCCCAGCTGATCCATGGCCCCCTCTTTAAGTCTCAGAAGGTACA
This sequence comes from Mus minutoides, assembly GCA_902729485.2. NCBI lineage: Eukaryota > Metazoa > Chordata > Mammalia > Rodentia > Muridae > Mus > Mus minutoides. Next base: position 59,474 of record LR750283.1, on the reverse strand, counting down.
GAGGCCCCTCTGGTTGTTCCTGCAGTGTGAGTTGAGCCTCAGGGACAGATCATCTTCAGGGTAGTCCTTCCAACCTTGTTTGAGTCCTCCTAAAACACAGCTGCTGCCACCTGTCGGTGCCGACTACCAGTCTCGGTCCTAGGTCCTTCTTCATCCCTCTTACTCTGTTCTTTCAAATGGTCCTTGAACAGCTTGTCTCCAGTACTGTCCTCTTGTCTCATCCTTCTGCCTGCAGACATTGTGGCCACAGTTGAGAATGAGAAACCATCACCCTGTGCTAGAACTGGCTCTGGGCGCCCCTGCACCATCAACGGCAGCGAGTGCCGAGGAGGCTGGCCAGGGCCCAACCACGGCATCACCCACTTCGACAACTTTGGCTTCTCTATGCTTACCGTGTACCAATGCATCTCCATGGAGGGGTGGACCGATGTCCTGTATTGGGTAAGTCTGGGCTTCCAAAACATCCCTCTCTTCTAAAGGCTTAGTAGGGGGTAGGAAGAAAGGGCATGTTAGCCCTGCCATTGCCTAGTATTCCTTGAGGCAAGTCCCATGGGAGTCTACAAGACCCAAGAAGGGGATGAGGGATGGGGGTGAGGGGTGGGAGTGAGGGATGGGGATGAGGGATGGGGGTGAGGGATGGGGGTGAGGGAGGGGGGTGAGGGATGGGGTGAGGGATGGGGGTGAGGGATGGGGGTGAGGGATGGGGTGAGGGATGGGGTGAGTGATGGGGGTGAAGGATGGGGATGAGGGGTGGGAGTGAGGGGTGGGGGTGAGGGATGGGGGGTGGGGGAAGGGTACTAGGAGCTCCATGAGTTCTCACCTCAAAGCCTGAATTTTCTCTAGAATGTCAGTGACTCTTTACTAGTGTCTTGTGTCTTGGACACTTGAGGGATGAGGAGCCCTTTAGGTCTTTCTTTTTGCCATTGGGCAAGATGGCTTTCTTAGGTAAATATCACTATGCATCATTCTTCTCATCTTTAAAGATAATACCACTTACATCACAGAGCTAGGGAGAAAACTAGCAAGGTTGCTGGTATGTAATCGTGATTGCAGAAGATTTTTTTTTTTCGAGACAGGGTTTCTCTGTGTAGCCCTGGCTGTCCTGAGACTCACTTTGTAGACCAGGCTGGCCTCGAACTCAGAAGTCCACCTGCCTCTGCCTCCCAAGTGCTGGGATTAAAGGTGTGCGCCACCACTGCCCAGCCAGAAGCTTTCTTGTTAGAGCAAATTCCTTGTTAGGTAATTTTTTTCTTTTTTAGCTCTGTTGCATTTCGTATTTAATGCTCCAACAACAAACAGCATCCGCCCTATTTTACAGATAAGTAAATTGAGGCTCAGAGAGGTTAACTGTGTCCTTGAATCTAATGAGCCACTGAGCCAAGAATTGAGCTCTCACCCATGTGACTCCAATTCAGAACTTTCGAGAACAACGTGGTGCTGCCTAGGATGGGTGTGGGGGGTTGTAAAACTGTCAAATGCTTTGCAAATATAAAGGATTAGTATGAACATTTCTCGCAGGCTCACATTAGGGAAGCGGGTGATTAAACATGTCAAAGGAATGTCACGCATGCCATTTCACCTCTGCTACACGTCTAGGAGGAGAGCACGTATCGTATCTTCACTAGAGACATGAGAGAGTACCCAGAGATGTCAGGACACTCTGGCAGGGTCACAGGGGATTGCCACTTTGAAAAGTTTTGGTTGTAAAGAAACTGACTGTGGATGGGGTTCCGAGAGGCAAGTTAGAGAGGCCCTTGACAGGATGGACAGCGGATCTGCCTAGCCTGGGCCAGGTGCACAGTCAATCACTGGACAGAGAGAATGGCAGACAGGAATTATTCTTCATGTCAGAGTACTGGACTCACACTTTTGTCTTGGACTAGGTCAATGATGCCATCGGGAATGAGTGGCCCTGGATCTACTTTGTCACCCTCATTCTGCTAGGCTCCTTCTTCATCCTCAACCTGGTGCTGGGTGTCCTGAGTGGGTAAGGAAGAATGGCACCTGGTGGAGGGGAGAAAGGATCCCGACCCTCAGCACATCTCTCAGCCCTGCCAACCCTGCCAGCCCTGCCAGGCTGGGCACACTTCTTCTTCTTTAGCTAGGAAGGCAGAAGATACATCCTTCGAGCTTACACACCACTCCCTTTAAGCCTTCTCCCTGCCCCTCCCTGCTTCCTCCTTTGCCCCAGCCATCCACATTGCTGTGTGAGCCTGTAAGCCCCAGACTCCAGCTCTGTGTGTGTGTCAGCCATGAGAGCAGTACTCATTGCACCGGCTAAGCACTGCCACAAGGTAGACTGCCTGTTTGACCCCTAAATGGCTTACTGCTTAGTGTCTGTGAGACCCTGGCCAAGTCCCTAAACTCTCGGTGCCTCGGTGTTCTTATCTGTCAAAAGTAGTTTCTGGACCTGTTTCCTACAGTTGTCGTGAAAGTTAGATGAGTTTAAAGTACACAGAACAGGGTCCGGCGCATACAAATCACTACCATTAATGAGTTGCTGTTCTCAGCAGAGTGGCTCTGCTGGCATCTACTCCAGCCACAGTGGCGGGGCGAGCTGTAGCCT
>LR750283.1:6764-52767 GCA_902729485.2 Mus minutoides | reverse complement strand
GGAGGGGGTGGTACCCTCGGAGGGGGTGGTACCCTTGGAGGGGGTGGGAGCTTGCAGGAGGGAAGAAGCTTGCAGTGTGGGGTAGCCTGCAGGAAGGAAGTGGCTGTAGCTGAGGAGTCAGTAGCAACAGGATCCAAGCTCTTATCTTTGTTTTGAGAGGAAAGCTGTGTCCTTTTCCAAATTCACACATAATCACAACTTTTAAAAGATCTAATAGGGAAAAACAGCAAAGAAAAGATGAAGACCCCCCCTGTCCTTCAAAGAAGTAACCATGGCAACAGATGTGTATTCTACTAAGATCCTTTCTGCACTTTCACTTGATCTTAGCCAAAAGGCCGAGAAGCAATGCACTTTCATCTTTTACACACACACACACACACACACACACACACACACACACACACACACACACACACACACACCTACATACTCACACACACACCTACATACTCACACACCCACACATTCATACACATGAACACATTCATACTCACACATACATCCATACACACACATGCCACATACATACACTCTGACCACACATGCACATGCATACATATACACAAATTCATACACACACACCAGGATATTTTGTTCTTGTTTTGCTTTTTATTTAATAGGGCTATTCATGTTAATTACTGTCACATTAAAGACTAAAGCAGTGCCCAGTACATAGGAGATATTATTGAAAAATATTTGTTCCATAAATGAACATATACTATCTTGTGACTTTTTTTTAAGATTTATTTATTATATGTAAGTACACTGTAGCTGTCTTCAGACACTCCAGAAGAGGGTATCAGATTCGTTACGGATGGTTGTAAGCCACCATGTGGTTGCTGAGATTTGAACTTGGGACCTTTGGAAGAGCAGTAGGCGCTCTTAACCACTGAGCCATCTTGCCAGCCCCATAAATGAAGACATAGACCATTTATTTATTTATTTATTTATTTATTTATTTATTTATTTAATATGTATGGGTGCTATGCCTGCATGCATGTCTATGCACCATATGTACACATAGTTCCCACAGAGGCCAGAAGAGGGTATCAGACCCCTTGGAACTGGAGTTATATAGATGGTTGTGCTATAGATGGTTGTTATATAGATGGGTGTTGGGAGTTGAACGGGATTCTCTGGAAGAACAAACAGATTGCTTGAGTTCTAAGTCATTTCCCCAGACCCTCACTCCAACACACACACACACACACACACACACACACACACACACACACACACAGGTTTACAACTGTGGCTATAATATCTATACCACAGCTATCCCATGGTATAGATGCACCATTTTGTATTTAACCCATTTCTCTTGGTCGACTATGCACCATTTGATTCTAGAAGCAGAATTACTGGGTCAAGGGCAGATGAGCCTAAACTTTAGTTAGTGCTGTGAGGTCACTCATCACTGGGCTGTGCTAACTATAGAAACACCTTTCCCACACACCCATCCGGAAATCCTCCTTGAGGCAGTAAACCTTCCTATAGAAATGGGTGGGATTGGCACTGTAGTGCTCTTTTGTGGAAATTAAAATGCATGGTGCTCTTGAGCTACTTCTCTATCGCATGCCAGGCTCTAAGACTTTTGCCTGCATTGTCTCGTTTAATTGCTTTGGAGACTGACATTGTTATCATTCTCATCTGAAAAGCAAAACTTGACTAATAGGAAACCAGGTTTAAGTTGGCTTCCATGGCTCATGCCCTACCTTCCTCTTGCATGCCCGGAAAGGAGAGTGAATGGAAGAGATGCCGGGCTGGAGTGTGGCTAGAAGTAATGAAAGCCTGTTCTCCCATCTCCTGCAGTCGGCACTGGCGGCAGTGGAATCGTGTCTTCCGCTGGAAGTGCCATGACCTAGTGAAATCCAAGGTCTTCTATTGGCTGGTGATCCTGATTGTTGCCCTGAACACCCTGTCTATTGCCTCGGAGCACCACAACCAGCCACTCTGGCTGACCCATTTGCAAGGTGAGTCAGAGGGAATGAGCATCCAGGCTTTGAAGCTTAAACTTGCCATGGGCTCTGCAGGGTATGCAGAAGTCAATGAACTTATATACTACTGGTGTTGGACCATTGGCCCAACCCCTTCTTTTCACACTGAGACTATAGAGACTTCAAAAGGCAAGATGGCATGCCCACTGTTTTACCCTTGGCATCATTCTGACCTGGGGCAGTGCCATGAAACATAGGGATAATTTCTCGGATGCTTCCTCAGACACCTAGGCAAAATATTCAATTATTTATCATTGCATATAAGACTGTCAATAACTGAGAGCTCCAAGTATCAAATTTCAAATCCATATATATATATATCCTAATTTTTCACCAACTATGCAGGGAGTGTACTACATGTGGAACACAGAAAAAGAACTGTAAACAGAGTTAATTCATTGCTTGTAACTTTAAGGAGCATACTTAACCAAAGGACAAGTCAGAAGTTAATGGTTTCCAGCCCATCCAGGGAAGGCAATGATAAAGCAAATATAAGATGGTAAAAAGAAAGACTACAAGAAGAGATGTTGATGCTCCACACATCTAAAGGACATTGAGATAAAGCCCAGCTGGTCAAAGGTTGGCAGGGATTCCTGCAGAAGAGGCAATACATGCAAACACATGGAATAGTCTGGTGAATTCAGGGAGTGACAGAACTTCATAAGTGATGGACAGAAAGCGCTACGTGTGTTCATAGGGTTTCTTGTATGCTGTCATGATGCATCAGGTAGAGGGAAGCCAATGAAAATATAAGCATAAACATTGTATGATATGACTGATCAGCTTTGGTAGAAGATGACTGGATCGGCCTCATCCTTGTGTGGATGTCCCACTGTGTGCAGAGCTCTGGACCATGACCAAGAACCAGTTAAGAAAAAGAAGATCCAGTTTTCACAGCTAGGTACCCTTCCCATTACAAATACCTAAGTGGCAGGAATTCTAATAATGTTTCAAGGAATGATACATTGGTTACTTTTCTCTTTGCTATGACAAATATCTAAAAAGCAACTCCAGAAAGGAAGAGTTTATTCTAGCTCACCCCTTAAGAAGTGATCCACTCCATTATGACAGGAAAGGCATAGAGGCAGGAGCATGAGGTGGATGATTACATCGTGTCTACGGTCAGGAAGCAAGAATGGAGAGGAAGTGGAGTCATAAACTCTGTGGCCAGCCCCCAATGATCTACTTCCTCCAGTGAAGCTCTGCCTCTTAAATATTTGACAACTTCTCAAAACAGCATCACCAGATGAGGACCAATAGTTCAAACACATGAACCTTTGGGGGAACACTGCACAGTCAAATTGTAATAAATAACAAGATGGTCTCTGGGTGGCAATAGCAGGGAGCTCATTAGTTCACTTGCAGAAAGATTTCAGACTCAGATATGAACCCCCAGGGGTTGTAACTGAGCTTTTTCATGTGTATGCAGGGACCAGAGATAGGCACTGGGCCTGCATTAGGTGGGGAACAAAAGCAGCCTGCTTGCTTGAAGCCAGGGCCCAGGAACTCTACTTCCATGTAAGGGGGTCTAAAATCTCATTGTGCATGGGACAGGGAAGGAGTTTGGAAGTTCCTTCTGCAGGGGGTTCCTGGGAGAAAGGAAACATGGCTCAGGTAAGAAATTAAACTCCAGCCTATGCCATGTATAGTTGTGGGGGTCCAATGTGCAGTACCTTTCACACTGCAAGGATAGTGAACTGCCAAGAGCCAGCTTGAGCTTGGGACAGGGTTCCCGAGAGAAGGGATGTTTGAGAGTCATGAAAAGAACAACTGGAAGTCAAATCACGGGTACAAGCTGACCGCCTGTGTTCTGTTCGAGATAGCTTTCTCTGCAGACCTCCAGACAGCTCCTCCAGATATCTCAGCTCTTGAGGACCAAGGCCCAGTCTTTTTTATTTGCATATCAATCCAGTCATTTACTCCAATTTCCATTTTGGTTATCCCATGAATCATCATTTCTTGATCCCAGCCCCTTGATTCTTGGAAAGAGACACATTTTTTTTTTAACATTGCAAATGATTTCAGAGATCTGCCTGCCTTTGTAAGCACAGACACAGATGATACACTAGTTCAGGGGGAGCCCATCCTGAGATTAACATTTCCACCATACTTGAGCACAAACTATCTCTTTTCCAGGCTGACCTTGAACTCAGGGATCTGCCTACCCTTGTATCTTCCTGACAAGCTGACTCATAGTACAGCTGCCTTTGCTCTCCCAGGTCTGCAAAGCCCCTCATATTCCATCCTTATATTTTTATATAGTTGAGAAATGATATATTTTTGAAGTCATGTTTTCAGAGTTCTTTCCCACAGCCTTAAAGGCTGTCCTGAACGTTGCAGTGTTTACTATTTCTGCTAAGGACATAGGACACACCCTTACCTCCCAGACGTGTGCCATTTCTAATTATCATGGAGTCATTATTCTTGATAGGGAGAACATTTTCTAATAACCTTGGTGGGAATATATGTATTCGAGTTCCTCCTTCAGGAAATACACACACACACACACACACACACACACACACACACACACACACACACAGAGGCCTCTCATCCAGAAACCATCAACACTTGTGGAGGCCCACACCCTGTTGGCTCTGTTCCATGGCGAGAACCGCGTCACACCACCCCTTCCATGAACACATGGGATTAAGACAGAATCATAAAACCAATCAATAAAAATGAGAACCTGAGGAAGCCCAAGAGAAGCAAATACAAGTAGTCCTTTTGGAATGTCCTCATGCCAAGACATAGGAATCCCTGAGAGAAAGAGCATCTCCAATGACGAGCTCCCAGGGAAGGAGAGGATGCATATTAAATAAGGAGCAGGGTTACTCTAAGGAAGAGTCTTCAGTCTGATGAAGTCAGTGAGGTGAGCAGGCCCATGGCCGAATGAAACACCACAGAAGAGACTAAGTTTAAAATGAACGAGCTAGAGATTAAGGTTTGGAGAGCAGGAGATAAAGCTGCCATGCCGATGCATGGGTGCACCCATTCAATCTTTCACTCCTTGCAGCCAGTCTTCTTGAGAAGCCCTTGAATGTGCTACACGTTGTCGTGCAGTGTCAGTAAACACATGTGAGAATGGAACTCTACCCACCAACAGGTGAATCTGGGGTTCCTAGACTCAGCAAGCAAATAGATGGTTGAGTCTCCACTTTCTAAGCTGGCAAAGATAGTCAATTGCCAGGTAGTTTTGGCAGGTATGAGCTGACCACACTTGACCCACCCTGTGGTGTTGAACATATGGAGTTGGAGGCCTTTGAGATGTTCTAATGTGGTGTCAAAGAAACTGATGGAAAAATGGGTCTGGGCTGCAGTGGAGAGGTTGTATCTTGATTGAAGTGTTAAAGATTGGAGTCATCGGAAAGAGCGGCATTGGATCTGTGGTCAGAGAGCATCACAGATGGTCTGGGGATAGTGCATGCCTCAAGTCTAGCATCCAGTGTCTTGGTAAATAATGCAGTGCAGAGGGAACTAGGAGAATACAGGGGAGGCTGGGAAGCCCCTGAGAGTGTGGTGTCTTGGGAAGCCAAGAGGGTGGTGGGAGAGAGTGTATTTGAAAGAGCAAGAAGACAATGAACAGAATTGTGGGGAATGTGAGTACTTGAGAGTTTGTGTCTGCAGGATTTAGCATCATGGAATTTACTCTATAGGGAGCTGGATAAACAAACATGAAGAGACCATTTGAAAGGTGAAACAGCTAAGAAAGACAAAAGATGTTGCTAGTGGATGTCCCAGATGGGCCTGGGCAAAGCTCACAAGAACATGTTGCTTTTAATGAAGCCCACTCTCTACCAGGAAAAGATACTATGTTTAATGAGGAAGGTCAGAACTTTTACAACTTTCTTCCTGCTAAGTCTGGTATGGATTAATTGATGGAAATAAAGATTTAGGTTATTTTGATGAGCAAAATTCACCAGGTTTTCCCAAGGCTTTTATTGTTGGATAGATAGATAGATAGATAGATAGATAGATAGATAGATAGATAGATAGATAGATAGATAATTCATAGATAGATAATTCATAGATGATAGGTAGGTAGATAGATAGATAGATAGATAGATAGATAGATAGATAGATAGATAGATAGATAGATAGATAGTGTGTGTAGAACAGTTCTGTTCTCTCCTGCAAACTATATGGCTTCTGAGGATCAAACTCAGGTCATCATGCTTAGCAGCAAGCACCTCTATCTACTCAGCCATATTGCTGGTCCTTTTCTAAATCTTGAAAATTAAACAGACTTAGTGCCTTGGAAAAGTGGGGAGTGTACTGGTAGAGGCTCATCCTGGGCAGAGGCCTGGAAGGGGAAGAGGGAAGGAAGCAATGCTCAGACCCTGCTGCCCTTTGCAGATGTTGCCAACCGCGTGCTGCTCGCCCTCTTCACCATCGAAATGCTCATGAAGATGTATGGGCTGGGCCTGCGCCAGTACTTCATGTCCATCTTCAACCGCTTCGACTGTTTCGTGGTGTGCAGTGGCATCCTGGAGATCCTGCTGGTGGAGTCGGGAGCCATGTCGCCCCTGGGCATCTCTGTGCTCCGTTGTATCCGCCTCCTGAGGCTCTTCAAGATCACCAAGTGAGTGCAGGCAGCTGGGCCCTCGAAGGTCTGATGTTTCTGAAGGGATGACAGTCAGCCAGGCCCGGGCCTCCATTTTCTCTTGCAATGACTGCCCTCTGGGGAAGAGAAATCACACTCACTCCGCTTGATGCTTATTTCTCCTTGTGTCTCATGGTCATCTATGTCAGGGTCAGGGAAGGAGGAGCGGGGAGGAGGGAGGAAGGGAGAGTAAAGGGAGGATGGGAGGAAGAGGCAGAAAGAAGGAGAAATCCAGGAGGGAGGGGTGGGATCAAGAGAGAACAAAGAGGGACTTCATTTGTGCCTCTTCCCCTCTACTGGTGGGGGGAGAGGATGGGGGGAGGGGGTTTGCCAAGACCCCCTCTGGCTGCTTGAAACGCTAAGTAGTGTTGCACCTTCAAATACACTAAACCTTACCTGAAACTATTAACACCAATACAAAATTACAATTATAATAGCTTACAACAGTTTATGTGACTATGGTCTTTCTCTCTAAGAATATATCACAGTCCTGTCATGTATAGATTATAACGCTGTCCTCCACAGACTCCAGGCAACTGACTTCACAGGTAGAAGGGTTCTACCGTATCCTCAAGTATTTTGCCCAGCTTTGGCATGAACACAGGTCTTTTACTCTTACCACATGTAAGAGTACTGAGGAGTGTGAGATGAGAACTGAGGTAGACATCCTGCAAAGGGCGTGCATGATGAAGGCCGCGATTGAGACACAGGAAGACATTTTCTGCTATGTCCCATCTTGAGCCGCTGCCTCCGGGCCTCCTTGGCACTGGCAAGAAGGCTCTGCCCACCCCACCCCCCTTGCTGCTCCTCTCCCTCAGGTACTGGACATCGTTGAGCAACCTGGTGGCCTCGTTGCTCAACTCCATCCGCTCCATCGCTTCGCTCTTGCTGCTGCTCTTTCTATTCATCGTCATCTTTGCCCTGCTGGGCATGCAGCTCTTTGGAGGCAGATACGACTTTGAAGACACAGAAGTGCGACGGAGCAACTTTGACAACTTCCCCCAGGCCCTCATCAGTGTCTTCCAGGTAGGCAGCCCTCGTTATGGGAGGTTCCCTGAATCCCACTTCAATATCTGGGAAAACATCACCTACTCCAGGAAGCCTTCTCTGACCTGTTGGGTGAGCTCTCATCACCCGTACTTTGGGCTACTATAAGACTATAATATTTGTCTCTTTCCCTGGAGCTGTGCTGAGTGATGCCTAGTCTGTCTGGTTTCTTTTGGTCTCTGGTGCCTGGCAGAGTGCTGTAAGAGCTGATGAGATACTTGGGGTAGACTAGGAGTCAAAGGTGTGCTGCTCACATCTCTAGGGCAAAGTCAGACCAGGTGAATACTCCCTCTGCAAGCCGGGAAAGCCTCGGGCAGACATCTGAGTCCGACTTCTTACACTGGAGGCATCGGGCTACCTGCTTAACAGAAGCTACTCAAAGGGTCGTGGCTGTGATTCAAGAGTAACTTTCAGAGCTACAGGTTCTCAGAGGATCTTCCTTCATGTGGGACATGGAAACATTCCCTTTCATGTCACTGGTATCTCACAAATCACCCCGCCATGCCCTACTGGGGCGGTAGGGAACAATGAACCAGTACCATAGATGGCTTCATCCTGTCTTCTCCCATTCACTACCTCATGGCTGGTCAAGGACGGTGCTTTTCAAGGGATTTGACATTGGTACTATCTTTGAAGGGCAGGATAACAGAGGCCTGGCTGAGTGCACTCCACTTCAGCCTAAGGATTAAGAACATAGGTGGCCCCATGATTAAACTCTTTGCCCCTGGAGAGGCTTGATAAGACTTCTTCCAACCATTCCAGGCAGCCCCTCAGTCTATGCCCCTCCCCCAAGCCCATTCACTCCTCCCCAAGCCCACTCCTCCCCCAAGCCCTCTCTCTCCTCCCCTAAGCCCACTCACACCTTGATAACATTGTAGCTCACTGAAAGAGGAGGAAATAGGACAGCAGGGCACGGTCACTTGGACCCTGGGGAAGGGGAGAGTTATCAGGTGACAATGTCCCCTCAATGCATCCTCCCATCTTATGCTCTCTCCACCTAGGTCCTGACGGGTGAAGACTGGAACTCCGTGATGTACAATGGGATCATGGCTTATGGAGGCCCGACCTACCCTGGCGTGCTGGTGTGCATTTATTTCATCATCCTTTTCGTCTGTGGCAACTGTATCCCCTTTGGGCTGTGGTGCAAAGAGCTCAGGGGAGTTGTCATAAAAAGGGAGGATCAGGGCTCCCCATGTAGCAGACAGTGAGTCCCTCTGGCTCCCAGGCCGATGGAGTGGGGGGAATGGGACACAGTAAAGGTAACTGCAGACGCAACAAAATAATTCTTTCCACCCAGAAATGTTGGAGAGTACTGGGAACAAATGGTTGTGAGATTGGTGCACCTAAGGCAGGTGGGAAGAAGCCCAGGGCTGAGCAGAGAAACAGGAGATGGTAGAGCAGCCTGGTCCAGAAGCTCAGAGGCAGGCAGGGAGGAACCAAGGTGCCCTCCAACTTGAAAGAGAGAAAGGTATTTTGGCCGGAAGCTTCCCCAAGGACTTGCCTTGTTTCAGGGCCTGTACTCTTCCCAAGGGGTGTAGGTCTGGCAAGAAACTGTCCTCTCAGGGGTTCAGGCCTGAAAACACACAAGCAGGCAAAACTCCTGCCCCAGAAACTACCTTCCACCTGCAACTCAGGTCTCCTTAGCTGACCTGTAGACATCCTTCTCAACGTCTTCCTGGCTATTGCTGTGGACAACCTGGCAGAAGCGGAGAGTCTGACATCTGCCCAGAAGGCCAAGGCTGAGGAGAGAAAGCGCAGGAAGATGTCTAAGTGAGTGTTGGCCCCTCTCCTTGGACCGTGGCTATGGCCTCTAGGCTGTAGGTGGTGGGGTGGGGTGGGGTGGGGTGGGGTGGGGTGGGGTGGGGTGGGGTGGGGTGTGTTCCTCCTCCAGCCAAATGAGCAGGGGCCATGTGGCAGGCTTCTCCAAGCAGGACCTGCAATTGAGTCACTGTTCCTCTTGGAGGAGGCCATTTACTCCTCAACTTCCCATCTGTGGCTGGTCATGTTGCTGTGTGCCTGGTGCCCCTGGGAGTAGATGTAGGGTAGGTTTTCTAGACAGTGTTTCTCAAACTCAAGCTGCAAATGAACAATCTGGAGGTTTCGTGACATGTAGAGTCCGTGTCAACCGGCCTGAACCAGGTGGGCTGGAAGAAGGTTTGAATATTCAAGCCAGTTTCCAGGAAGGGCTAATGCTGTTTGGGTTCGGAGGATCACGATTTAGGCAACGGAATTTCGGTTGAGCCTGCTTCTTTGGATGCCCGCGCCTGCGGGGATGGGAGGCTCATTTCTTGGAGGCAAGATGGAAAGAGCTAGGGAAGAAAGACCAGCAAAGGCCCCAGACATTTCCAGGGTCGGAACTGTCTTACACAAGCCATAATTCCATCCTGAATCCTACATAAAATCCCCTCTCCACTCATTGAACAGCCATTGACTATGGATGACCACCAAGAGTCTAGCTGGAGTGGTGCATCACACCCTCTACCCCAGAGAAAAGGCTTGCCCAGGCCTACTGCCCTTCCCATTTGGTGGCCAGCACGGCTTCTTCCTCCATAGAGGCCCTTGAGCCCTCAGTGTGAGGAGTTCCTGAGGGTGCTGTCAGGCCTGGAGCCATCCTTGGCTCCCACCTCAGATTTCCTTGGTTTTTTTCACTTTAGAGGGCTCCCAGACAAGTCAGAAGAGGAGAGAGCCACGGTGACCAAGAAGCTGGAGCAGAAGTCCAAGGGCGAAGGCATTCCCACCACTGCCAAGGTGAGGGCTACCATGGGGACGTTTTCAGGCTCGCTGGAGGGTCTCTGAGAGTCCCCTGAATCCTCATGTCACTCAGGGAAGAGAACATTCAGAAAGTTGCCTAGAGGCTCCGCGGAGCATGCCCAGTAAGTTCAAGCATCCGTTTTTGCTTCCTCACCACCATCACTGTTCCTTCCACAGCTGAAAATCGATGAGTTTGAATCGAACGTCAACGAGGTGAAAGACCCCTACCCTTCGGCTGACTTCCCAGGTAAGGCTCCCGAGGCTGCGCTGGAGCACGGTGCTGTTGAAGGGTCAGTGTGCAGATGCTGAATTCTTTATGTGGGTCTCTCTTGTGTGTCTCCTACACGGATCTCTCCATGTGGACCAGGACCCTGAAGGTGTCCCCTTTGCTTTGCAAAAAAGCAACCTGCAAGCCTGCCTTTCCCTATGGTATATACAGCAACAGTAATATTCCACACATGCTTCAATTTACTTGTATTGAGTTCCCAGACATATGATTTAGAACTGGACACACAGTTTTAAAAGAGCACAGGGCTGGTGGACACATAAGACCTCCCTGCCCAGGAGGGTGTATCCAGAGAAAGGCATTTTCACTCATAGCAATGGGGCAAATCGCTCCTCCCTAGACTGTATCTCCGACAAAACCATGACTGCCAGTCTATCACTGTGTGAAAATCCATAAGGGCAGCGTGGGGAGGAGGATGTATAAAACAGAACTACAGACGACCCGTAAGCATCCCCTGAGTGTATGTGGCCGCTGGTTGCCATGTGAACTGTTCTCATCTGAACCAGGGGCACCACACATGGCAGATGCAGAGCCAGGCTGGGTTAGCACCACACGGCCTGTCAGCTCCTTCACAGGTCCTTCTGAGCATTTTACTTCTTATTGTGGAATCGGCTGGCTAGCTTCAGTGTCTCTAAGCTCCTGTTGGACTTTCTGGGCTTTGAATGGCGGTATTTGGCACACGGCAGGCCTCCCACAAATCAAACGGGTGAGGACATGAAATGATTTTGAAAAGTGCAGTGTGGAGAGTAAGGCTGGCAAAATTTCTTCAATTACCTAGTGGGAATAAGTTCTGAGAACACTTCCTGTGGAGTTGTGTTGTCTAATGACTGTCTGCTCCTGGTGCTTGTGGCTGGCATGCAGGTGGGTGTGTGACAGCTACGGGAAGTCTGATGTGAGCGGAGAGAAAGGGCTACAGAGAAATGAGATCAGGAGGTACAGAGCATGTGCACTGGAGAGAGGCCTCACCAAGGCCACCAAATATATTTATATCTAACCTCTTTCCAAAAATAAGTCCGGGTGGCTGGTGACAAACGTTCTGGGCAATCTGGGCCTAATGCACAGTCCTGTAATCCCAGCTCCCCTAGAGGCAGAGAGGCATGGGAATATAGGTCAGCAGCAGGGCACTTGTCTATTATACAGGAGACCTCAGGTTTAATAGCCAGTACTGAAGGGGAAGGGGAAGAGGAAAGGGGAGGGGGAGGGGAGGGGGAGGGGAAAGGAAAGGAAAGAGAAATGTGCAGCAAAATTATCAGCAAGCATAGACAAAGGAATGAAGAATCAGGAGAGCCGCAGAGATACAAACGCTAAGAATGAGCCCTCTCTGCAAGTAAACAGCCACAAGGCAGGCCAGGTAGGTGGATAGAAGTGTCATGTTAGGGAATGGGGGTGCGAGGAGAGGAGAGGAGAGGAGAGGAGGGGAGGAGAAGAGAGGGGCTTGGTTTGGTTGAGGAATCCACAGGTACCCACCACTGAGACAGTGGCCAGGCTGATGAGGTGGGGAGCAGGCATTGTCTGCAGAGGGACCCAAGCAGAGCTCAGCTGTAGGAATATGCTTGAAATATCTCTGCTCTCTGTTTCACCTCAGTGGTCACTCTCCTGGCCAAAGATCAAGAGATAATGGCAGCCAGGCAGTGGTGGCACACGCCTTTAATCCTAGTGTTCAGGAGGCAGAGGCAGTTGAATCTCTGTGAGTTCCAGGCCAGTCTGGTCTACAGAGCGAGTTCTAGGTCAGCCAGCTCTACCCAGAAAAACCCCATTTTGAAAAAACTGAGACACACACAAACACACACACATACACACACACACACACACACACACACACACACACACACACAGAGAGAGAGAGAGAGAGAGAGAGAGAGAGAGAGAGAGAGAGAGAANAGGGGAAGGGGAAGAAGGGGAAGGGGAAGGGGAAGGAGAAGGGGAAGGGGAGGGGGAAGGGGAAGGGGAAGGAAAGAGAAATGTGCAGCAAAACTATCAGCAAGCATAGACAAAGGAATGAAGAATCAGGAGAGGGGCAGAGATACAAACGCTAAGAATGAGCCCTCTCTGCAAGTAAACAGCCACAAGGCAGGCCAGGTAGGTGGATAGAAGTGTCATGTTAGGGAATGGGGGTGCGAGGAGAGGAGAGGAGAGGAGGGGAGGAGAGGGGAGGGGAGGAGAGGAGAGGAGAGGGGCTTGGTTTGGTTGAGGAATCCACAGGTACCCACCACTGAGACAGTGGCCAGGCTGATGAGGTGTGGAGCAGGCATTGTCTGCAGAGGGACCCAAGCAGAGCTCAGCTGTAGGAATATGCTTGAAATATCTCTGCTCTCTGTTTCACCTCAGTGGTCACTCTCCTGGCCAAAGATCAAGAGATAATGGCAGCCAGGCAGTGGTGGCACACGCCTTTAATCCTAGTACTCGGGAGGCAGAGGCAGTTGAATCTCTGTGAGTTCCAGGCCAGTCTGGTCTACAGAGCGAGTTCTAGGTCAGCCAGCTCTACCCAGAGAAACCCCATTTTGAAAAAACTGAGACACACAGAGAGAGAGAGAGAGAGAGAGAGAGAGAGAATGGGTACGTTCTGCTCATGCTAGAAATTCATTAAAGATACTGTTTTTAGAATCCTAACTAGGAAGGAAGCTCAAATTCTGTTTTCCCAAAATCCTTTTCTCCTTGGTCAATTTTATGAATCGGAGAGGAGAAACTAAGACAGGCTAATGCTCCACAAAGCAGTGGCAGAGCCAAGCAAAGACCACATCTCTGTAGCAACCAACTACTGTTTAAAATGTCGTGAGTCAGGGCTAGTGAGATGGCTCAGCGGGTAAGAGCACCCGACTGCTCATCCGAAGGTGATAAGTTCAAATCCCAGCATCCACATGGTGGCTCACAACCATCTGTAACAAGATCTGGCGCCCTCTTCTGGAGTGTCTGAGGACAGCTACAGTGTACTTACATATAATAAATAAAATAAATCTTTAAAAAAAAAAAAAAGATGTTGTGAGTCTAACCCTGAGGCAGAAGATATAACAACTACACTCCTTAACCTTGTTCAGACCCTACTCGCAGAAGGTTTGGGGAACTTCTGAGCTAGACTCTGTACTATGCACCAAAAGGGGATGGGCCAGGCTGTACCCCGTGTCTCAAATTAGCCTTTGCTTAGCAGCTTCAGAGGCTTCTAGGAGGACTCTGAGCACAGAAGCCAAGAGCCTGGCAAAGTTTGTGAAAACCCCTTATTTCTTTCTCTCTCCCCACAGGGGATGATGAGGAAGATGAGCCCGAGATCCCAGTGAGCCCCCGACCACGCCCTCTGGCCGAGCTGCAGCTGAAAGAGAAAGCAGTGCCCATCCCGGAGGCCAGTTCCTTCTTTATCTTCAGCCCCACCAACAAGTAGGTAGTGCTTTGGCAACCGTGAGGGCTGGTGAGGCTCTCAAAGACAGTGCCTCCCCCACGAAGAGATCTTCTCTTGATTCCCCCCATCTTGGGTTACCATATGCACAGTTCATTCCTCTAGGTTATAGTCTTGCACTCTGTCTAAAATGCTAGCAGTAAATTGGGGTATAGCATCATGACAGAGAGTTTGCCTAACATACACCAGGCACTGGTTTCAATGCCTGGCATATTACAAAATTATAATACCTTTAAGATGAATAAAATGGTAGTATTCCTGTGAGAAAGGATACCTTTAGGTTTTATCAGTTACTTGCACCTAAGAGGGACTGTGATTGCTAATTCTCTTCTAAGGGCAGTTTTAGGCAGGGCCAGGAGAGGTCTGGGGAGAGCTGGAGTTGTTATTAGCAATATAATCTTCAGCTCTGGAATAAACAGATTTCATGGATTTTCTTCTGCTCCAGGGAAGGAGATCAGCATGTCCCAGTCTTGGCTGGGGAATCCTCATGGTGGTGGGTATTGGTAGAGGGGACAAGTGATGGAGGGGCTCAGTTGGGAGATGTGACTAAGACTAAGGGAACAAAGTGTCATGCGTGTCCAGACAGGGGACCATGCAGCTGCAAGGTTATACTTACTCCTGGATGGCTGGGGACAGCAAGTGGATTCAGTATCCCCCTGTAGGACAGAAGTTAGTGAGTAGTAAGGCCTGAGCTTCCCGAATCACTCAGCTTCCATCCTCCCAACCTGTCCCACCAGGATCCGTGTCCTGTGTCACCGCATTGTCAATGCCACCTGGTTCACCAACTTCATCCTGCTCTTCATCCTGCTCAGCAGTGCTGCCCTGGCCGCTGAGGACCCCATCCGGGCTGACTCCATGAGGAATCAGGTGATACAGCCCCTTCAGCTCACTCTGGGGCTCAAGTTCAGTGGCCATGGGCATCACAGTTACATAAAGTTTCTGGAGATCTGGGACCTCCTGCTGCAGTTTCTGAACAGCACTACCATAGCAGAAACAAGATAGGCCGGATTTGCCTGCCTGGACTGAATCGTGATGGGGCTGGCAATTATAGGGGTCATAGCAGTAGCGTTGATGACAGTGATAATATTAATAGTGGTGACGTTAGTGGTGGCAGTGATTGTCATGGCAATGATAGCAACGGTGATGATCATAACGATGATGGAGGTAGTGGGTGTTGTTGATAATGATGGTAATATTGATGTGATGAGGTAGTGATGTTAATGGTAGTGGTGGTGGTAATGGTGATGATGATGGTGATGGTAGTTATGGTAATGGTGGTGGTGGTAGTAGTGGTTGTCATGGTGATGGATGGTGACAATGGTGGTGATGATGGTTGCGGTGACACCATTGCTTTGCCAGTTCTCTCACTGGTTGCCTCTACCTTGTCCCATCTCCAGATCCTCGAGTATTTTGATTATGTGTTCACTGCTGTTTTCACTGTGGAGATTGTCCTTAAGGTAAGTGAGGACTACAGGACTCGTAGCTCTGGATATGAAGCTTCTCTGCATAGAGTAGATTGACTTGGGGGCATTGTGAAGGAACAGGAGAGAAAGAATATAGAGATGAATATGGTGGGAAAGACTCACCGAATCCAGGAGACTACACAGGGCTTCTGCTCCTGTGTAGGAGGGGACCCAGGCAAGGGAGCAGGTGACTGGATGGAAGGCTGGAAACAAGAAATATGACCCACTTGTAGCTGCCACCTCTCTGGAAAGCACAGGTCTTCTGCACAAAAGACACAATTAACCTAAAAGTGGCCCTGGGAGCTGGGATTTATTCTTAGACCTTTACTCCAAGAACCGAGTTCCTGTCTTCCTAGAGTTCTCAAAGAAGTAATCATTGGGGAGTGTCCCTGAGAGTGTTCAGTAGCCTTGTATACTGGCTTTACTGCAGCTTCTGCAGTTTGTAAGCGTGTTGGCCACATGCTATGAAGTCTAGCTGTTTGGAGCCGCAAGCTAGAGGTCTGGAAATGGCCTCTAACTGTGGGAGGGGGCTCTCAAGGCCACACCTTGCTCTGCCACAGGAAGGACAGATTGTTTTACAAATCAGGTTTTCCCAGCGTTTGAAAATCTGTTAAAAGTTTAATCTCACATAGGCTGGGAAGTGGGTCCATTAATAGAGTTTTTGCCTAAGATGCATAAAGAGCTGGCTTGTCCTCCCTACACTGCATAAAAGCAGGCCTGGCGGTTTATGCCTGTAATCTGTTCAGTTGAAAGGCAGGAAAATCAGAAGTTTAAGTTCATCTCGACCTACATAGTAAATAAAAGGGATCCTGGGTTATCGACTAAGACAGAAAGCCAAGTTCTCTTATCTAAAGAAGGGATTGTGGCCCTGGTTTGGTTGTTACTGAGGTGGGCACACTGGGTTCAGGCTATCACAGAAGCAGGCTTTGAGGTGGGGGGGGCCTTCATCTCTGAGTGGAACCCAGAATCACGGGCTGTTATCTCTTCTAATAGAAGAGGAGAGGGTGGTGTATATAAGGACCAGAACAGAGCAGAGCTTCAGCCACTGACAGTGGAGCAGAGCGAGAAGGCAGCTTCCCCAAGGTCAAGTGAAGTGTTAGCGTTAGACCTTTAAATAAAGCTACACCAGCAATGTAGCAAATATGAGGCAGTGAATATAACTCCCTAGCCTGCCCCTTGGGAGGGACTGGGCTTTCCATTCCTGGGAAGGAGGAGAGAGGCACATGAAAGGCATCTGTAGAAAAGGACTCCTCCGCTGAGGGCAGAGACAGGCACAGGGGCTCCTGGAGTGCCCAGGGTTTGCCTGAAGCCAAGAACAGAGGGAGCACTGTGAGTCTGAGAGCAGAGGGAGCACCCTTGAGCCTGGGGAGTTGGGTAACATGACGTTCCTCGACACTCTCCCTAGCAGACTGAGCTAAGAAGCCCTTCTCCAGGAGGGGTACATCTGCTCCTCCAGCTGCTTGCTCCAGATGTTGCCTCTTTCCCCAGATGACCACCTATGGAGCCTTCCTGCACAAAGGCTCCTTCTGCCGCAACTACTTCAACATCCTGGACCTGCTGGTGGTGGCTGTGTCTCTCATCTCCATGGGCCTCGAGTAAGCAGTGACAGGGGGCAGTTCCAGTGCGTGGGTTCTCTGGGCCTGTACCTCAGTGCAGGAGTCCTGGCCCTGTGGGTGGCTGAGCTCCTGGCTGAAACATGAGGGTGGCCAAGGGCCACCTTGGGTGGAACATCTTTGGGTGGTCCCCAGCTGGGCTAAAGGGACAATGCTAAATGTTCAGAGCCTTATCTTGGAGAACAGGATGGAAGGAAAAGAGGAAAAGACAGCCAGGCCCCTGGCGTGGGGAGTATAGGCCCAGCTGCAGGTCATTTCTAGTCTGACGGAAAAAGACAGTCTATATCCACAGAGAAGAAGTAAGCCAATGAGACCATTTGCAAATGATCAGGGATCAGTTTTACCCATGGGTCAGGGAGGTCACATGTGCAACGCTCCAGGTAGGAGGTGACAAGGCCCTTGGCTGCAACCCTTTGGCAGGAGCATACACACCACTCTAGGCCCCACAGCAGCTTGCTTCCGGCAGGTCCAGCGCCATCTCAGTGGTGAAGATCTTGAGGGTTCTGAGAGTGTTGAGACCGCTCCGGGCCATAAACAGAGCCAAAGGGTTGAAGGTGAGAGAGGGCCCCTTTAGGGGAGGGACCAGCACTCCTGACTCCAGGTCCTCAATTTAGATGCTCACCTTGTGCAAACGAGACAAGCTTTCCCCATAGGCCTAGCCCTACTAGCAGGCAGAATCTTGAGTTCCCTGGGTTCCCCACGCAGGATGGTGGGGTGTGCTGGGGCAAGCCTGGTACCCATGGAACTGTCCCTACCTCCCTAGCACGTGGTGCAGTGCGTGTTTGTTGCCATTCGCACCATCGGGAACATCGTGCTGGTCACCACGCTCCTGCAGTTCATGTTTGCGTGCATTGGAGTGCAGCTCTTCAAGGTGAGGCTCCGCCTGGCCAGCAGCCCTTCCCTCCCCACCAGAGCCAGCTCGAAGGCCTTTGACAAAAGGCCAGCCAGTTCTCCTCAAGCAAGACAACCCCAAACTGTGACAGCAACTGACTCTGAATCTACGGTTTCAAAAGGAGAAAAAATTCGTATTTTGTTTGCTAGGTGATACCTATTGCTAGTCTCAGGTTCTCTGGCCACTTTTACTATTGTGTCTACTCTTACCCAGAGACCCTGTAGTTAGCTTTCCTCTCACCAACTTGCCAACCTCCACCTACTCTGTCAGATCTTGCCGACAGCATCCCTTGCCCAGCCACTTCCTTTGCTGCAGCCTGGCTCTGCAATCCAAGGTCCTGGCTCAGATAACTGGCATCATTCACACCTCCTAGGCACCTCTGCAGAGGCAATCTTCATTGCGAACTCACAGTTGACCTTGTCCTACTGATGCTTCCCTGGAAGAACACAGCTATCAGTTTCTCTCTAGGAACCTCCTCCCACAGAATTGTAACTCCACAAAGACAGGAGTGCTCTGAAGAAATAATGGAGCCCTGGAGGGAGGCAGGGCAGCTGCTGGGGCCCCTTGACTGAGGCATTTCCCTCTCTGGGCCTTCCAAGGAGCTAGACCAGAACTCACGCATTTCAAATCTAACTTAGTTGTAGGTCACCCTGAATCCAACTCTTTGTCAGACAAAAACCTTTCTCAGGTCCTCAGTATGAGGGAGATCGGCTTTGTCAGGGTTGTGCTGGATGTCTATGTAACTCTGAAGACAAATTAAATTCTCAGAGCTCTACTGGGAGCATCTGTCTGTATAGCTCCCGTTTCCTTAGCAGCCTGGGGCTTCCCAGGGGCAGGAGAAGAACAGTAAAGGTGGGGCAAGCCCTCCCCCTTATACAGCCTGGGCTGTAATGGGAGGGGCCTCAGTGGCCACACAGTCAAAGGAGCGGGGCTGGGTGTATTCAGGTCCAGCCTTGGCCACTCCACAAATGCCCATCTAAGGCAGCAGCCAGGCTGGGTGGAGGCAGTTGGGAAGAATGGATGATGATGGCCTTGTCTTAAGGGTATGTAAGATAGGAGGGGGTCTCCTCCCTCCCTCCACACAGCCCGCCCTTCTCCTTCCCACCAAGTATCCACAGAGCCCGTTTATCTTACCCCATTTCCATGATCATGTCTCCATGTCTTCTTTGCCATCCCGGATGCAGGGAAAATTCTACAGCTGCAATGACTTATCTAAGATGACTGAAGAGGAGTGCAGGTACCCCAGGCTTTGCCAACCGAGGGATATGGGAGGTTCCTATGAGGAGCACATGACCTTCGGGATGGGGAGTCTTCAATAGGAGGGGGAGGGGAATACCTGGCAGCCTCCTTCATTTCTGTCCTAGAAAGGGACCGCCATTTCTCTGGCACACTCACTACCCAGGGCCTAGGGGATGTGGGAGGAGTTGAGGTATCCCAGCCACACGGTGGAGTGACTGGGCCTCTCTGTGTCAGGGGCTACTACTACATATACAAGGACGGAGACCCCATGCAGATAGAGCTGCGTGCCCGCCAGTGGATACACAATGACTTCCACTTTGACAATGTGCTCTCCGCTATGATGTCACTCTTCACGGTCTCCACCTTCGAGGGTTGGCCTCAGTGAGTAAGATTGGGGTCTGCGTCTAGCATGGGCACAGTTAGGATGGTGCCAAGGAACCAGCAGGCCCCCAGTGTATCATGCCAGCCTATGGCAGTGCTCAACAAACCCACAGACTCATGCCTCTCCTAAGTGAGCCTGACCAAAGGACTCTGACAAAGTGTGCCCAATCTCTCCCACAAAGGCATGTCTACCGATCCACAGTGGACTCTTTTTTAAATTCACTTTACATCCAGCTCACTGCCTCCATTCCTGGTCACCCCTCCCACAATCCTTTCTCCCCATCCCTCATCCCCTTCTTCTCTAAGCAGGTGGGGGCTCCCTAGGTATCCCCCAACCCTGGCACATCAAGTTTCTACAGAGCTAAATGCATTCTTTCCCACTGAGGCCAGACAGGGCAGCCCAGCTAGAAGAACATATCCCATGGACAGGCAACAGCTTTTGGGATAGCACCCACTCCAGTTGTTTGGAACCCACATGAAGACCTAGCTGCACATCTGCTGCACACCTATGTGTAGCAGAGTCTGAATGGTTGACTGTGGTAGATGAGATGCCCCTGGAAAGGCAGGACCATGGCAGGGTGGGTTCTAACCTCCCCTAGCCTAGTTCCGCCTTCTCTCTCACTGCTTGGCTTCTTATCCTCTCCTCTCTGCCCACCCAAGGCTACTGTACAAGGCCATAGACTCAAATGAGGAGGACATGGGCCCTGTCTATAACAACAGAGTGGAGATGGCCATCTTCTTCATTATCTACATCATCCTCATCGCCTTCTTCATGATGAACATCTTTGTGGGCTTTGTCATCGTCACCTTCCAGGAGCAGGGAGAGACTGAGTATAAGAACTGTGAGCTGGACAAGAACCAGGTACTGAGCCACCTGCTAGAGAAGGAAAACTGAAGCCCACAGGCCTGTGAAGAGAGCCTCCACTGAGATCCAGTCCTAGTCTATGTTTCCCATTTATCTTCAACCTGAAGCAGTTCACACCGGTACTGACCTATCCTGTTTTTTGTTTGTTTGTTTGTTTGTTTGTTTGTTTTTTTAATCCTAGCGCCAATGCGTACAGTATGCCCTGAAGGCCCGCCCACTGAGGTGTTACATCCCAAAAAACCCATACCAGTATCAGGTGTGGTACGTCGTCACTTCTTCCTACTTTGAATACCTGATGTTTGCTCTCATCATGCTCAATACTATCTGCCTGGGCATGCAGGTAAGGAGACAGGGGACTGGTCATAGTAAGACCTAGGACCTGGGCAAGGCAGGGGCATAGAGGAGTCCCCAGTTCACCCCAGTAGGTATCTCTAGAGCACCTGCTGCCTGCCAGCTGCAGGACACAGGAGTGAACTAGTCCCAGCCTCTTCATCCCTTACAGCTTATTTGTTAGGAAGCTAGTTCAAGCCTCCAGAGAGGTGGGATGGCAGTTCTTCAAACAGGAGATGGCTCCTGCAGGAGAGGAAGACCTGTGGGAAGCAGAACACATGTTCTGTTTTCCCTTCACTGCTGCAAATCTGAATGGCTGGATTATCCCTCTTAGGAGAGGAGCAACCTCTCACAGATCATATCATAGCTGGCAGCGTTGCTATCATGCTTTAACTAAACCCTACATAATACAGCTTCACAGCTAGGCACTCTGCTCCTAGGAGCATAAGACATATTCAAGATATGTTAGTTGCTTTTCTTATAACTGTGACCAGGCACCTTATACGAAACATTTAAGGAAGGAGGAGTTTATTTTGGCTCGTGATTGGAAAGGATGCAATACAGTCTGTCATGGTGAGGAAAGGCTCAATGGCGGGCTGCTACGTGGTGATGGGAACACGTGCCAGCTGCTTCCATCTCAGCAGGACAGGAAGCAGAGACAGTGTGGGAAGTACTGCTTAGCTATAAACCTCAAAGTCTACCCCAGTGACCTAGTTCCTCTCAAACCATAGTCTGGAGAACAAGTATTTGGATCATGAACCTATGGGCGATTTCACATTTAAACAATTGCACAGTGAGAAGACCACACCCTGTAGGCTCGTGGAATCATGGGAGGATACTCACAGAGCTACAGACTCTGGTTATGTAGACGAATATAAACAATGGATTCTTGAGGACTGAGTCAGGCAGCAGGCATGGCCCCACTACTGAGGGGTAGGGCAGTCAGCAGGCCCCACTGCTGAGGGGTAGGGCAGTTAGTAGGCCCTTTTCATCTACCTGGAAAGGTTCTGTAGATGGTTGGGATTTGACCAGCTAAAAGAATGAGAGTCTTAGGTCATCCAAAGAAGTGGTCACAAAAACCAAGGCTGTTGACCAAATGGTCTCCCCATTCTGTCATGTCGTGTCTTAGTTAGGGTTTTATTGACATGAAAAGACACCATGACCAAGGCAAGTCTTATAACAAAAAACACTTAATTGGGGCTAGCTTACTGTTTCAGAGGTTCAGTCATTTATGATCATGGTAGGAAGCACAGCACCATGACATATTGCTGGAGGAGCTGAGAGTTCTGCATCCTGATCTGAAGGCAGCAACAGGAGACTGGAATGAGCATAGAGACTCAAAGCCCACCCCCACAAGTGATATATTTCCTCCAACAAGGCCACACCTGTTCCAACAAGGCTACACCTCTTAATAGTGCCACTCACTGGGCCAAGCATATTCAGACCACCACACTGGGGCAGCTGGTATATAGGAGTCTTACCTAGCTTTGTTTCCTACTAGACAGATGTCAACCCCAGAACCCCAAGGTCTTCTCTTTAGTCCTGTACCATAGTGACTATGCTAAGCCCTGACTAGGAGACTCAGTTTTGGTCACCCAGGACCAAATATATAAATGATATTTGTAGCCCTGAGCCATACTTGGTCAAACTTATGGTTGTTGCACCTCCACACTTCCCTCTGCCACTGCTTATTGTGGATGGAACTGGAATGAAAGTTATCCTTGAGATTTGGTAGAAGAGATGACTAATCTCCTAGCTTGCTGAGATAAAACAGGAGCTTCCCGGAAAAAGGATGGATCTGGGATTGTGATCTGTAACTGGGAAGCCTGGGCCCTCCTGGCCTACCTCACCCATGTTGCCTCTCCAGCATTACAACCAGTCGGAACAGATGAACCACATCTCAGACATTCTCAATGTGGCTTTCACCATCATCTTCACCCTGGAGATGGTCCTCAAGCTCATAGCTTTCAAGCCCAGGGTGAGTGACTGAGCCATGGGGACAAAGGATCAGCTGTGGCCTGGGAGGAGAGACGTTCCCCTCCTTATACCTTATACCCTTGTGCCGTCTGCTTTCAGACTGCTCATGCCTATGCTATGCCTCCTGTCAGATGCAGGCCTAGCAAGACTTCCAGAAGTCAGAATGGAGTGCTGGCATACAGATGCTCACTGCTGCATCTGTGAACCCGTTCACATCCCATGCCTTCCTTTCTGCTTCTAGAGCACAAGTCTCAAACTAGGAAGTCTTGGTTTGTTTTTTTTTTTTAGACTCTAAGATCTATTCCCGCAGTCCCATCTTAGTCCAACTGGGCTCTGCTCTGTCAAGCTCTGGACAGAAATTTTTAAGTGGAGCTTAGGAGGTGAAAACTCTAGACTAAGTTTTCAACAAGCCTCTTACCACCGATGCTCCAAAGCAGCAGTTCTCAACTTGTGGGTCTCCACCCCTTTGGGGGTCACATATCAGATCTTTACATTATGATTCATAACATTAGCAAATTACAGATATAATGTAGAAACAAAATAACTTTATGATCGGGGGTCACCACAGCATAAGGAACTGTGTTATAGGGTTGCATGGTTAGCAAGGTTGAGACCACAGCTCAGTGGATGAGAATTAGAAAACAGAAAGAGAGAAATGGGCTGCTGGAACCCTGGTCTGCCCAGCAGCTTGATAGGTGCCCCCATCCCCCGCTGGCTATGATGGTTGCTTTCATCCATGGCTAAGCCCTGGCTCTTCCATGACCTCCCTTCCCAGGGCTATTTTGGAGATCCCTGGAATGTGTTTGACTTCCTAATCGTCATCGGCAGCATCATCGATGTCATCCTGAGCGAGATTGATGTGAGTACAGGATGGGCAGAGCCCTCACTGGTGTAGGGCTCTTGTTCACAGATGTTTATGGAATACTCATAGCGAGTACAACATGGTACTCCGGGGTTAGAACAGGATACATCTTCTGCCTTCGAGGAGCGAGATCCTCCAGAACAGAGTGATGACTGGGGTGCCAGACTGATATGGGTGTGCCCACACAGCAGAAATCAAGAACTAGAGTGGCAAGCAGAGGTCATCAGTGGCTAAGTTGAGGAAGATATAAGAGGAGGCAGTGGAGTTGAAGAGGGCAGCAAGTCCAAGGGAGGGAATCTTCTGGGAGAGAATGGGCAGAGGTCAGACTTGCTGAGCTGTCTCAGGAGATCCATATGGACAGGCAGAAGAGAGAAGGGGTCTGGGCATGGCTGGGGAGGGTGTGAACTTCATGAGCCCACTCACTAATAGAAAGTCACCAGAGATTTTGAACAAGCCAGGAAAGGGTTAAATCTCTACTTCTGAGATGTTAATCTAATGACCAAAAAAAAAAAAAAAAGAAAGGTAGCTCTTCTCTAGGGATTCAGTCATTTATAGCACTTATTAAGCACCTACTGAATACCAACATGTGCCTTGTATGGCTTTGGGTACTGGAGGCAGAGCAGGGAACAAAATTGTAGGGGTCAGCAGACAACAAATGTTACTGCTGGGCTATGTGACAATAAGGCAGGTAGGGATGACACATGGAAGGGACTGAGATGGTGGTAACTACACAGCTATGAGAGACACTGTAGAGCAAAAGGAGACTATGCAAAGGGCCCGTGGGCAGAGCGTGTCTGCTGCATGCAGAGAACAGCAGGAGGCCCCTGCAGCTGGACCGGAGAACAAGCATACGAACACTGTGGTCAGCTCTTCTTGAAGGCCATAATTACGCGCTGGATTCTGTCCTGAGATGGTGAAGAACCCACTGGAAGGTGTAAACACTCTCAGGCATTAGCTCTGATGGGATCGCTGGGGCTGCCCTGTTGAGTTTGTGCTGGGCAGAACCAGGGCTGCCCCAGGGACAGCATCCAGGAGGGGCTTGCAGTAGTCCACGTGCCTGAGGACAGGAAGGGGATTTAGTTGTAGGTATGGTGAGAGGCGATCACCTGGGGTGTATTTCGAAGGCTGAGCAGAAGGAGAGAGAGGGGCCTGGAAGAGGAGATCCCAAGATCAGAGGCAGAAAGCAAAAGACGCTGTCCCCTTGGGTCATCACTGAGCCACTCCCTGGAGCCAGGCTAGGGTAGAAGAAGCCAGGAGGAAGAAGAGACAGAGAAGGACATCCATCTGCCTAAGCTGCTATAGCTGGGGAATAGTGCGATCCTACCGAAGGGTCAGCTCATTCAAGGCAGGGGACTTGCAGGAAGGGTCTCCTTCTGAACTTCCCACCTCCTGGCCCAGAGCAGCAAGTTGGTAGAGAGACAGATATGGAGCCTGGAGATGCCTGACAGAGGGCCCAGCCGAGAAAAGCCTTAGTCTGTGAGGAAGGGGCCCTGGGCAGAGGCTCCAAAACCTCAGCCCTGGGGGAAATGGCACCTTCTGGGGACTTGGCTGCCACACCAACTGTCTGTTGTACTAGGGGAGGATCCTGGGAACCCTGTTCACCTCATCACAGGATGGTGACAGACAGCTCCATCTGCTCAGGGCTGGCAGGGGGTGGGGGTGGGCTCTGGGCAAAAGTAGAGCGGGGAGGGGGAGGGGATAATGTGTAGTGTGCGTATGTGCTGTGAGTTTCTATCCATGCTCAGTGTTTGCCAGCAAAACATTTATTTGTGGTCTGAGAGCCTCACTTGTCACAAGCAGCCAGAAGAGAGAATTCTGAACAGCCAGAATAAATAGCCCCAATTCAAATAGTTACTTCTCCAAGTCTGAGGCCCACGTGCCAAAGGCTGCGGAGGTTGCCATGGTCTTCCTTTGGTTTTCAGAAATAGAAAATTTCCCCTACCGGGAACATGTATTTGAGACACATTAAGACGAATTTGCATTCCCAACACACAAACTAGGGAAAGGCCTTGCCTGTAGGTCAGAACTTCAATGCCGGTCCCACGCTGTCCTGTCCTGTGCTCCCCCTGGTCCTTTGAAATGTGGCATATGTCACTGAAGAGCTAGCTTCCAGTTTTGTTTTGTTTTTTTGTTGTCATTCAAATGGCCAGTTTTGCTAAGTGGCTACTGCTCAGAATATACAAATAAAGAACACTTTTGTCACCTGGCTGCACACGAGACTCTCCTGGTGTGCACCGGAACCTCGGAGACCAGGCCCTGTTCCACAGTCACTGGCTTCACTGGCTGGGTGGGCCCCCGAAATAACATACGTACAATACGATTCTCTACATGAATCTGACATGCAGCCAGGATTGAGGCCAGTGGTACAGGGACCCAGAGAGCTGGGACCAGTTTATCTGCAGGCACATGGAAGCCCAGCGATTTACTCTCACCAACCCAGGGCTCTAGAAGACCGGCAGCTCACAAAATGTGGCCAGGGAAAAGATAGCCACTCCCATACACTCAACCATGAACTCTTTGTGTGTGTGTGGGGGGGNACATGCAGCCAGGATTGAGGCCAGTGGTACAGGGACCCAGAGAGCTGGGACCAGTTTATCTGCAGGCACATGGAAGCCCAGCGATTTACTCTCACCAACCCAGGGCTCTAGAAGACCGGCAGCTCACAAAATGTGGCCAGGGAAAAGATAGCCACTCCCATACACTCAACCATGAACTCTTTGTGTGTGTGTGGGGGGGTCCAAGACAGGGTTTCTCTGTATAGCCCTGGCTGTCCTGGAACTCATTTTGTAGACCAGGCTGGCCTCGAACTCAGAAATTTGCCTGCCTCTGCCTCCCGAGTGCTGGGACTAAAGGCGTGTGCCACCACGCCCAGCTCAACCATGTACTCTTAAAGAGTCAGGCCACTGGGGTGTGAGCCTTGATCCCTAGTCCTTAGTCAGCAGATACCTGATGGAAGGAGGGGTCTCTAGTCTCCCCCACCCCCACCCACTTAGCCCCTAGAAGGTGGACCTCTGTGAGGGCATCAGCTCTGGTTACAGAGGGTGAGGAGAATCTACTTATGACGATGAGAGATATTTTCCAGTATGCCCTCAGCCAGGGTGTTCCCTGTACCACACAACCCAGACCCAGGAAGAACCCAAGCCCTTGCCACCCACAGATGCCTCTCAAAGATGAGATGGGCCCTGTCTCTGTCCCGTCTTCCCTCCCCTCATGTTCCCTTGCCCAGGTCTCTTGCCCTCTCCACCCCTGACTGCGGCCACGTGAGGTCTCCGTCCCTTGCCTGTCTTTTTCTCTCTTTAACTCTCCTGTGTCCGTCCTTTCTGACAAACTCTCTTCACCTGCCTCCCATGTGTTTCTCTCCCCTCGTCTCTTTTCTCCACAGACGTTCCTGGCCTCCAGCGGGGGACTGTATTGCCTGGGTGGAGGCTGCGGGAACGTTGTAATTTCAGGCTGCATGAGCCTGTTCACCCTGCCCTGCAGCTTGCATGCCGAGCTGGCTGCATGGATCGCATGGGGTGGCCCCCAAAAGTCAGGGCTCCTTTCCTTAGAGCAGGTCCAGTGCAGGTCGGGGTTTGGATAGAGGTGGGGCTCTGTGGTGGGACGTGCATGGATGCAGTGGCTTCCTTTGAGCCCCGAGAAATGGGTTGAGGATTCTCCCCATACTCTCTCTCTATAGATCAAAGGACCGTCTGTCACCAGACCTCCCTGACAGCTTAGCAGGCACAGGGAGCAGGGCCAAAATGGCCCCATAAGGAACAGGACTACAGCTGGCACAAGGGCAGAAGCTTGCCTGATTTACAACACTCAAGAGTAGTGTGGGGCCGGTGGGAGTGACCACACTGAGTATGTGGCGAACAACTTGATAAAACTACTGGACCCTTCTGGGAGAGACATTACAGGCCACCAGATACTTAGATTGGTGACAGTTTACAGAACAGGAAGCCAGCAGTGGGCCTTGCTGCAGCCTCGCCTCAGGAAGAATCCCTGCTCTGCTCCCAAGCACCGGCTTACTGCATAGCTTGGACCCCAAACTCAACCTTCTTGAAACACATGACCCCAGAGCCCTGAATTCCAGGATAGTCCAAGTATCTGAGACAATCAGGGCTCTGAAGCAGGGTCTGGAACCCTCCTGCTGTGGACATTACACACACACACACACACACACACACACACACACTGCGCGCGTGCACTGCATTTCCTGCCTGCCCTGCCCCTTATGCCCGAGTGCCACCCCAGACTGACCTCTGGGGCTGCTGCCCCACAGGACCCAGATGAGAGCGCCCGCATCTCCAGTGCCTTCTTCCGCCTGTTCCGGGTCATGAGACTGGTGAAGCTGCTGAACCGGGCAGAGGGTGTGCGCACCCTGCTGTGGACATTCATCAAGTCCTTCCAGGTGTGAGTGCTCAGCCGGCCAGGACCGGGGATCCTGAAAAGGGACCCAGAAATGCCACTAGCCCAAGGTGGGATCCCAAGGTCCCAGAGCCAGGCAGGTCCCTGGTGAGCCAAGGGTGTCCAGGCTTTAGGATCAAGGGAGGCCAGGCTGCAGGACCAAGGGCTGAGGTCTGGTGGGCTGCAGAACAGACAGGTGAACCACTTAAGCTGTGGCTGTATCCTCTCCCCACAGGCCCTGCCGTATGTAGCATTGCTGATCGTGATGCTCTTCTTCATCTACGCCGTCATCGGCATGCAGGTGAGGGGCAGGTGGGCTCAGGCCAAAAGATGAGTCTTAGCCAAGCTCGAGGGCGTATCTGAGAAGCCAGAAAGGCCTAACAACATGCACCTGAAAACTGAGCCTTCTCTGCCTTCCACATCCCAGCAGCCAAGGGGTCGGTTCCAATCTGACAGAGGAGGTAGAACTGAGACCCAGCTCTGGTGTTAGGAGCCAGGGTGTGGCCCATGAAGGATATCGGGTGTGCTAGGGCACATGAAGGACATGGGGGGGGGCAGATCTGGTCTCTACAGCCTTAGCTATAGGCCCCCCCCGCAAGAACCCCTCCCCAGATCTTGTCTAACTTAGTGCTTGCTGGAGAGAAATTGTCTACCAGCTTCTAGACTGAAAAGAGTGTTCCATGAAAGGAATCCTGTATGTCTGGCTTCAGATCTGATGCAGCCTGAAGTGAACAGAGTTTAAATGAAATAGGGTCAGGGTGGGAAACAGGTGAAGCAGGAGACATGGCGGGACACTGAGCTGAGGAGACACTTGTATCCTGCTTGTCCGTGCTTTGCAGATGTTCGGGAAGATTGCCATGGTGGACGGGACGCAGATAAACCGGAACAACAACTTCCAGACTTTCCCACAAGCTGTACTGTTGCTCTTCAGGTATGAGAGCCCCCTGGCTTTGCTGGCTTCTCCTCTGCACCCCAGGCAGTGCTGGTCCCACATGCCCTGTACTAGAGGGGTCCCTGCCTGACGTAATGCCCTCTGTCACCGTTATGAAAACCTTGTCATCGAGGTTTGACACTGAGTCTATCCTGAGTGGAATGTTGCCTGTTCACCCCCACTGAAGCAGAGTTCAAAGGTCAAAGGTCCCTCAGAGAGTGATGAGACCTCAGTGACCCTTGGCATTGATCTATGACACTCACTTTAGCTGTGGTTCTGAGCATGGGTAAAAGTTGCCCTCGCTCCAAGAAAGGTTTTCTATATAGCTCAGCTCTACTTTAGCCCTGAATTTAAAAAACATTGGGGGTGAAGGAGCAGAGGGGAAAACAGCAAAGAGGGGGACACTGTGACCAAGTTTATGGGGATCCTACCTTGGGGAGCAGCCCAGTTCTGCTGATCCCACTGGCTGTTCCTGAGGACCCAGCAAAGGTGAACAGGCTAATGGCTTCTCTCCTCTATTCAGGTGTGCCACAGGGGAAGCCTGGCAAGAGATCCTGCTGGCCTGCAGCTACGGGAAGCTGTGTGACCCAGAGTCTGACTACGCACCTGGGGAGGAGTATACATGCGGCACCAACTTTGCCTACTACTATTTCATCAGCTTCTACATGCTCTGCGCCTTCCTGGTGAGAAGTCTACAGGCTCTGCCCAGGGCAGGACTTGCAGGGTGAAATGGGATGGCGACATCTTAGAGGTGATAGAAACTCTTGTTAGATTGTCCCTTGTTCTGATCTTTTGGGGTGTCTTTGTTTTGTGAGCTCCTTTTTCTTGCTCCAAATGGACCATTAGCCACTTTCACTGTGTGTACAATGATGTCCTTACTATATATATATTATACATGTTGCATATATAGTTTGCACTCAGGAGGACTGTGATGAGGCTGGTTCTTAAGAAGTAGAAGCTTCCAGTAGAAACATTTAACCCTAACTATTCCTCAGCACAGGAAGATGCTGTGTTACAAGACAACTGAGACTCTAAAATGAGTCTCCCAAGAGAACCTGGCTAGGGTCAGAAATTGCATCAAATCCCTTGGAGATGGCAGGGCTATCTATGAGGAAGGTATCCACCAGGCCCCTCATGCTGGCGTTCCCTTTTATTCACTATATTCACCCCAAACCTTTAAATGTCTGTTTGCCAGGCACAGGGCCAGGTGCAGGGGGTAGAAACTTGAGCGAGACCTAGTCAGGACTCTGATGAAGTGGCTTCATGTGTGGACAAGCATGGCAATTGAAAGGACCCCAGTGTAGACAAGAGAAGTGAGAGAGGCATCAGCCAGGCCCAGAAGAGGCAAGACTAGCTCTCAGAGAACAGAATAGCCCCCAAAGGGGTGCCCTGGTTCAGTTTTAGCAAATGGTCACCAGTACCACAGCACATGCTGGGCAAGAACAGAGGCAGGGCTCAGCCTTACCTGTGTGCGGAATGTGGAGTATGCTAGAGGGCTGGATTGAGGGAGGAGCCCCATGCCCAGTCTGTCCCCGTTCTCCACCCCCACCCTGACACCAGTCCCTGCATCACCTGCCTGTGCTGTCGGAACCCCTGTCTTTTTGCAGATCATCAACCTCTTTGTGGCTGTCATCATGGACAACTTTGACTACCTCACAAGGGACTGGTCCATTCTGGGCCCTCACCACCTGGATGAGTTCAAGGCCATCTGGGCTGAGTACGATCCGGAGGCTAAGTGAGTTCTTGTGTGATACTGGGTGCCTACCAAACTGCCCACTCTTCCATTTTAGTGATCCCTCTGGAGTCTCTCTGTTCTCCCTTAACCTACCCAAGGTTTTGGCCTAGGGAAACAACATGCCTCAAAGGTGGAAAGGATCCCTCAAAAGAGTAACTCCCTAATTTTCTGAGGAAGGGGTCACCCATCTTCTAGTTGGCCACTTAGCACTCAGGAGTGAGGCGTGAGATCTCAGTACATCACAGGTACACAGGGCCTGGCTGCTCACTGTGGGTTCTACTTATCAGCTGTATTGGAGGCTGATTACAATGCAGAGTCCCAGGCCACACTCAGACTCTCTGAGTGAGAGTCCCCACTGCTGTTAGCCTGATCCTTGGGCCATCTGCCTGCCTCTCAAAGCATGGGAAGCACTCTCCTACTCCTCTTGATAGAAGAAGCAGTAAAGATCACATGTACTGAATGTTTCCCAGTACCATGTATGTTGTTGGCTCATCTGATTCCTCTAAGCAACCTATGGTGCCGATCTTCTGGTCATTCCAGTCTCACAAACGAGCAAACTGAGGTGTAGGGAGATTAAGTTGTTCTGGGTCAAACAGTAAGCGAGGGCACCAAAATCAAAGCAAGTCTGTCCAGAGTTCTTGGCAACTGCTCTCTAAAAAAATGCTCCCAACAGGGACAGTAAAACTCCTGGGGGCCGAGTGCTGGAGAGCTGGCTCAGAGGCTAAGAGTGCTTGCTGCTCTGCCAGAGCACTCAGGTTTCCTTCTCAGCACCCACATGGCAGCTAACAACTGCCTGTAACTCCAGTTCTAGAAGATCTGACGCCCTCTTCTGGACTCCGGGGTAGTTTATACATGTAGTACACAGACATATATGTGTAGGCAAAACAATCTACACATAAAATAAAAGTACAAAGACCTACCTACAGGCTAGAGAGATGGCTCAGGAATTAAGAGCACTTCTTACTCTTGCAGAAGACCCAAGTTTGGTTTCCAGTATCCAGGTCCAGTGACTCATACTGTAACCCCAGCTCCAAGGGATCTGTCACCTTCTTCTGACTTCCATGGGTCCCTGCACATATGCTATTCACACACACACACACACACACACACACACACACACACACACACACACACACTTTTTAGAAATCTACTTGCTTCTCTCACTACCACACACTCCTAACTTGTGTATGGGGAGCTGGGATGTGGCTCAGTGGTAGAATACTTACCTGTCATGAGAGAGACCCTGGGATCAATTCCAAGCACCAATGTGCGTGCATGTATGCATACATGCATGATTGTGTGTGTGTGTGTCTATCTATCTATCTATCTATCTATCTATCTATCTATCTATCTATCTGTCTGTCTGTCTGTCTGCATGTCTGTCTCACTCAGCACTTAGCTTATAGACAGTGTGGGGTCTACAAATGCCATGGTCAAGGGCCTCACAGTCCATGTGCGACAAGAAGGAGGAAATCCTGTTCAACGCGACTCAGCAGTCAGTGCTGGTTCTAACGTAAGAGTCAGACACTGGGCAGTTTATTTTAGGCATATTTAAGTAAAGTACAATTTGGGAAGAAAAGTTTCCTGGTGTAACATAATCCCATGTGCACAGAGTGAGACATAATTACATCAAAACTCTTCTCAAAGGACATGTCACTTGATCTCTGAAAGTAGTTTCTAGAGACAGGCTGCATGTATTATCTTTTAAGGGATTACAGAGAGGACCTGGTGTGGCAGTAGGCAGGTCATACAGGTACCTACGGTATTAACTACCTCTGCTTCAGCTTGTAGGAGTTTGGGGGTTCACCCTGGACATACAAATAGTGCAAAGGTCATCTAGACTATTGGACAGCTCCGGTCCCAGTGAGGGAGCTTGGGGGAGCAGGTATGACCTGGCTCTACAGATAACACAGGGGTCACTCAGGTTATTAGGCACCTCCAGTCCCAGATTTCTGGGCAGAAAAATAGGTTACACATTTTTTTTCCTTGAAAAGACCACTTTATGTATTTAACATTCCTGGTTTTCTTGGGCTTATCTGTGAGTACAAGAACCTGTGTGCTTCCAAGAAAAGAAATGTCTTTCATGCCAGCAGGGAGGATGAGGTGGTTCATAACCACCCCCCAAATGAGTGTTCTTAGGGCAACACTCCCCTGCTGCCAGTGCCTTGGTAATGGTCCTGCTTGCTGTGTTTTGTGTCTACCCCAGAAGTCACAGTGGCACTGCCATAGTGTTCCCAGCTCTGGGGGACTCTCTGGAGTAGGCTGCTACTATTCTCTTGATCTATGTATACAACCAAGAGCCCCCACTTTCAGCTTGACCAAAACTTATGGAATGTCTTAGCATGGGAGGCAATGAGATCCAGATCTCCTGCCCTAGAGGGTAAATCCACACAACATGTAGATCCCCATTCTGTGGTGGGCGCCCATGAACACAAACCTTGTCTCTTCTTTTTGGGGTATAGGGGGACAATGTGAGAAGGGTTGGGGTGGCGGGGGTGAAGGTGATTAAAGTACATTGTATGGAATTTACAAAGAACTAATAATACAGATTTAAAGTAACATCGACTTAAAGGCTTCTAGGCCTTTTAAACAAGGTTAGAAACTAGAAAATGTTCCTGGCCCCCGGCTCCCACTCCTCGTTGTTACTCTCTGAGCAAGGTGCTCTGAGTAACATGGATGTCCTTGTCTGTGTCCTCCCTCAGGGGCAGGATCAAGCACCTGGATGTGGTGACCCTGCTGAGGAGGATCCAGCCCCCTCTGGGCTTCGGGAAGTTCTGCCCACACAGGGTAGCGTGTAAGGTAATATCTCCCAAGATAATCCCTGTCTTACCTTGCCTGAAACACCCTGTCAATGATGCAGAGGGATAGCCATGGCCAAGGTCCTCCTGAGCCTCAGAGGTGCTTCCAAAGCTCCCCCTGCCTCACATCCAGCCGGAAACCCCCATTCTCTGCTTATCTCTCTCCATCACGCTCTCTCGTCATAGGTGGCTTTCCCCACTTGCCACTCCCCGGTCCCCTCCCTCTGTGTTGCACCCAGGAGACTCTGACACAATTCCTGGCTCGTTGGGAGAGGGGAGTCCTAGTCTTCTCACCCTCATCTTTCAGCTGACCACCTGTGATGGTTAAGATCCACAATCCACGCACGATCTACCTGCTTAGCTGCCGGGCTAAGCAGCCGTGGCTCGGGGAAGGAAGATGGGCAGGTGCTATGGGGCTGGGTGACGTGAGAGAGCCTGATAGGAGGAGACACTTTACAGTAGTGGGTTCCTTCCCGGGTCGGCTATGTCAGTGAGCGGGCCACCACCGTAGCAAAGATCTGAGACAAATCACTTAAAGAGAGAAAAAGATTATTTTAGTTCTCAGCTTGGGGGTTCCAATCCATAGATCAAGTGAACTCACTGCATTTAGGCCTCTGGTTATGGGTGATGGGTGTAACACTTCATGGTAGGGGCCGTGGTGGAGCAAAACCACTCCTCTTATGGCCCAGACTTAAGGAGAGAAGAAGGCCTGCCCTTCAGTTTCCCCCAAATATCCCTCTAGATCCACCCCTAACAGTGGCTACCACCTCCAGGAAGCACTATCCTAGGGTCCAAGCCATTAACACATGGGCCTTGGCAGACATTCCAGATCCTATCTACAGCAGGCTCCAAGTCCCTCCCCACTGCTGACCTCAGGTCTCTCGGATATTTCCCACTCAGCCCACACCCCAGTCCTCATAGCCACCCTTCCAATCCCACACCAGGTAAGGGTGACTTGATGAGTTGGGCATCTTCCCAGTGCATCAGCAGGTTCTACCTCTCCCTGTACAGAGGCTGGTGGGCATGAACATGCCCCTGAACAGCGATGGCACAGTCACCTTTAATGCCACACTATTTGCCTTGGTGCGCACAGCCCTCAAGATCAAGACGGAAGGTGAGGGACTTCTCATGAGTTGGCCCCTTTTCTCTAGAAGGGTGGATTCTTACACAGATTCCCAGAAATGTGGACAGAAGCAGAAGAAACCCAGGCCACGGTCACCAACACTTGTGCCGTTCGGGTCTTGCAAGGAGGCGGAGTCCCCACATGGAAAGGTCATAAGATTATGTCTCATATTCATCAGCTGTGTCGGGGGCAGAGGCATGACAGTCCTCACTCAGGGCTGGGGTGGCTCCCCACCCCCAGTGGTTCTGGAAGGGACAAAAGTAGGACTCGGTACTGGGCAGGTGTGAGAGCCCACACTCGGTTCCACCAAGCCTATTGGCCCCCAAATCAGGAATACACACGTGGTGGGAACAGGGGAAGAACTGGGGTTGAGGTCGAGGTGCTGTCTCTGAGTCCTCGGCCAGGTTTCCAGAGGCTTCAGGGCCATCCCTCCTACCTGGGACAATGATGTGTGAGGCAGCCATGGGCAGGGTACTTGAGATGACAAGAAGCAAGCCAGGATTCAGGGAAGGGTAAGTCAGAGAAGCAAGAGGATTGCGTGGGGACCACAGGACAGACTGGAGTAGGTAGGGACTTGAAATTTTTTACAGAGAGAAAGGGAGGCAACAGCCTACAGTCTGACCCTCGCAAGGCATGGGAAGTGAGTACAGGATCCAAGCATTAGCCTACCCTCTTCCCATTGCCAGTGTGGAGTACAGCAGCTACCACAAAAGAACACTGAGCCAGGCTGTGCTGAAGCAACGTCTGCTCTCTCAGGCTTCGTCAAGAGCGCTTTAGGGCCGCTCTTACCTTTCTCACCCCCACCCCAGGCAACTTTGAACAAGCTAACGAGGAGCTGAGAGCCATCATCAAGAAGATCTGGAAGAGAACCAGCATGAAGCTCTTGGACCAAGTCATCCCACCAATTGGAGGTGGGTACTCCTAGGAAGAACAGAGTCTAGGACAGACACATCAACTTTGAGAAGCTGGCTCTAGAAGCCCTTTCAGAATCTGACATCTAGATAACATTGATACCATAGGCAGATCCCAAGGGCATCTAACAGAGACACACTAACTCAGGGTGAAAGGTGTCCACTCACCGCCTCAGCAGGATGGGGCTGACTGCCGAGCCTGCTGACCCCAGACCCCTCTTCTGAGTCCAGTGTGAGTCTCCCACTGGCCTTCATTCCCTCCCTTTTGGCTGTCTACAGATGATGAGGTGACAGTTGGGAAATTCTATGCCACATTCCTCATCCAGGAGCACTTCCGGAAGTTCATGAAGCGCCAGGAGGAATATTATGGGTATCGACCCAAAAAGGACACAGTTCAGATACAGGTAAATCCAATCCAGGTGGGTTCCTAGGGACACCCCTGCTGACCCAAGCCCCTCTCTTGATCCCTCACCAATAGTCAGGGATGGAAGCAAAGAGAAGGGAGCCCAGATGAATGGAATGAGGAGATAATTCAAGTTGGTCAGGGTGGTTGAGGGTGTTTGGCCTCAGGAGAAGGTCTGGGAGCTCCTCATCTCTGAGTGACTGGATGGAAAAAATTTTTATTTCTTTGATAAGGAGACCACTACTCCAAAGAAAGCAGAGCCCACCCCCACCCAGGTCTGCTTCTAGTCTGCTCCACTGCATAAGAGAATGTTTAAACCTTTATCTCATAGGCTTTTGATTTCTTCTTCTTCCTCTTCTTTACCTCCTTCCTCTTCTTCCTCCTCCTCCTTTTCTTCTTCCTCCTCCTTTTCCTCCTCCTCCTCCTCCTCTTCCTCCTCCTTCTTCTTCTGTGTTCACTTTAATGCACATGACTTTAAAATTCAAAAGCAGAAATGTAGGGCTGGAGAGATGGCTCGTGGGTTAAGAGCACCTGTTGCTCCAAGAGAGGACCTGAGTTCAGTTCCCTGCACCTAACAACCATCTGTAACTCCAGTTCCACAAGATCTGATGCCCTCTTCTGGCCTCTGTGGGTACTGCACATAAATGGTACACAGACATAATAAGCAGGCGAAGCACCCATACATATAAAGTTAAAATAAATAAATCTTTAAAAACAACACACACACCAGTCAGTGGTGGCGCACGCCTTTAATCCCAGCACTTGGGAGGCAGAGGCAGGTGGATTTCTGAGTTCGAGGCCAGCCTGGTCTACAAAGTGAGTTCCAGGACAGCCAGGGCTACACAGAAAAACCCTGTCTTGAAAAAAAAAAACAAAAAAAAAAAACAAACAAACAAACAAAAAGAATAACTCACATGACATCCCCTCAGCTCAGAATACTTTAGTGTAAATTTCCAGAAAACATGGCCTTGCCCTACATAATTCTCCTACATAGCCACAATACAACCACTAAAACTAGGAAGTTCGTGTTGATACATAGCTACCCTCCACCCTCACCTCAGTGGTGTCCTTTACAGAAAAAGAATCCAACTCAGGATCATACACCTTGCATGCACAGCATCCTGCCTTGGTATCTTGCTTTCTGGAATCAGTCACTTGGCAGTCCTTCCTTAATGTGACCTTGACTCTTTTGAGGACACAGGCCAGCTGTCTCTCAGTCTGGGTTGGTATGATGTTTCCTCATACAAGACAGAAAATGTACGTTTTAGGTAAGAATGTCACAGATATGATCCTGGGTCCTTTTTGAAAATTATCAGGTGATTTGCTTTTTTGCTTCTGATATAAAGTTTCATTTGGTTAAAAGATTCTCCACTGAGGGGCTTGGGTGGAAGGGGATACAAAGTCTCTACCTACACAACCACAGAAAAGCCCTTAGAAACTTTTCAGAATGCAGATTGTCTCCCTCAGGCTGGATTACGGACCATAGAGGAAGAGGCAGCTCCTGAGATCCACCGTGCCATCTCTGGAGACCTGACAGCAGAGGAGGAACTGGAGAGAGCCATGGTAGAGGCTGCCATGGAGGAGGGGATATTCCGGGTAAGTGAGGTCCATGGCCACTTCTAAGGGACCAGGCACAGCAGGGAGCAAGAGAGAGAAAGGCTGGAAGCCTGGCTGCATGGGAGATGGATTTGGGAGCTAAAGTTACACCTTGCCACCCATATCCTTTGGGACTCAGAATCGATGGCCCCAATGCACTAAATATGATATGCTGAGGGTGAACTGTATTCTACTATTGTCTTTCAGTGCATTCTCTTCTGGCCTTATAGATTGCTTGTTCCGAACACTATCTTCCCAGGTTGTCAGCCAACCACCCAACCCCAGGGAATGCCATATCCTCATACCCAGTCATTGCCTCCTTACTCTCCCCCTTGCCTCTAGAGGACAGGAGGCCTGTTTGGTCAAGTGGACAACTTCCTGGAAAGGACCAACTCTCTGCCCCCTGTCATGGCCAACCAAAGACCCCTCCAATTTGCTGAAATAGAGATGGAAGAGCTGGAGTCACCGGTCTTCTTGGAGGACTTCCCTCAGAACCCAGGCACCCACCCTCTTGCTCGTGCCAATACCAACAACGCCAATGCCAATATTGCCTATGGCAACAGCAGCCATAGAAACAACCCAGTGTTTTCCAGGTAACAGTGGTAACTGCTGGCCACAGGAATATGAATTCTGAGATATGTTTGAGAGGGAAGGAGGCATCCTGAAATTTGTATAATGTCCTTTGTTAGCTATGTGTCCTTGGGGACCACTCTACACCCCTAGCACGAGAGGGCAAACCTGGCCTGAAGGGGTGGCTTTGGCCAGCAGGGGGCAGACTCTTGCCAACATCGGCCACAAACCTAAGCCAACCTTTCTGTGATTTTTCAGTAGGGAGGCATTGAAATGTATTGGTTACATAATATAGTTTAAGAAAGGGCCTCCAGGCAGGGTATGGTGGCACACGCCTTTATTC
Organism: Mus minutoides; assembly: GCA_902729485.2. NCBI lineage: Eukaryota > Metazoa > Chordata > Mammalia > Rodentia > Muridae > Mus > Mus minutoides. The sequence goes on along the minus strand of LR750283.1, from coordinate 14,274 downwards.
CCAGCACTCGGGAGACAGAAGCAGGCAGATTTCTGAGTTCGAGGCCAGCCTGGTCTACAAAGTGAGTTCCAGGACAGCCAGGGCTATACAGAGAAACCCAACCTCAGAAAGAAAGAAAGGAAGAAAGAAAGAAAGAAAGAAAGAAAGAAAGAAAGAAAGAAAGAAAGAAAGAAAGAAAGAAAGAAAGAGAGAGAGAGAGAGAGAACGAACCTCCCGCAGTAGCGTACACTATAGGACACTGTGAATGATGTCAGTTGTTGGATTTGGGTAGTTCTGTCTTAGGTTTCCATGGCTGTGAAGAGACACCACGACCAAGGCAACTCTAATAAGGACAACATTTAATTGGGGCTGGCTTATGGGTTCAGAGGTTCAGTCCATTACAGGCATGGCACTGGAGGAGGAACTGAGGGTTCTACATCTGGTTCCAAAGGCAAACAGGAAAAGGCAGCTAGGAGGAGGGTCTCAAAGCCCACCCCCACAGTGACATGCTTCCTCCAAGACCACACCTACTCCAACAAGACCACTCCCAGGGTTAAGCCTATTCCAACCACCACATTCCCATAAAGCCAATCCCCAAGCTTCGATTTAAGTGGCATAAGATGCTACAGTACAGGTAGCAGAGCCACTTAGCCATCATAACTGAGGGGCTGGGTTCCCAGAGGGACTTCTGCGCTGGACAGGCTGTCTTAGTCAGGGTTTCTATTCCTGGGCAAACATCATGACCAAGAAGCAAGTTGGGGAGGAAAGGGTTTATTCAGCTTACACTTCCATACTGCTGTTCATCACCAAAGGAAGTCAGGACTAGAACTCAAGCAGGTCAGAAAGCAGGAGCTGATGCAGAAGCCATGGAGGGATGTTCTTTACTGGCTTGCTTCCCCTGGCTTGCTCAGCCTGCTCTCTTATAGAACCCAAGACTGCCAGCCCAGAGATGGTCCCACCCACAAGGGGCCTTTCCCCCTTGATCACTAATTGAGAAAATACCTCACAGCTGGATCTCATCTCCCGGAGGCACTTCCCCAACTGAAACTCCTTTCTCTGTGATAACTCCAGCTGTGTCAAGTTGACACAAAACTAGCCAGTACGCAGGCCTACTGAGTAGCAGTTTCATTGGGAAGACAGGGCAGAAGCCAGCTGAACAGCGACTTCCCTAGTCAGGACGGCCAACAGCTCACTCCAGTCCAAAGAGGCCTCTTGAATACAGCCCAGATTGCTTGAAGGGTACCCATGTCTTTGGGTCACCATGGTGCTAGGTAGTGTGGAAATACAGAAGCATCAGACCTAAGCTCTGCCATGGGTGAGTGTGTCATGTGGTACAATGGTGACCGATTAGGACCCGTTAGGTGTACTGAGAATACAGAAGTGTTACTAATGAAGTGGGCTGGAAAGGCCCAAACACTTCTAGGTTTCAGTTGCACATGAGCAATCTCTGGAGCTTTCAAAACTACCCGTGTCTAGAGTGGGTCCCCCAGCCAATGGTCTTCACCACAGCTTCCCAGGTGAGCCCATATGTCATCAGGATTGAGAGCTAGGGTCCTAAGAGTGCTGAGGTCGTGCAGAATGTGAGAAGAGTAGGGGAAGCAATGAACAGGAGTGGAGGCAGCCGTGAGTTTGGCTTGCTCCCCCAGAGGCAAGGACAGCTAGAGTCAAGCTCTGGCAGAACCAGCCCTGGCGTGAAGGATCCTGCAATCTGATTGGATGTTCACTGGTACCTCTGTGGATGGGTTTCAGCCTGCTCTGCTCCCGTTTCAGCATCTGCTATGAAAGGGAGTTCCTGGAAAAGGTAGACATGCCTGCTACCAGAGAAGGATCCTTCAGTCAGCCCTGCAGGGTCTCAGGTCAGTCTTTTCTGTGACTAAGAAGCTGAGCCTTCTCCTAGAGGGGTTTGGGGGTGCTCCCTCTTTCCTTAGAGCCTTGGAGGGTTCCTTAGAACATTTATGACAGGATGGGTCCTGGGAGGCGGAACACTATCACCAGGCTGAGGAAGGCTCCAAATGGGAAGCTGAATGGAATGGGTAATGGGTGGGCAAGGCTTGTTCACTTTAATGGGCCTTGTTCAGGCCTATAGCCCCCTTCTGTGTAGCCTAGCCTGGACTTCCCCTTCATTGGGTTCCTGGAAGGATAATCCCTGCACAATTGACCCCTGGGTTGTGGAGTCCTTGGCAGATGGTCATGCAGTCAGTCTCCCTGTGGGTCTGGGATCACTGTGTGACAGTAGCATCCCCAAAATTTCTGGGGTTCAGTAACAGTGAGGGTACTTCCTTGCTTGCCAACACACTTTAACTTGCACGCACATAGCCATACTGAACAAGAACTTGCTGGCGAGTCTACCCCTCAGGCTCTCCCAAACCATGAGGACAAAGTGCTGGGCAGGGAGAGCTGAGCCAGTTCTGTCTGGCCTGGGGTTGCTTAGGTTTCAACGTGTGTCTACCTTCTAAACTACCTGCCGTACCTGCCCAAGCAAGGTTCTGATGGCTCTGCCCATCACGGGTCAGCAGCCCCACTAACCTTGCCTTCCTTGGCCCACAGGACCTCAGAGCAGATCCCATGTGGACAAACTGAAAAGACAGATGACCCAGAGAAGAATGCCTGAAGGCCAGGTGTCTCCTTCCCTGTGCCAGGTAACAGAGGCAAAAACCTGGGAGGAAGCACCATACAGATCCCACTTGGCCTGGCAGGGGAAGGGCCCTGTGGGTAGCAGTCCATCCATAACAGAAGGGTCCTGTGTTCCTGCATCTTCCCCAGTCTGTGGGCCTTGGTGGAGACTCCCTTGGATGAGCTATGGGCTCCAGTGTGTCTGTTGGTCCTAGCATATCTGTTTTGGGGGTGGTGTCTTTGTTTTACTGTGTTTGAGACAGCTTTCCCAGGCAGAGCATCCTGTGCAGAAAGAGGACATGGGCCCCACGTCACAGTCTCTGGAAACACCCGACAGCAGGAACTCTGAGGAGCATGTTCCCAGGAATTCGGCTCACAGGCGCACAGCTCCAGCTACTGCTGTGCTGATCCATGAGGTGAGGTGGGGCTGGAACAGAGCAGCACACTCAGGGGTGGCCTTGTAATAGTCTGTCGTGGGGTGGGGGGAGAGTAGGACCAGTGGTTGGGAGGAGCAGAAGACAATTTTCCTGGAAGACCCACCCAACATCCTCTTCCCACTGCAGGCTCTGGTTCGAGGAGGACTAGACTCCTTAGCAGCAGATGCTAACTTCGTCATGGCAACAGGCCAGGCCCTGGCAGATGCCTGCCAGATGGAACCAGAGGAAGTCGAGGTGGCAGCAGCAGAGCTACTGAAGCGAGAATCCCCAGAGGGTGGGGCCATGCCCTGGGAGCCTTGAGCCTCAGGTCCTCCCTGGGCCACCTGAACCAGCCCTGGGGCTCCCAAATGACCCTTATTGCTCCCAGATGTGAGGCCTATACAGAACGACACAAGCTTAGAACTACCATGACCAAAAACCAGAAAGCGCTGGAGTAGAGAAGGGTTAGCCCAACTTAGCAGCCTCCCCTGCCCCCTCAGTAGCCAGCTTCATGGACTGAATAGCGGTGGTCAGGAACCACTTCAACCAGGCAGGAGGCCATGGGTGGGCAGGACTGGGCCCTTCTCCTCATCAGCAAGAAGCAGGATTTGGCAGGGCTTGTGTGGCCATTCACAAAGGCCTGATCAGTGCCAGGGTCTGTCTGTCATAAAGCCACTCCATCTAGCTGGACATTAAAGTCTCCAGGCCTGACTTTGGCACCTGGCTTCTGCTTGCCTGTTTTATTTTATTGTTTTAGAACATCTGGGACACCCTCTACCCCCCCCCCCTTTCTCAGAGAACCTGGGCCTTGCAGAAGGGTACCAGGCCATCTTCATTTCCCTCTGATGACATTAGAAGAAAAGCCACACCCTGATTACACCAGGGCCAACCTGTTTCGAAGCTCTGACCTGTGACTTCGGCCAGAGTCCACTGCCAACACCAACACCAGTCTCAGTGGCAGTAGTTTATGGCTATGTGTTCCCATGGCTCCTCTTCCATACCACCTAACAATGACTAACAGCTGCTGTCTCCAACCAAGGGCCTCGGGAGCACCCCTTGTACTTACAAAGCTCTTCCACACAAAAGCCACTCACTTCTCACCACAGTCACATTCAAAATGAGGAAACAGGGGTGTGGGGAGATGACAAGATGTACCTGTAATGTATAGCCAATGCGAGGCAAAGCTAGGTCTGCCTTGCCCTGCCCTCTTCCCTTCACAGGGCACTCTTTCTTTCTGCCCATTCCTCCATTAAGTGTGGGCCAAGTGCCTGCTCCATGACTGTTGCTGTGGTAACAAGGCTGCCTTGCTGTGCAGCCTCCTGGCAAAGTCCACAATGGGCTTCTGAGTTTCTGGGGCCTGCCCCAGGATGTGCATAGCATAGGGCAGAGGTGACACTTGGTCACCTGTGCATCCGGGCCCTACCCCTAGCTAGGCCCCAAAGCTTCCTGGTGCCCTGTCAGTGAAGCGGTTATACACACACACACACACACACACACACACACACACACGTACACACATGCACAAACACACATGCACACACACATGCACACACACATGCATACATACGTGCATACAGGCAAACACATATACACACATACACACATGCATACGTGCACACACACATGTACACATGCACACATACACATACATACACATACACTCACACACATGCACACACATACACACTCAAACACCCACACAGATACACATGCACACACACATTCACACACCCACACACATGCACTCATATATGCACACACACATATGCACATGTACACACCCACACATACACACGCACGCGCGTGCACACACACACACATGCACACACACTTGCATACACACACACCATGTGCCCTTTTCCTTCCTGTGCCCTGTCAGTGAAACAGTTTCAACTCCTCCCCTTCCCACAAACCTCAGCACCAGCAGCTTGCCTTGTCCACCTCACTGATAAACAGAAGCCACTGGAAGGTCCTTCTCTCAGTTCTTCTAATCATATTGACCTACCTCTCCTCTCCTTCCTTCTTGACATACTGAAATCTGAGTCTTTGCTCCAGGCATTCTCCACACCAGCCCTTCCACCCTCTCCCTGTCTCTGCACTGGGTCCTGGTTGTGTCCTCTTCCAAGTGTGGCTCAGCGCTACCAGACATCACCTTCACATAAGTGAGGCTCCTGCTCACCTCTGAGCTCCAGTGTGCCTCTCTAGAATCTTCCTGAGCTCTACCTGACTGACCTCTAGCCATCCCTCAAACCTCTTTTGCTGTCATTCCCCAGGGCGTGACCAAGCTGTTTAGAACCTACTCCCAGGCCACGCCCCAAACACAGACATCCCCAAACATCTTTCCCATCCCAGAAGGCATAGCAGCATTGCTGTGAGTGCAGTTTACCCCTGCCAGAGGCTAAATCCCCTGAAAGCTGGAGCTGTCTCCCCCCTGCCTTGTTCTCAGCTGCCCCTCTAGGGCCTAAGCTGCCCCTCTAGGGCCGAGCACTCCAGTGGCCCAGACACTGCTTGTTAAGCAGGTGTTATAGCCATCTAAGAAGCATAAACCCCTCTTGCTCTGTGTCACCAGCTCAGCAGACACTTCAGCCACCTTGGCTAGGAACAGGTGAGAAGAAACATCTCCGCCTTGTCAGCCATAGTGGCTCACACCTTTAGTCCAGCACTCCAAAGGCAGGGGATGTGGCTCTCTCTGAGTTCAAGCCCAGCAGAGACTGAGTTTCAGACCAGCCAGGGCTAGATAGATTGTTTTGTCTCAAACAAAACAAAAACAAACAAAACCCTCTGTCTCCAACGGTGCCAGGTGGGATTTCACACTGTGGCCTCCAGTGTCCACCCTTCACCTGACTCCATGGCTAGTGAGGTAATAGCTACCTACATAAAAAAAATATTTCCTTTGCTATAAAATACTATCAAAGGGTGTTAGACTTTGATGAAGCAGCTGAGTGTCTTGTATGGCATTTAGCATGTACGGAATGAAAACTATATAACAAATCTTGTTTCAATGGTTTCGGTTACATATTAATGTATTTAGCCTTCTTAGCAGTTAAAAAGAGAGATCATCCTCTTTATTTTACAACTGTGACACTGAGATCTCTGACCTAAGCCTGTGCAGCTAACAAGAGGCCCAGAAGGGAGCTAAACCTAGGCAGTTTGGCACTGAATTCCATGTTCTTAACAGATACACTACTTGTCAGGTCTACGCTATCCTCCTATCCTGACTGACAGATGTATACAGATGTATACAGGCCCTGAGAAACTAAGTTTTCATCCCTTTGAAAAGTTCAAGTAATTCCCCATTCAAGATATACAATGTTCTAATTCATCGTGTGCCAATCCTATCCTCTACCCGGCTTCACCTTACCTAATGAGTGTTTTCCATCAGAGGTAGCTGATCTGCTCAAGAAGGAAAGGATGACAGAGGAACGGGGCTGAGGAGTGAGCAGGTTTCAGATAAAACAGGTGTCACCTTAGGAGGACCACCTAACAGAGTCCATGTACCATAGGGACAGGGGGCCCATCTGTCACTGGGAAGCACCAACGTTCTTGACAGTTGTGTGCAGATTTGGTACCCAGCTGCTGAGTGGGGACTGTGCCAGAGGGGCAGGAGTGCCATCGGCAGGAGGAGTGGGCACAAAATGCACACAAAGATTGCAGAGATGAGGGGAGCCTCTCCCATAGGACGGTGCAGAGCTCAGAGCCTCCATGGGAAATCCAGAAAAAGTGTGCTCAGGTACCATCCCATCAAAGTCACAAGAGCTCTCTCCTCTGGCTCTGAACAGGGCCTGCCCTTTCACGATTTATTTATTGTAGTGCTAGGGACTGAATCCAGGGCCCTGTACATGCTAAGAAAGTGTTCTACCATGGAATTACTCACCAGCCCCATCACCTGCTTGTTGTAAAGGAGAGAAAAGGCCATACTAATGTTGTTAGAGCAACCTTGGAAACTGAGTCTGGCTCCCTGACTTCTCTATCACAAGAGGGTCAGGGAGTTCACATTGCTCTGTTAAGTCTAGTTCTGCTTGACCTTGGGATACAGATGTAACTGTGCAAGGGCTCGTGTCCTAGTAAGGGTTTCCATTGCTGCCATGAAACACCCTAGCTAAAGCAACTTGGGGAGGAAAGGGTTTGTGTGTCAACTTGACACAGCTGGGTTATCACAGAGAAGGGAGCTTCAGTTGGGGAAATGCCTCCATGAGATCTAGCTGTGAGGCATTTAGTGATCAAGGGCCCCTTGTGGGTGGGACCATCTCTGGGCTGGCAGTCTTGGGAAGAGGCTGAGCAAGCCAGGGGAAGCAAGCCAGTAAAGAACATCTCTCCATGGCCACTGACTGCATCAGCTCCTGCTCCCTGACCTGCTTGAGTTCCAGTCCTGACTTCCTTGGTGATGACCAGCAATGTGGAAGTGTAAGCCGAATAAACCCTTTCCTCCCCAACTTGCTTCTTGGTCATGATGTTTATGCAGGAAGAGAAACCCTGACTAAGACAAATTGATGCTGGCTCCC